>CM053590.1:154074762-154099969 GCA_028646515.1 Pseudochirops corinnae | reverse complement strand
ATAGGAGAGAATAGACTGGGGGAGGGGGGACACACTGGGATGGCTGTTTTGGGGCGGTGGGTGGGGGAAAGAGGGGGAGAAAATATGTAACTCAAAATCTTGTGGAAATGAACGGTGCAAACTATAATAAAATAAAAAAAAAACATTCTAAAAAAAAAATAAATGTTCCAGGTCAGCTGTTTTTTTTAATTATATATTTCACATTTCTTGTATGTTTCTCATAGTTTTTACAAAGTTTTTTGCTTGTTTCTTTGTATCTTGTGGAATTGTTATCTTCTACTTTCCCAATTCTAATTTTTAAGGAATTATTTTCTTCAGTGAGCTATTTTTCCCATTTGATCAGTTCTTTATGAGGATTTCTTTTTGTGCCAATTCTTTTCTACTTTTAAGCTTATATTTAGTATATTATTTTCCCCAATTATATATAAAAATATTTTTTAACATTAATTTTTAAAACTTTAAGTTACAAACTTGCTACCTTTCTCCATGTCCAGTGTCCCTCACTGAGAAGGCAAACAATTTGATATAGGTTATAGACTTGTAGTCATACAAAGCCTATCCATAACAATCATCATGTTAAAGAAAACATAGACCAAAAAAAAAAAAACCTCAAGAAAATAAATTTAAAAAAAAATGCTTCAATCTATATTCAGACACTATCTCTTCTTTCTCTGGGGATGTATAGCATTTTTCATCACAAGTCCTTCAAAGTTATCTTGGATCATTATACTGCTAAGAATAGTTAAGTCGCTCACAACTGTTTTTCTTACTATATTGTTATTCCTTTGTACCCAGTACATATCACTTTACCTCAGCCCATGCAAATCTTTCCAGATTTTTTTCTGAGAGCACCTTGCTCAACATTTCTTATAGCACAATAGTATTCCATCACAATTATATACCACAATTTGTCTAGCCATTTCCCAATTGCTATTTTTCCCCTCAAGTTCTAATACTTTAACAGCAGAAAGGAGATGCTGTGAATAGTTTTGTAGATGTAGGTCCTTTTTCTTTTTGTTTTTTAAATCTCTCTTTGGACACAGATTTAGTGGTGGCATTACTAGGTCAAAGAATATACATGATTTTATAGCCTTTTGGGCATAGTTCCGAACAGAATGGGTAAATTAGTTCACAACTCCAACAACAGTACATTAAAGTCTCATTTTTTCCCACATCTCCATCATTTGCCATTTTCCTCTTTTATCCTGTCAGCCAGTCTAATACGTATAAGATAGTACCTCCAAATTGTTTTGATTTACATTTATCCAAACAGAAGTGAGGGTATTTTTTTCCATTTGAATATGGAGAGTTTCGATTACTTCATATGAAAACTGATCATATATTTTGATCATTTATCAATTAGAAAATATTCTTATTTTTAGAAATTTGGCTCATATCTCTACATATTTGAAAAATGGGGCATTCACCAAAAAAACTTGCTTCAAAAATGTTTTCATGGTTACTATTGCTGTTTTCCCCTAAAACCTACCCTCCCAATTTAATCTATTTTCTCCCTCCTTTCACCCTGTCAGTCCTCAAATAAAAATACAATGCCTCTTTTTTATGTTAGAACTAGCTCTAGAAAGGTCTACTGACCAAGACATCATTTGAATATACTTGAATCAGCTTTTCATGTTTGCTCATGATTGTTTTTCATTATATCATACCAAAATTTGTCTTCATAGGCCTGCTTTTGCCCTCTGCAGTCTGGTCACTTTTCAATCTGACAGTAGGAAATGATTTCTTAAAAAATACAATTGACCCAGTGGGAAACAAGTATACTGAGCAAAACAGTTTCTCAAAAAATAGAATTGGGGGGAGGGCATCTAGGTGGTGCAGTGTATAGAGCACTGATCCTAGAGTCAGGAGGATATGAGTTCAAATCTGGCCTGAGACACTTAACACTTACCAACCTTGTGACCTTGGGCAAATCACTTAATTGCCTTCTCCCTTTCATAAAGCAAAAAGGAAAAATAGAATGGGGGGAGGAGTTAAGATAGCAGAGTAAGAGCAGGGACTTGCTTGATATCTCCCCCAAGCCTCTATGAACACCTGTACAAATAGGTATAAACAAATTTGAGACCTATAGAACCCACAAAATGATAGAGTGAAGTAAATTTCCATCCCAATACAACTTTGAAAGTCGACAGGAAGGGTCTATGACACCCGTCCAGGAGCAAAGTACAGTCCAGTGTGACTGCATCAGCACAGACAAAGGGAGTCTCAGGGGTCCTCAAGTGAATGAATCATGGGCAGCCTTGCTAGTTTCCAGACTTCTCAACCCATCAATGCCAAAGACATCATATGATATCAGAGTATCAGGGTCTAGCCCCACCCCCAAGGTGGCAAAGGTGGCAGTGGCAGCAGTTACAGGAGCAACAGCATGGACTGATTCTGGAAGCTCTGGGGCCAATAGACAGTGTGGGATTAAGTGGCTAATTCAAAATGCAACATGGAGAACAGGAGAAGCCTGGGATAGTGCATTCGCCTCCACTCCTACCCCCAATGGAAGCAGAGTCCTACCTTGACAGGGAGTTAAAAAGTCAAGTATTTGGAAGGGAAGGTAAAAAAAAATGGCTTAAATAATTAAGACTATAGAATCTTACTTTGGTGGCACAGAAGATGAAAATATGCAATCAGAAGAAGACAACAGTCAAAGCTCCTCCTTCTTTGCCAACTTTTCCAAATAGTCTATATAGTATTGGAATTATTTGTCCTATAAACTGAAGTGGCCAGGAACTAGTTAAGTAGGAATTTCATGGATTTAAGATAGAAGTCAAGAAAATGGTCCAGGAAACATTTAAGTGATACCTTATGAAATTAGAAATCAGCCAAGTAAAATTCTATGAACTCGAGATGAACTTGAGATAGAAATCAGTGAACCAGCCTGGGGTATGGGAACCAAGCTGGGGTAATTCATCTCCATCTTCATTTTTCTTCTCCTTTGTGCTCAGAGCATCATGCCCCATGTCCCATCCCTTATCCATCAACTCTTGCCTCACAAACTCCCCCCATGCCTTAGTAATAGACTGCTCACACCTGCATAATAATTAGCTTAGTGACATGTTAGTTAGCAAAACAATGAAGCTGTACTGTAGATAAGATTCTACAATCCTGAGCTGTGGGCTGCTCCCACCCTTTGAATTGGCATGGAGTTAGCCCCAGCTGGAAAATTAAAGCTCCTAAAACTTTTTATTCAGACTCTGTGGTCACCCTGGTTAGACTTGTCATTTCAAAATGTTTTATAGAATTTGCTTATAAATCCATCTATTGCAGAAGATTTATTGCTAGGGAGTTCATTGATGGCTTTTTCAATTTCTTTTTCTGAGATGAGTTCACTTAAGTATTTTACTTCCTCTTCTATTAATATAGGAATTCTATATTTTTATAAATATCCATCCATTTCCCTAAGATTGTCATATTTATGGGCATACAATTGGGCAAAATAATTCCTAATCATTTTTTTTAATTTCCTCTTCACTGGATGTGAATTCTTCCTTTTAATTTTTGATACTAGCAATTAGATTTTCTTCTTTCTTTTTTTTTATTTGAGTAGTTAAGACTTTTACAGTTTATTATCATTACAATGTTATAGGGAGCAATATTCTCCTTGTTCTGATGACTTCGCTTTTCATGAGTTCATGTAAGTGTTTCCAGGTTTTTCTGAAAGTATACTGTTCATCATTTCTAAATGGTATTCCATTACAATCATCTACCAGTATGTTTACAGTCATCCCTCAATTAATGGGCATCCCCTCGATTTTCAATTTTTGTCACTAGAAAAAGAAAATTGTTAAAAATATTTTTGTATATGTATTTCCTTTCCTTTTTCTTTCTTTTCTTTGTGATAAAGACCTAGTAGTGGGGGATGGCTAGGTGGTGCAGTGAATACAGCACCGGCCTTGGAGTCAGGAGGACCTGAGTTCAAATCTTGCCTCAGACACTTAACACAAAACCTAGCTGTGTGACCTTGGGCAAGTCACTTAACCCCAATTGCCCTCCAAAAAAGCAAAAAAAAAAAGACCTAGTAGTGGTTGCTTGGTTGTTCTCCTTCATTTTCTGATAGGACCATAATGACATTAGTATGTTAGAGTCCAGTTACAATGTGTGTGACTATGGTTGATCATACAAACATGACCTTAGGATGCTCTACCAAAGGTTGGGCACAAATAGTCCATGTGAACATTTTGGATTGATTCTTTAAATTCGTGAACCTTACATTCCTTTTGAGCTACTTCAACTTTGCTTTGCTCATAGAGCATACCACATTCTCTGATTAAGGCAGGACATGCTTGGTGGTCCTATGTCAGTGCTTTCCGTGTTGGGCAATCAGTTCTAAAGTTGTCAAGAGACCTTGAGAGTGCTCTTCTATTGCTTTTTCTGACGACCATGTGAGTGTTTACCTTCTGTGAGTTCTCCATAAAATAATATTTTTAGGATGCTTATGTTTGGCATTCAAACTACATGGAGAACTCATCTAAGTTGCACTCCCTGCAGTAGTATTTGAATGCTTAGCAGTTTAGCTCAAGAAAGAACTTGAGTGCCTGGTACCTTATCCTGCCATGTGATTTTCAGAATCCTCCCAAGACAATTGAAAATGATGTGATTCAGTTTCCTTGCATGGCACTAGTACACTGTCTGGGTTTCACAGGCAAATAGCAGTAATGTCAGTACAATGGCTCTGTAGACCTCCAGTTTAGTAGTCAGTCTAATACCTCTTCTCTCCCTCACTTTCCTTTGGGGCCTCTCAAACACCAAAGTATCTCTGACAATGTGTATACCAACCTCCTTATCAATGTGTACTTCTCTGGAAATTATACTACCAAGGAAAGTGAACTTATCCACAGTATTTAAAACTTCTCCATTTGCTAAAAGCAACGTTTCCACATATAAATGTTGTTGTTCTGGCTAGTGAAATTCCTCTTTCCTTTGGCACTAATTATTAGGCAAAAATGAGCACAATAGACATGTAATCAATCCATATTTTGTTGCATTATAGCTTCAGAGGCTGCATTGAGATCACAATCATCTGCAAGTAAACAAAAAAACAAACACCAGCATTCTCTCCATTTTACTCTTGGCTTGTAGACTTTTCAAGTTGAAGAATTTACCATCAGTGCAGTACCTGTTCTCCATTGCATTCATCCTTATAGAAGGAATTTGATAACATCATGAAAACATCATGCTAAGAAGTATGTGAGTAATCACACATTTTGTTGTTCATTCCTTTTGTGACTGGGAAAGCACAGGAGCATTGTACATTATCCAGAACCCGGGCAAGCGTGCCATCATGAAATTGACATACGATGCTAATTAACTTTTCCAGTGAATGAAAGTTTGACATAATTTTTCATAAACTTCACAACTGACATCATTAAATACCTTACACAGATCTACAAACATTGTATATAGACCTCTGTTATGCTCCTGGCAATTCTTCTGGAGCTATTGGGCAGCAAACATTGTCTCAATCATCCCTCCACCTTTTCTAAAGCCACACTGGTTCTTAGGTAGATGACCATCTTCCAGGTGAAGGGTAAGCTTATTAAGGAGGACTCTGAAAAGAATTTTGATGTCAATGACTAAGAGAGAGAGAGACTCCTCCACCCCTGTGATCATAATGGAACAATTTATTTCCTTTAACTTTATAGAGATGGACAATGGAGGCATCCTTGAAAGGAGGCATTAGTCCCCTTTTCCCATATAACCCAGAAAACTTCAATCAGCTTTTCCATAAACTGTAGGCCCCTTGCTTTGTAAATATTAGCTGGAATAATATCAGCACCGGGTGCTTTACCACATGAAAGAAACCTAAGGGCATTCAAAATCTCTTCTTTAGATGGAACTTAAACTAGGGAGGGATTGACTTCAACCCCCGGTAAACGCTCAATAGTTTCAGGATTGATTGATGACGGTCTATTGAAAATACTTTGGAAGTTGTCAGCTCCACCTCACTAGGATCATGTCCTCATCACTAGGCAATGTGGTTCCATCAGCACTGCATAGGTGAGATGCACCATGGGTCTTTGGCCCATAAATAGTGTCCAGGGCATGATAAAAGTGATTTGGATTGTTACTATCAGAAAAAACTCTGAATTTTACCTGCTCCTTACTAAACCCCAAATCCTGCATCTCTCTAAGCTGAAGGAACTAAATACTGCCTTCTTAAAAAATGGATGAACTATTCTACTACTAAACACCATAGAGTTATCATTTTTCATTTTGCAGCTTCTAAATTTTCCAATAATTTTCATCAAACCCATCTTGATGTTTATAAGTGTTCTGAGCCAGATGAGCAAATGCAGTGCTGTTGACTTAATCTCTGAAAACTGTCCACTTCTTTTCTGTTCCACTATTGCCAATCGTGTGTTGGCTTAACTTTCTCTCCAAGTTAGCAACAAACTGTTACCACTCAGAGAAATGCTCTAATGTGTTGACAAAATCTGTGATTTTGCTGTGAGGCTGCCACTTTTGTTTAATATAGATATTTAGTTTGCAGTGAATCAGTCCATGATCAGTCCAGCACTCTGTGCCACACATAACCTTTTTCACTCTCATACCCTGTCTGTCTCTTCTCCCTGCAATAATGTGATCCATTAAATGCCAGTGAGGGTGCATCCACAAAGTGTTATTGCATTCAGATAAATAGAAGACAGTGTTGGTGATGAGAAAGTCATGAGAGGCACAAGTCTTCAGTAGTAAGTGACCATTGGTGCTACTCTTTCCAAATTTTTTCCTCCTAAGAAGGCATGCCCAGTAGCCACACTTTGGTAAACCATTTCAGCAGATGGATTAAACCAGATTCAAAGTAATTGAGTTGTGTCAAAACTGTTGGTGAATTAGAGGAGTGTCTACCCCAAGTATGTGATGACTTTGCCTGGTGTAAGGGGGGAATGAGAACAGTTTGTTCCAACAGTCATGAAGGCAGGAATGCCTAGAGCCTGGGTAGACATTGAAGATGCCAAGGTTATGTACCGTAACTCAAATTTCTTGAAGCTACAAATGAGAGTTAAATGTTTCAGGTGGACACCAAAAGTGGAAAGTAGCCCTATAAAGGGCTTCACACCAGAGGTACTAGTCTTCCCTGAACACACCCTATATGCCAAATGGCTTTCCAGAACAATTGGACCACGTACAAAAGCTAATTGAGGAAAACAAGACATTAAAATTTGTAATTGGGCAAGTGGCAGATAATGACTGTATAAAACATTAGGAATCAATAAAACAAATTCAAAGGAAAGAGGAAGACTGGAAGAATATGCTAAATGCCTCATGGGAACAAACATCTAACTTGGAAAATACATCCAGAAAAGGCCATATTAGAATCATTGGACTATGTTCTGAAAGTCATAATTAAAAAGAAGACCTGGCCAGAATCTTCTAAAAATTATCAAGAAAAACTGCCCTGAAGTCCCAGAACCAAAATAGGGCAAAATAAGCATTGAAAGAATCCATTGATCAAGTAGGATAGAGATGCTAAAATAAAAACTGCCAACATTATCACCAAATTTCGGAACTATCAGATCAAGAAAAAAATACTATAAGTGGAGAGAACGAAGCAACTCATATAATGAGGAGTCATGATCAGAATTACAGAGGACTTGAAAGCTGTTATATTAAAGGGCCAGAGGTAATGGAACATGATATTCCAGAAGTCAAAGGAGTTAGGACGATAAGCAAGAATCACTTGCCCAGCAAAAGTAAGCATAATATATGAAGAGGAAAAATGGTCAATCAATGAAATAGAAGAATTTCAAGCTTTCATAAAGAGAATACCAGAACTAAACCAAAAATAGGTCCTTCAATATTAAGAGCCAAGAAAAGCATTAACAGGTAAAAAGTGGGAAAAAAAACATAAGGAATTCAATAGAACTAATCTATTTATACCAATACAAGGGAAGATGATACTTAATGATTCTTAACAAAAATTATCACTAACAGTATAGTTAGAAGGAACACACATAGAGAGTGGACATATGTAGTGGGTATATAAGATGAATATGAGAGAATGACGGAAAAATTAAGGGATGAAAATGAGAAGTACAATGGGTACAGAGGGAAATGAGAGGAAAATGGACTAAATTATTTCATATGAAGAGACATAGATGATCAATTACAGTGGAAGGGAATATGGAAGGGTGGACAACAGCCATAGCTTGAACCTTACTCTCATCAGAAATGACTCAAAGAGCCATTTTATCAATACAATCAATTAATTATGGAATTCTATCTTACCCTACAGGAAATTAGGAGGGGAGGAAATTTAGTAAAGAGGTGGGTTGGGGACTGACAGAATGGAGAACAGATCAGGGGAAGGGATAGACAAGCAACTCATTGTTTTTATTAAAAAATTGAAAGGAGAGAGAGGACAGATAGGTGGAAGAACAGGATTGAGGGAAAGGGACAGGGAGAAATTATAACTGTGAATGTGAATGAGATGAAGCTCCCAAAACATAAGTGGATAGCAGAGTGGACCAAAAACCAGAAAATTGCAGTATTTTACTTAGAATAAACACACCTGAAGCAGAGACACACTGAGTAAAGATAATAAAATGGAGTAGAATCTTTTATGTTTCAACCGAAGTGAAAAAAAAAAAAAAGCAGGAGTAACAATCTTGATCTCAGGCAAAGCAAAAGCAAAAATAGATCTTATTTAAAAAGATAAGCAAGGAAACTGCATCATGCAAAAAGATATTATAGACGATGAAATAATATCATTACTAAGCATATAAGCATGAAGTTTTTTAGGATTCAAATTCTTAAAAGAGAAGGTAAATGAATTACAGGAAGAAATGGACAGCACAACTATACTAGTGTGGGATCATAATGGTCCTCACTAAGAACTCAGCAAAATCAACCAAAAATAAACCAGAAAGAAACTAAGGAGGTAAACAGAATATTAGAAAATTATATATGACAGACCACTGGAGAAACTGCATAGGAAGTAGAGCTAGAAAAAAATAACAGTCCTACAAAATTATTTTTATGAAACAAATATGATATTGATACATACACCAGGGAAGAGTCAGGTAGGATATATTCTAGGCATGCAGAATTGGTTCAATATTAGAAAAGCTATCATCATAAATAATCACATCAACAACAAAATTAACAGAGATCATATGATTATCTCAATAGATGCAGAAAAAAGCTTTTGCCAAAATACAGCAACTCTTTTCTATTGAAAACACAGAAGAGCATAGGAATAAATAGAGCCTTCCTTAAAATGATAATGAGCATCTACCTAAAACCATCAGCAAGCATTATATGTGATGGGGATAAACTAGATGAATTATCAGTAAGATCATGGGTGAAACAAGGAAGTCAATTATCACCACTGTTAATCAATATGGTAGTAGAAATGTTACCTATAGCAACAAGAGAAGAAAAAGAAATTGAAGAAAGTAGAATAGACAAAAAAGAAACTAAATTTTCACTCTTTGTAGATGATATGATCATATACTTAGAGAATCAAGAAAAAAACTACTTGAAAAAATAAAAAAACTTTGGTAAAGTTGCAGGATATAAAATAAACCCACATAAATCACTTGCATTTTTATGTATTGCTAGCAAAGCCTAATGCCAAGAGATAGAACGAGAAATTCCATTTAAAGTTGTTGTGGACACCATAAAATATTTGGGAGTCTGCTAGCCAAAACAAACACAAGGACTGTATGAACACAATTACAAATGGCTATTCACGCAAATAAAGTCATATCTAAATAATTGGAAAAACATCAGTTGCTTGGGGATAGGCCAAGCTACTACAATAAAAATGACACTTCTGCTTAAATTTATTTACTTAATCAGTGCCATGCCAATCAAACTACAAAAAAATATTTTTAGATCTAGAAAAAGTAATATCAAAATTCTTCTGAAAGAACAAATTGTCCAGATTATCAAGGGAATTAAAGAACAGAAATACTAGGGAAGGAGGTCTAGCCATACCAGATCTTAAATTATATTATCAAATAGCAATCATCAAAACCACTTGGTACTGTCTAAGAAATAAAGGAGTAGATAAGTGGAATAGGTAAGGTAGACAAGACACAGTAGTCTACTGTCTGACAAATCCAAAAAACCTAGCTTCTGTGAGAAGAGTTCATTTATTTGAGAAAAAGTGCTGAGAAAAATGGAAAATAGTATGGCAGAAATTAGACATAGATCAGTATCTGACACCAAATTACAGAATAAAGTCCAAATTGGTACACGATCTGGGTATAAAGACTGTTACTATAAACAAAGTAGAGGAGCAAGGAATAGTTTATCTTCCAGATTTATGGAGAATGGAGGAATTTATGGAGAAACGAGAGAGAGAGAGAGAGAGAGAGAGCATTATGAAATGCAAAATGGATAATTTTGATTACATTAAATTGAAAAAGTTTTGCACAAAGAAAGTCAACACAACCAAGTTTAGGAGGGAAGTAAAAAACTGGGAACAAAATTTATAACAAATGTCTCTGACAAAAGACTCATTTCTGAAATATTTAGAATACTGAGCCAAATTTACAAGAATACTAGTCATTCTCCAATTGATAAATGGTCAAAAAATATGAATAGGCAATTTTCAGAAGAAGAATTGAAGCTATGTGTAGTCATTTGAAAAAATGCTCAAAATCACTATTGATTAGAGAGATGCAAATCAAAAAATATATGAGGTATCACATCAAACCTATCAGATTGCTTAACATGGCAAAGCACGAAAATGACAAATGTTGAAGAGGATGTTAGAATATTGAAACACTAATTCATTGTTCTTGGATCTGTGAGCTGATCCAGCCATTCTGAATATTAATTTGAAACTATGTCCACAGGGTCTAAAAAATGTGCATACCCTTTGACCCAGCAATCCCACTTCTAGGGTTGTCTCCCAAAGAGATCATAAAAATGGGCAATAGATCCATGTGTACAAAAATACTTATAGTCACACTTTGTTTTTGGTGGCCAATAAATTAAGGAGAATGGCTAAGCAAGTTGTGGTATATGAATGTAATGGAATAGTATTTTGCTATAAGAAATGATGAACAGGTGGACTTCAGAGAAACCTGTCAAGACTTATACAAACTGATGGTGAATGAGGGGAGCAGAACCAAGTGAATATTGTACACATTAACGACCACAGTGCAAGAGTACCAATTTTTATAGACTTAGCCCTTCTCAGCAATGCAAGGACCAAAACAATCCCAAAGGATGCATTATTGGAAATGCCAGCCACATGCAGAGAAAGAATTATAGAGTTGGGATGCTGAATGAAGTAGATTATTTTCTTTTTTATTTTGTTTTGTTTTTGTTTCATAGTTTTTCCCATTCATTATAATTCTTCTTTTCAATAAGACTAATGTGAAAACATGTTTAACTGAAATGTATGTGTAGAGAACATATAAGATTGCTAGTCATCTTGGGGGACAAAATTTAAAACTTATGGAAGAGAATGTTGAAAATTAAAAATAAATAATTGAATAAATTAGGAATAAAAATTAATGTAGAAGAAGACAAGATCTAGAATATCAAGGGAATTAAAAAAAAACATAAAGGGATGGTGGCCTAGCAATTTTACCAGTTCTAAAACTATATTATAAAGCAATGGTACTGACTAAGAAACAAAATGTTTGAACCAGTTCACAACTCCACCAATAGTGCATTAGTGTCCCAAATTTCTCCACATTACCTCCAAGATTTGTCATTCTCCTTTTCTATTAAGTTTGCCAAGCTAATAGGTGTGAGGAAATAGTTCAAAATTTTTTTTTCTTTTCTATTTTTATTAGTGATGCTGACATTTTTGTATGACCAATTATGACTATGCTTTTGTCTTAAAACTCCTTTTCCATATTCTTTGATCACTTCTTGATCAGTGAATGGCTCTTCTTCTTTCAGATACATTGGACTTTATTCCCTATATACTTGAAAAATATGAGAGCCTTATTAAAGAAACTTGTGGGGGTGGAGCCAAGATGGTGGAGTAAAAGTAGGAACTTGCTTGAGCTCCCACTCAACCACCTTCAATACCTGTAAAAAAATAATTCTCAAAAAATTTTAGAGTTACAAAACCCACAAAGTAACAGAGAGAAACAAATCTCCTGCTGAAAACAGCCTCTTAGGCTCACAAGGAGGGTCTTCCATGCCAAATTGGGAGCAAGGTACAGTCTCATGTAAGCTGTACCATCCCAGACTCACTACTCAGACCAGCTAGAGCAGACTTTAGGTGAGTGAATCACCAGCAGCTGTGGAGGTTTCCCCACTTCTCAACCCATAAACACAAAAGAGAAAGTAAAAGGTCAGTGGGGAACTCTGCTGGAACGAACGGAGCAAGAGAAGAGCTAGGGTCCACCCCTTGACCCAGCGTGGTGGAGGTGACAGCAGAGGTGGTTGTAGCTGCTGCTGCATGGCTGCCTCCGGAGCTCCTGACCTACAGATTGAAGGGGGACCTAATGACCATTCAGAGGGTAATCACTCTTACTTTGATGTGCTTGGATCTGGGTCTCAGTCTTGGGCGGTGGTCCTGGGATGAGGAACACTGGCATGCCAGAATTTGTGGCAGCACTAGAGAGGTTGCCCTCCTCATAGCTCTGAAAATAGCTCAGACAACAGCTGTGCAACACACCAGAAATTTGGGATACAACTCTCTCCACGCTGAAAGCAGAGTTCTACTGTGTCAAAGAGTTCAGAAGTCAAGTAATTGGCTGGCAAAATTAGCAAACAGAGAAAGTACAATCAGACCATAGAACCTTTTTGCTGGGGGTCAAAGAGGATCAAAACATAGAACTAGCAGAAGACAAGAAAGGCAAAACTCCTGCATCTAAAGCTTCCAAGAAAAATATGAACTGGTTACAGGCCATGGAGTAGGGCAAATAGGATTTGAAAGTCAAGTAGGAGGAGGAGAGGAAAAATTGGGAAGACAAGTGAGAACAATGCAAGAAAATCATGAAAAGTAAGTCACCAACAAGCTAAAGGAGAACCCCCCAAAAAAATACTGAAGAAAATAACACTTAAAAAGAGACTAACTCAAATGGCAAAAGAGACCCTAAAAGCCAATGAGGAGAAAAATGCCTTAAAAAGCCGAATTGGTAAGATGGAAAAGGAATTTCCAAAACTTACTGAAGAGAACAAATCCGTCAAAATTAGATTGGAGCAAATGGAAGCTAAAGACTTTATGAGAAATCAATATAGTATAAAACAGATTCAAGCAAATGGAATTAAATGGGAAAATTGAAACACTGATGTTTTATCTTACTCCTCTAATCAATCCTTATTCCATTTCTTAAGAGAAAGTCTGTTGCAAATTTGTTTTCATTTTTACTAGCATTTTCCTTTAAATTTACTTTACTTTCCAATTTACTTACTGCAGCCCATACTTAGTATATAGTTTTAATGATAGTGAGCGTTTTTCATAAAAGATTTTAATTTTAGTCAACTTTAATGTTACTGAAAAATGTCTTTGGGCATTGTTTCAACAGTATTGTATCGATATACCCTGGAGCAGTCAAGATTAAGGAGGCATCTGATTTTGTTTTGAAGAAGGGACCCTTTCTATGTATGTAGTCCACACTCGCTCCACTTACTTCCTTAACCTCCTTACACCCAATAGTAATTTGTATTAGTGATTCACTACCTGCCACTTTAGTAACTATCTTTCATTCACCTTCTGTATATACCCTACTAACTCATTATTCTATTAGCCACTTTCTATTTTCCGGTTATAATGCAATCAGGAATTTATGGGGAAAAAATTAATGTTGATTGAATCTAATACAAATTTATACTATCTGACATCAGTTGGCTTCCCCTTGCTACTTATAGAATTTTTTCTGAGTATTTTGTTGACTTATCAAATTTTCTTCAGAAACTATTATAATGAGATAGCAGATTCTCTTACTTTCACCAGATGAAATCCACAATAAGAAAGAGAAAACCTAAGGAGACATCCAGGTACAAGGGTGAGAGAAGTAAGGGAAAGATATCACTAAGGAAGCTTGTGAAATATAGCTCCACAAATCCTCCTCCCCGACACATGTGCACACAATACACATAGCTAAGATAATGAGCTGCCCCTACAAAACTAAAGCATCAATGAACACTCCCAAAACCAAAGCAAGAAATAATATAATTAAGGTACTTGGAGATCTCAGATCTCACGAACTTTAGGTCAGAGGGATAGGAGACCATTCATAGTTAGTGATAGTCCTATGGAGGCACTTTTCCTAAACTTGGCTATAGCAGTTCTCACTCATTCCTCCTGGGTTGTTCATCATCCCCTTAGTAGGGTAGCTCACTGAAGTAGCTGAGGGTAAGTTTTCACTCTGGTATTTATGACTTTTGATATCATAGACTGACAGCTACCAGGGATTGGCAAGGAAAGAGCTCAAGTGTATATAAAGGTACATAAATGGTTCCAGTAGTTCTCAGAAAGGACACATTAAGGAAATGCAGTGGGTAGTGAGAAATGGTTAGATCAAAAGCAAGAGTATCCAGTCTGAAAATAAGGTTAGAACCAAAAGGAAAAAAAAAAGAAAAGTGGGGAAAGAATTTTAGGGGGAGCAATCACAACATTGTTCCATAGAAACACCATGGAAATCAGAAAAACAGTCTCGCCTTTACACTAATGAGATATATGAAGTCATTTGTCTTTACTGTTTCTTGATCAGTTTAATGTTGGAATTCATCTAAATAATCTGTGCCTTCTAGTTTCCCTGGATTCCTTAAAGTTTTAGTTAAGTCTCACTAACTGAAAAAACAAAACAAAACAGTAAAAAAAAAACTGTCACTGCTCTTCACAATTATAGTACCTTCTTTCTGAGATACTGCCAATTTCATCTTGTAAATAGCATGTTAGTTCATAGTTGTTTGCACGTTGTTTCCCCATTAGATTATGAAGTCCTTGAGAATAAAGGCTATTTTTTTCCTTTCTCTGCATTCATATTCCTTAGCACAGTGCCGGAAACATAGTAGGTGCTTAATAAATGCTAGTTGACTTGTCTGTTAAGATCCTCTCCATCTATTAAATTCTATGATTGTCTTTATTTGCTCAATTTTCATTCATTTGGTTGTATATTCTTTTTAAAAAATATTTCATTAAATATTTCCCAATTACAGTAAAATAATTTAAGCAAGACATTAAAAAATTAAATTTTAAATTATCTTTCTATCCTTCCCTAATCTGTCCTTGAGAAGATAATTTTATATTGATTCTATATGTAAAGTTATGAAAAATATATTTATGTATTAGCCAGGTGACAAAAGAAAAAAAACAATAAAAATAGCCTTTAAAAAGTATGCTTTAATTTGTATTCATAGTTCATTAGTTCTTCTCTGGAGATGAATAGCATTTTTTCATCATAGGTCCATTGGCATTGTCTTTGGTCACTGTCCTTACCAGAGTACCCAAGTCTCTTACAGCTGATAATCCTTAATACCTTGCAGTTCCTGTGTACAATATCCTCCTGTTTTGCTCACTTCACTTTGAATAAGTTCATGTAAGTCTTCACATGTCTTTTTGAAAACTGCTGCTCACTTCTTATATTACAATAGCATCCCAACACAATCACATACCACAAGTTGCTCAGTCATTCCTGAATCAAAGGACATTCCCTGGATTTCCAATTTTTGGTCAGTACAAAAACTGTTTTAAATATTTTGGTACTAAGAGGTCCTTTTACCTTTTAATTGATATCTTGGGATATGGACCCAGTAGTGGCATTTTTGAATAATTTTATAGCACTTTGGCCAAATTTGCAAATTGTTTTCTAGAGTGGTTACATTAATATCCCAATTTTTCTAGATCTCCTCCAGCATTTGTCATTTTCCTCTTCTGTCTTGTTAGCCCATAAGGCAGCTAGGTGGTATAGTAGATAGAGTACTGTGCTTGGAAGCAGGAAGACTCATCTTTGTGAGTTCAACTCTTGCCTCATATGCTAACTGTGTGACTCTGGGCAAGTCACTTAACCCTGTTTCCTTATTTCCTCATCTGTAAAAATGAGCTTAAAAAAGTTGCATGATAACATATATGTGTGTATGTATGTATATTATATATTATTTGTATCTATTTAAAGTGAATAGAAAATTGTGTATGTCTGTATGTCTGTATATATTGTATACAGTTCACTGAATTAGAATGAGATTGTTTTGATGATTATTACTTTATAATATAGTGTGAAAATTTTAGCTCCAGAAGTAGGGAACCTATAGCCTAGAGGCCACATGTGGCTTTCTAGGTCCTTGGGTACCCTCTTTTACTAAGTCCAAGTTTTATAAAATGAATATTTTTTTAAGGGTTTGTGAACTGGGAAATTCCTCCCCTTTACCCCTGCCTAGAAGCTAGATTGTCTCCTTTTACTTTTTTTCATTGATTTTGTCATTGATTCTCTTCATATTTTTTATCTTTTATTTTTCCATTTGTTTAGATCTGTCTTTAATTGGGTGAAATGCATTTTTTTTAATTGAGTTCATATAGTTCCTTTGTGTAAGCAAGCAGATTCCCAAGTTTTTTTGTTTATTTGAGGTTTTTTGTTTGTTTGTTTGTTTTATGTAGTCTGATGTCATTTGAAATGGAATCTCTCTTTCTATCTTTTGCTGTTGGGTTTTGTTAGAAGTAAGTAGAAGAGGGGCAGCTAGGGGTGCAGTGAATAGAGCATTGGCCATGAAGTCAGGAGGACCTCAGTTCAAATCAGGACATTTAACATAAAAAAATTAGCCATGTGACCTTGGGCGAGTCACCTAGCCCCAACTGCCCTACGTTCCCTCATCAAAAAAAAAAAAGCAAAAATTAAAAAAAAAATAAGTAAGAATTGGTGATACTTTTTACACATTTATTTTATATTCCCCAACTTTGCTGAAGTTGGTCATTGTTTCAATGAGTTTTTTAGTAGACTTTTCTAGGGTTTTCATATTATCTACAAAGGATGATAGTTTTGTTTCTTCAAGGCCTATTTTTATCCTTTAAATTTATTTTTCTTTTCTTATTGCTATAGCTAGCATTTTTAATGTAACATTGAATAATAATGGTAATGATGAAAATCTTTGCTTCATTACTGATCTTACTAGGAAGGTTTCAACTTTATCAAATTCAATCAAGTTAAATTAATTACACGTAATACTTGCTGTTTATTTTAGAGAAATACTATTTACCATTTTAAGGAAAATTCCACTGAATGCTATGCATTCTAGTGTTTTAAATCATAATGGGTGCTGTAGTTTGTTGAAAGCTTTTTCTGCATCAATTAACATAATTATATAATATTTTGTTCTTTTTGTTTTTGACATGGTCAATTATACTGAAAGTTTTCCTAATATTCAACCACCTTCACATTCCTGATATGAATCTCACCTGGTCATAGTAAATGATCTTTCTGATCTATTTTTGTAATCTTGCTAAAATTTTATTTAAAAATTTTTGCATGAATATTCATTACATAAATTGACCTATAGGTTTATTTCTCCACTTTTGGGCTTTCTTGTTTAGGTATGAATACCATTTTTGCATCATCAGCAATTCTATTTACTTCCAGCAAAACCTGACAGCAAAAGGTAGAGAAATTCAACTTTAAAATAACAACAGACTATGCACACACATACACACAATACATATATGTGTGTATGAACATTTGTATATAGGGGTATTTGTTTATATATATATATATGCATTTATGTATGGATGCTTATGTGAAGACAGATACAGAGATAGATAGATAGATAGATAGATAGATAGATAGATAGATAGATAGATAGATATCAACTTGGGAGTCTACCTGCCAAGAAAAACAAAGGAATTTGGTAGAAATCATTTACTTATCCATCTGGTTCTGAGAAATTTTTCTTAGGGGGCTCACTGATGAGTTTTTCAATTTATTTTTCTTAGCTAGCATTATTTAAGTATTCTGTTTTCTCTTCAGCAAATGTGGGCAGTTTATATTCTCATAAACATACATCCATTTCATTTAAACTGTCAGTTATACTGGCATATAATTTGTCAAAATTAATTTTAATTGCCTTAATTTCATCTTCGTTGGTGATGCTTTCATTTCTGATACTGATAATTTGGTTTTCTTATTAGTTTTTTAAAATAAAATTAATAAAGAGTTTACTTTGTAAATTTTTCATAAAATCAACTTTTAATTTTATTTTAATTTGGTTCTGCTCTCCATGTGGAGAGTTTGCTACATTTTGGGATTCAAAACTATACCAGCATATTCATAACCACAGTGGATGTTGTGAATATTGCATTATTGTTACAGATATAAAGAAGAATTAGAACTAATGGGAGGAACTATGAGAAGGAAGAAACAAAACAAAACAACAAAAAGAAAAGGACAACAAATAATATGCTTCAATCTGCATTTAGATCCAAATTTCTTTCTCTTGATGTGTATAGGATTTTCTTTTATTAATCTTTTGGAGTTATTTTAGATCATTGCATTGTGAGAACGCTAAGAATGGTCAAGGTCAGTCATCACCCAATGTGGCTATTACGGTGAATGTTGTTCTCCTGTTTCTATTCATTTCACTCTGCATAAGTTCATATAAGTCTTTCCAAGTTTTTCTGAAATCCACCTGCTCATCATTTCTTACAGTTCAATAGTTTTCCATCATATTCACATATCACAACTGTTCAGCCATTTCCCAATTGAAGGATATGCCCTCAATTTCCAATTCTTTGCCACTACAAAAAGAGCTGCTATAAATATTTTCATACATATGAGTTCTTTTTCTCATTTTTATGGTCTCTTCAGGATACAGACCTAAAAGTGGTATTTCTGGGTCAATTTTATATATGTTTGTGCATAATTCAAAATTGCTTTTCAGAATAGTTTGTTGAATTCAAAACTCCACCAATAAAGCAGTAGTGTTCCAATTTCCCCACATCTTACCATTTTCCTTTTTTGTTATGTTAAACAAAGATAATGGGTGTGATATGGTAAATCAGAGTCACTTTGATTTGCTTTTCTCTAATCAATAGTGATTTAAAGCATTTTTTCATATGAGTATAGATATCTTTAATTTCTTCCTCTGAAAACTCCCTGTTTATATATACTTTGACCATTCTCAATTGGGCAATGACTTATATTCTTATAAATTTGACTCATTTTTCTTCACATTTTAGAGATGAGACTTTGATCAGAGACACTGGATGCAGAAAATAATTTCCCTGCTTTCTGCTTCCCTTCTAATCTTGTTTGTGGTGGCTTTGTTTGCAAAAAAAAATTCAATTAAATATAATCAAATCATCAATTTTGCATTATATAATGCCCACTATATTCCATTTGGTCATAATTTTTCCCTTCTCCAGAGATCTGAAAAATAAACTATTCTTTGGTCTCCTAGTTTGCTTGTAGTATGAGTCTTTATATCTAAGTAATGTACCCATTTTGCTTTATCTTGGTATAGAGTGTAAGATGTTGGAATATGCCTAGTTTGGAATTCACTGTCTAGATTTCTTCCTTCCTTCCTTCCTTCCTTCCTTCCTTCCTTCCTTCCTTCCTTCCTTCCTTCCTTCCTTCTTTCTTTCTTTCTTTCTTTCTTTCTTTCTTTTCTTTCTTTCTCTCTAAAAAACCTCAAACACAGCTCACTCTAAAGCTGATAGATTGAACCACAATAGTTCCCTGCATAAACTCCACTTAATGACTTTATTTTGGACCCTCAGGGCTTAGAGTGAGTGTCTATAAACTGTTTCTCTTTGTAAAAACAAACCGGGGGGTCTTTCTCTCCCAGTTTGATGTTTTGCTCCTTTTTTTAAAGAGGTCCATTCACTGAATGGGTGTTACCTCACTCTATGTGAGTATATGAAAAGGCCTTAGCTTAAAAGGTCCAGGTTGTCCCATTGCATCCAGGGACATCTCCATTTATCCTAATGAATATCTGGTCACTGGATCCAGATGACTCTCAAGGAGAAAGTAAGCCTAGTGACCTTACACAGACCTCCCTCACTCAAATCAAAGTTAACTGCAAGTCATGTCATCATTTCCCTGATGCCATGGTCCTCTTTGGATGAGGGACCTATTTTGACTTAATCTTGTTATATGGTGTAGATGTTGGTCTGTGCCTAGTTTCTGCCACACTCTTTTCTAGTTTTCCAAGAAGTTTTTGTTAAACAGTGACTTTTTATGCCAGAAGCTGTAGTCTTAGGTTTTACCGATGAGTAGACTACTATGTTGACTGTTGTATCTTGCATACCTAATCTATTCTACTCATCCACTACTCTGTTTCTTAGCCAGTATCAAGTTATTTTGATGAGTTTTGCTTTATAATGCAATTTAAGATCTGCTATGTCTAGATCACTTTTCCTTGCATTTCTGTTCATTAATGTCCTTGATATTCTGAAGCATTTCTTCTTTCAGATGAACTCTGTTACTGTTTTTGTTTTGTTTTTTTCCTAACTCTATAAAGTAATTTTTGTAGTTTGATTGGTAGATTGATTGACTGAATAAGCAATTTAAATTTGGTAGAATTGACATTTTTATAATATTAGTTCAGCCTATTCAGGAGTAAGTGATATTTTCCTACGTGTTTTGATCTGACGTTATTTGTGTGAAAAATGTTTTGTAATTGTGTCATAATTGTGAATTGTAATACAGTTCCTGGGTTTCTTTTGACAAATAGACACTGAAATATTTTATAATATATACAATAACTTTAAATGAAATTTCTATTTCTATCTCTTACTGTTGGGCTTTGCTAGGAATATATAGAAATACATATGATTTTTGTGAGTTTTATATTCTGCAACTTTCCTAAATTTGTTTGTTATTTCAAGTAATCTTTTGCTTGATTATCTAGGACTACCTAAGCATACCATTATACCATCTGCAAAGAGTGATAACATTGTTTCTTCACTGGCTATTCTAATTCCTTAAATTACTTTTACTTATCTTATTGCTGAAGCTAACATTTCAAGTACAATATTTTTTTAAATTAACTTTTGTTTATTTTCTTTTGACATCATTCATTTCCACAAGATTTTGAGGTACAAATTTTCTCCCCATCTTTCCCCTACTCACCACCCCAAAACAGCGATCACACTGTATACCTCCTCCCCCAATCTGTTCTCTACTATGTCCTCACCCTCACCCCTCTGACTTTCTGGTAGGGCAAGATGGGTCTCCCTAACCCAGTGCCTGCATATCTTAATTTTCCAGTAGAATGTAATTAATAATAATAATCATTATATATATATATATATATACATATGTATATGTATATGTATATATATAAACATTTTATTATAGAATTTTAAATTCTAGATTCTTTCCCTTTCTCACTTGTTACCACCCCTGCTGCAAAGACAAGCAATTCAGTACAGGCTGTACATGTGTAGTTATGCAGAAAAACACCACAATGTTTTTTTTAATTAACTTTTGTTTATTTTTAGTTTACATCATTCATTTCCACAAGATTGTGAATTATAAATTTTCTCCCCATCTTTCCCCTACCCACCACCCCAAAACAGCGATCACACTGTATGCCTCCTCCCCCAGTTTGCTCTCTCCTATATTCTCCCACATAACCCCTCTGACTTTCCAGTAAGATGGATCTCCCTATGCCAGTGCCTGCATAACCCATTTCCCAGTTGCATGTAAATAATAATAATAATGATGATGATAATAACATTTATTTATTTATTTATTTATTTATTTGTTTGTTTTTTTGACATTTGATTTTACCACTTTAAACTCCAGATTTTATCCCTTCCTCCCACATCATCCACTGAGGACAGACATTAGAAAGACAAGCAATTTAACAAAGGCTGCACATGTGCAATTACACAGAACATCTATATTTCCCTCATTCCTATCCTTCTCTCCACTTGTTGCATTCTCAACTTTGTCCCTGTCTCTTTACAGAAGTGTGTGCTTCTAACAACCCTCCCCTTCCAACCTGCCTGTCCCTCCATTATCACCCCTCTCATCCCCACCCCCCACTCTCCTGTAAGGCAAGATACCCAATTTAGAGTGTATGTAATTCCTTCCCTAAGCTAAATTCAATGAGAGTTAAGGTTGACCCATTCCCTTTTGCCTTCCTGTTCTTCCCCTCTATTACAACAGTTATCCCTTGCCTCTTCTACATGAGATGACTAACCCAATTCTGTCTCTCCCTGTCTCCTCTCATTCTAATCTTCTCCCACCTCTTGATTTCACCTTTGAAAAATCATCCCTGTAGACAGCATCTTGTAGGATTGTGGTTTTTAATCCCTTCTGCTATCCATTTCTGTTTTATGGCAGAGTTCATCCCATTCACATTCACAGTTAGCGATTACTATCTCTGACTTTCCCTCCATCTTATTCCCTCACCTGTTCATATCTTTGTATCTTCTTTTCCTTTCTCCTCCTCAAGAGTTTTCCTTTTGATCACCACCTTCTTCAGTATTCCCTCCCTGTATTGTCCCCTCTTTACCTACCCTTTCCCCATACTACTCTTTCCCTCTCTTCTGACTATCCTTCCCCTTATTACACCTCCCCTTATCCCTTCTACTGCCTGTAGGATACAATAGATTTTTATTCTTAACAGGAAATGTTATTCCCTCCTTGAACCCAAACCAGTGGTAGTAAATTTCATACACTACTGCTCTCCCTCACTCTTTTCCCTCTATTGTTATGTTTTTGTGTCTTTTCATGTTAGAATCTAAACTTAACTGTTTGTATTGATCCCTCTTTAAATCAGAACCAATGAAAATAATGATCATATGATGCTCATCTGCTTCCTTCCCTCCCCTCCACTTTAGTATGTTTTTATGTCTCTTCTGGTGGCATAATTTACCATCTTTTGGCTCAGCCTTTCGTTTTCCCCCATTATAATCCCTTTCTTTCCCTTAATATGTTTTTTTTAATATGCAGATTAGTTCATTTGTACCCACACCCTCTATCTATTTACATCCCTTTTAAATGTCACAATACTTATACAAATTTCAATATTAACAGGTGTCCGCTTCTCATATATTAATTTAAACAGTTTGCCCTTATTGAGTCCTGAGGTACGTGCATGTGTGAACACCTGTGCATTTATGTGTATGTGTGAGTGCATGATTTCCTTGTTTACTTTTTTATGTCTTTCTTGGGTCTTGTAAGTGCATTTCAAACTTTCCATTGAGTTCTGGCTTTTTCATGAGGAAAATCTGGAAGTCCTTTATTTCATTAAATTACCATCTCCTTGCCTGAAAGATTATGCTCAGTCTTGCAGGGTAGCTGATGCTTGGTTGAAGTCCTAGCTCTTTTGCTTTACAAAATATCAAATTCCAATCCCTCCAATCTTTTAATATAGCAGCTGCTATGTACTGTGTAATTCTGACTGTTGTTCCATGATATTTGAATTGTTTCTTTTTGGCAGCATGCAGTATTTTCTCCTTGACCTTGTAGCTCTGGAATTTGGCTACTGTATTTCTTGGAGACTTCAATTAGGGATCTCTTTCAGGAGGAGATCAGTGAAATCTTTCTATAACTATTTTACCTTCTTATTCTAGGACCTCAGGAGAGTTTTCTTTGACAAAATCTTGAAGGATACAATCCAGGCTGCTTTTTTCATCATGGTTTTCTGGTAAGCTGATAATTCTTAGATTATCTCTCCTGGATCTGTTTCCCAGGTCAGTTGTTTTTCCAGTGAGATATTTTGCACCTGTTAAAATATCATCTCTTCCTATTCAATTGATCCTGTGCCCTCTGACTATGTACACATATATACACACACTCATATATGTATTCATATGCATATATACCCTCCAAAATAGGTGCATTTATATTCCCTTCACCTGTTCTCAAACTGAGAAAAGTTTCATAAGTTACAATTATTGTTTTTCCTTGTAGTCATGTAAGTAATTGAACTTTGATTTGTTCCTCATGATTTCTTTTCCATGTTTACCTTCTCATGCTTCTTGTATTTGAATGTCAAATTTTCTATTCAGTTTTGTTTTTGTTTTTTTTTTCAGCAAAAATGCTTGAAAATCCTCTACCTCATTGAATGACCATATTTTTCCCTGAAACATTACACTCAATTTTGCTGGGTAGGTGATTCTTGGTTTTAATCCTAGCTCCTTTGATTTCTGGAATATCATATTCCAGGTCATTTGATTCCTTAATGTAGAAACTCCTAGATCCTGTATTATCTTGATTGTGTTTCCACGGTATTCAAATTGTTCCTTCTTGGCAGCTTATAATATTTTCCCCTTGATCTGGGAACTCTGGAACCTGGCTATAACATTCCTAGGAGTTTTCTTTTTGGGATCTTTGTCAAGAGGTGAACAGTGAATTCTTTCAGTTTCTATTTTGCACTCTGATTCTGAAATATCAGGGAAATTTTCCTTGAGAATTTCTTGAAGGATGTTTTCTAGGTTCTTTTTCTGATCATGGCTTTCAGGTATTCCAATAATTTTTAAATGGTCTCTCTTAGATCTATTTTGCAGTTTAGTGGTTTTTCCAAGGAGATATTTCACATTGCCTTCTCTTTTTTCATTTGTTTGGATCTGTTTAAAAGCATGTTGATTTCTCATAAAGCCGTTCACTTCAATTTTCTCCACTCCAATTGTGAAGGAATTATTCTCTCCAGTGAGCTTTTGAGATTCTTTTTTCCATCTAGAAATTACACACACACACACACACACACACACACACACACACACACACACACACACACACATATTTATATATATATGACTTCTTTGCCTATTTTCCCAAAGAGTTTATATTGTATTGCAATTAGTTGTTATTTAAATGATTGATGGAATCCGGTAGTGAATACATTTTGCCCTGGCAATTTTTTTCTTAGGGAATTCATTTTTCTTAGGGAGTTCTATTTTTTCTTAGGAAGTTCATAGAGGTCCCCCACTACTATAATTGTTCATTTTCTTTTTCTGAAATGGTGATATTTAAGTATTTTATTTCTGCTTTTATTAATCTGGACTATTTTTATTGCTTTAAATATTCATCTATTTCACTGAAAATGTCATATTTATTGGCATACAGTTGTACAAAAAAGCTCATAATTATTGTTTTGAATTCCTCTTTATTGGTGATGAATTTACCTTTTTCATTTTTCATGGTGGTAAAATGATTTTCTTCTTTTTTTAAAAATCAAAATAACCAAAACTTTATCCATTTCATTGTTTTTTATGAAACCAGGCCTTAGTATTATTTATTAGTTCAATAGATTTTTTATTTCAATATTATTCATCTCTACTTTGATTTTCAGAATTTCTAATTTGATATTTAGTTGGACATTTGTTATTTATTCT
>CM053590.1:154058637-154074262 GCA_028646515.1 Pseudochirops corinnae | reverse complement strand
AAAAAAAGTTCCTGAAACAGTAGCAGTAAATTTCAGTGAAATTTGTCCAATGGTTATTTTTTTATATTAAAATGGAAGCCATAAGTGATAACAAAAATGTCTTAGGTTCATTACATTCATTCATCTTTTCATTTGTTAAAAAATCAAGCATCTAAATTTCTCCAATGTAGGCAGAGCTGAGATGGAAGCATAAAAAGCAGAGACTCACCTGAGCTCTCCCACACACTTCTATAACTGCCTCTAAAAGTGAATCTGAACAAATTTTCGAGTAGCAGAATCCACTAAGAGACAGAGTGTGGCAGATTTCCAGCCAAGGCAACCTGGAAGGTTGATGGAAAGATCTGCTGAAAGAGAGTGGGAGAGAAGCACAGTCTAATGTGCAGACTGCAGCAGAGAAGACTCAAACATAGCAAAGCCCGAGCAGACAACTGCAGGCTGAATCACTGGCAGCAATGGCAATTCCCAGACCTGGATGTTCAAGAGTGGGGTCTGCCAGAACTGGGTGAGAGAGAAGCGCAGCATTTTGCAAGGTTGGTAGCAGCAGCAGCAACTACTCCTAAGGCATTCAGCCCACAGACTAAATGTTTGAAAGTCACCAATTTAAACTACTGGGAGCCAAGATCACTTTCACCCTTCCTTGATAACCTTGAAAAATGCAGAGGGGGCAGCTAGATGGCTCAGTGAATAGAGCATGGCTGTGAAGTCAGGAGGACCTGAGTTCAAATAGACTTCAGACACTTGACAATTAATTAGTTGCTTGACCTTGGGCAAGTCACTTTAACCCAGTTCCTTGCCTTCCCCCCTCCAGAAAAAAGAGAAAAACCCAGAGAACATTTCCTGGAATAGCAGAGCTAGCAGAAAGACAACATAGGCAGTCTTTAACTCTGAAGGATAGCAGGATTAATAGGAAAGATTCCTCTTGCAGTGGCTGAAGGGGATTAGTAGAGGACAAGAGGTATCCAAGCAAGCCAGCAGAAAGTCCCACCTAAGTGGACCCTGGGAGATTCTCAGACTAAAGGTGGAGGACGCAGCAAGAACTACCTGCAGGATCCCTGTATGCCTTTGCACAGCCAGGAAAATCTGCAGGCACCAATGTGGACAGGTATTCACCAGAGGCTGAGACTACTTGTGTGAAGCCCTAGAGGAGGAGGAGACCTCTAGTGACTAGATCATCCCTTCCCCATGCCTCATGCAGTGAGTTTCAGTGCGACCTCTGGGAAATGCAGAAAAAACTCACCAGGTCTCGTCAAACACCTGTTAGCTCCAGCTCAGCACCAGGGAAATTACAGCATTATTTAGCTTCCAGCTGCCAGAACCAGAGGCCACAGAATACAAAGTAGTTCCCTAGCCCCAAACACAAGAAGTTTGGGACAGTCCTGTGCCCCAGAAGCAGAGATTCACTTAAAAAATCAGGAAAAAGGCAATCACAAAAAGAAAAAGCAACTTAGAAAAACAAAGACCAAAGATTCTTACTATAGGGTCAAGGAAGATTGAAATACAAATTCAGAAAAGAACAACATTAAGACAATATCTGAAAACTCAAAAAGGAATATGAATTGGCCTCAAGTCCAAAAAGTATTCTTAGAAGAATTCAAGAAAAAATTTAAAAGTCAAATTAGAGAGGTGGAAGAAAAATTAATCAATTCCTTAAAAAAAAAAAAATTGATGAAATGAAAAAAAAAAATCACTGAAGCAAACAATTCCCTAAAAGTGAAGTTGGGTATATAGAAGGGGAGGGACAAAAGCTAACTGAAGAAAACAATTCATTAAAAATTAGAATTTAGCAAATAGGAGCTAATGACTTTATGAAATATCAAGAATCAATCAAATAAAATCAAAAGAATGAAGAAATGGAAAAAAAAATCTAATTGGAAAATATAACTGCCCTGGAAAATAATTCCAGGAGAGATAATTTAAAAAATTATTGGCCTGACAAAGAACCACAATGAAAAAAAATATTCTGGATATTATTTTCAAAGAAATCATGAAGGAAAACTACCCTGAAGTCCTAGAACCATAGGGTAAAATAGTCATCAAAAGAATCCACCAATCACTTTCTGAAAGAGACCCCAAATTGAAAATGCCAAGAAACATTGTAGATAAATTCCTGAATTTTTAAATTAAGCAGAAAAAATTGAAAGAAGTAATAAAGAAACAATTCAAATATCTTGAAACTATAATTGGGATCACACAGGCCTTTGCAGCTTCTGTATTAGAAGATCAGAGAACTTGGAACATGATATTCCATAAGCCTGGATTACAAGCAAGGATAAACTATCCAGCAATACTGAGCATAATCTTTCAGGCAAGGAGATTAACATTCAATGAAATAAGGTACTTCAGACCTTACCAATAAAAAGGTCATAGCTCATTGGAAAATTTAATCTTCAAATACAAGAGTCAAGAGAGGGATACAAAAGTAAACAGGAAAAAATATTTTTGAATAAGGGCAAACTTTTTACAACGTGACATGAGAAGATGACACTTGTAAAACATGAGAAATGTATCTTTATTACATCATTTAAAAAGGGCATACATAGACAGAGGGTTTGGGTACAAATGAACTGATTCGATGATTAAAAACCTAATTAAAGGGGTTGTAATGGGATAAAAGAAAAGGAGGGGGCAGATAGGGGTTAATCACATCATGTGAAGAGGCACAAAAGCATATTACAGTAGGAATAAAGAAGGGATTGTGAGGGAGATGAGCATTGTTTGAGCTTTACTCTCATTAGATTTGATTCAAGTAGGGAATAACATACTCAGTTTAGTATAGAAATTTAACTTTCCATACAGGCAGTAGGAGGGTAAAGGGGAAAGAAAAGGGAAAGGGTGATTAAAAGGGAGGGAAGAAATGGTAAGGCCAAAAGGGAAAGAAAAGGGAGGTGGAGTGATAGAATGGAGGGAAGATTGAGGGAGGTGATGTTCAAAAGCAAAACCCTTTTGAGGAGGGAAAGGAAGAAGTGAAATATAAAAACATAAACATGGGGAGGATAAGATTGAGAGAAATACACATATAGTAATCATAATTGTGACTGTGAATGGAATGAACTCTCCTATAAAACAGAAGCAAATAGCAGAATCAATTAAAAACCATAATCCGCAATATGTTATTTACAAAAAATCACTTTTGAAAGAGGGAATAAACACAGCATAAAGGTAAAAGGCTGAAGCATAACATATTATGCCTTAGTTGAAGTAAAAAGAAAAGTAGGGGTAGCAAAATTAAAAATAGATCTAATCAAAAGAGATAAGGAAGGAATTTATATTCTGCTAAAAGGAACCATAAGCAATGAAGTAATATCATTTAAAAACATATATGCACCAGATGGTATAGCATACAGATTCATAGAGGAGAAGTTAAGGGAGTAAGAGGAAGAAATAGGGGGCAGAGTCAAGATGGTGGTGTAGAAACAGAGGACTCCATGGCTCCCCCCATAACCACCTCAAATACACATAAATTATGGCTCTAAACAAATTTTAGAGCTCCAGAATTCATAACATGACAGAGAAACAAGGATGCCTCTGAAGGCAGCCCAGCAGATGGATATAAAGGGCTCATCTTAGCTCACAGGGAGCAGAGCCCAGCCCCATGTGGTTTTAGCCCCAGGCCATCCAGGAGAAGCCCTGGCTGGAGCTTTAAGGAGAGGGGATCAATGGCAGCTGTGGTGTTTTCCACAATTACCAAACCATAAAAACCCAGGACAAAGGGAAAAGGTCAGGTGAACTTGGCTAAATTTCAGGGATAAGGTCCTTCCAACTGCCACCACAGCTAGAAGCAGTCTGAAGTGGTGGCCCTGCAACTGCCTCCATTTTGCTGCTTCAGAGGTGGAGGCCTGCATATTGCAGGGGTCCAAGTTATTGTTCAGAGGATAAGTGCTCTTGCCTTGAGCTGCCTGGATTGGGATAATGGTCTTTGGTGGTGGTCCTGAGGTGCTTTTTCAGTGAGCAAAAGCTGGTGGGGGCTCCAGAGACTGCAGCATCCTAGTAATTCTGGCAGGTGTGAAAACCCCAGCAATTTGGGACAGAGCTCTACCCTATGAAAGCAAAGATCTACTGAGTCAAAAAGTCAAGTAACTGACTGGCAACATGAGCAGGCAAAGGAAGCAAAAAAAGCTCAGCAATCGAACTTTAGATTCCTTTTTGGGGGACAAAAAAGAACACAGCATGGACTGTGAGGAAGACAACACAGTCAGAAGTGCCGCACCAAAAGCTTCCAAGAAAAATGAGACTGTATACAAGCCATAGAGGAGCTTAAGAAGGATTTTGAAAACCAAATAAGAGAAGTGGATGAAAAATTGGGGAGACAAATGAGAATGATGCAAGAAAATCATGAAAAGATAGTCAACAAACTGAAGAAAATAACACCTTAAAAATAGACTAATTCAAATGGCAAAAGAGGCCCAAAAAGCCAATGAGAAGAAAAATGATTTAAAAAGTCAAATTTGCCATATGGAAAAATAATTTTAAAAGCTTTCTGAAAAGAAAAATTTCTTCAGAATTAAAGTGGAATGAATGGAAGCAAATGCATTCATGAGAAATTAAGATACTATTAAACAGATCCAAACAAATTAAATAAATAGAAGGCAATGTGAAATATCTCATTGAAAAAAAAAAAAACAAAACACTGACATGGAAAATAGATCCAGGAGAGACAATTAAAAAATATTTTACTGTCTGAAAGTCATGATGAAAAATAGAACCCAGAAATCATCATTCAAAAAATTCTCAAGAACAATGCCCTGATACTTTAGAACCAGTGGGCAAAATAGAACTTGAAAGAATTCACAGATCACCTCTTGAAAAAGATCTCAAAAAGAAAACTCCTAGGAATGTTATAGCCAGGTTCTGGAATCCCCAGACCAAGGAGAAGGTATTGCAAACTGCCAGGAAGAAGCAATTTGAATATGACGGAAACACAATCAAGATAACCCACAATCTAGCAGCTTTTACATTAAGAGATCAAAGAGCCTGCAATATGATATTCTGGAGATCAAGGGAGCTAGGATTAAAACCAAGAATCATCTACCCAGTAAAACTGAGTATAATGTTTCAAGGGAAAATATGGTCATTCAAAGAGGTGGAGGACTTTCAATCATTCTTTTTTTAAAATAAAGTTTTGTGTGTAATTTTAGTTTACATCGTTCATTTCCACAAGGTTTTGAGTTACAAATTATCTCTCAGTCATTCCCCTCCCCACCACCCCAAAACAGTGATTGCACTGAATACACCCTCCCCCAATCTGCTTTCTCCTATATCCTCTCCCATTCTTCCTCCCAATTTTCAGGGGTGCAAGATAGATCTCTATACCACAATGCCTGTATATATTATATCCCAGGAGCATGTAAATAATGATAATAATAATAATAATAACATTTGATTTTAAAACTTTAAATTCCAGATTCTTTCCCTCCCTCCCTTGGCTCCCACTCTTACTGGGAAGATAAACAATTCAACATTGGTTGTACATGTGTAGTTACACAAAACATTTCCATAATGGATATATTGTGCAAGACTGACAATATTTCCCTCCATCCTATCCCTCACCTTGTTGTATTTTCTACTTTGTCCCTTTCCCTTTACAAAAGTGTCTGCTTCTAACTACCCTTCCCTCCAACCTGCTTTCCCCTCCATCAGCCCCCCTCTCATCTCCTTCATGCCTACTCTCCTGTAGGGCTAGATACCTAATTCAGAGTGTATGTCATTCCCTCCCTAAGCCAAATTCAATGAAAGTAAGGTTGACCCATTCCTTTTTGCCTTCTTGTTCTTCCTCTCCATTTTAACAGTTATCCCTTGCTTCTTCTATATGAGATAATTTACCCCATTTTTTCTCTAACCAGTTCCTCTCATCATATTCCTCTCTTACCTCTCAATTTCACCTGTTAAATATCACCCCTTCCTATTCAATTGAACCTGTACCCTCTATGTATACCTGTACACATATATACACACATTCACATTCATGTTCATATGCATATATACCCTCTGATATAGACAGATATGTATGTGTGTATGTATATATATATATATATATATATATATATATGTGTGTGTGTGTGTGTGTGTGTGTGTATGTGTGTGTATGTATGTGTGTGGAATGTGTATGTGTGTTTATACACATGAATTTATATTCTCTTCAACTATCCTCATACTGAGAAAAGTTTCAAAAGTTACAATTATCGTTTTTCCATGTAGGCACGTAAATAGTTGAACTTTGATAAGTTCCTTATGATTTCTTTTCCCTGTTTACCTTGTCATGCTTTTCTTGCTTCTAGTATTTGAATATTAAATTTTCTATTTAGTTCTGATTTTTTCATCAGGAAAGTTTGAAAATCTTCCACTTCATTGAATGACCATATTTTCTCCTTAAACATTATACGCACTTTTGCTGGGTAGATGGTTCTTGGTTTTAATCCTAGCTCCTTTTGTCTCTGAAATATCATATTCTAAAACTTTTGATCCCTTAAGACAGAAGATGCTAGACTCTGTGTGTTCCTGATTTTGTTTCCACAATATTCAAATTGTTTCTTTTTGGCTGCTTGTTATATTTTCTCCTTGCTCTTGGAAGTCTGGAACCTGGTTATTATATTCCTAGGAGTTTTCTTTTGGGTATCTTTTTCAGGAGGTGATCAGTGAATTCTTTCAATTTCTACTTTGCCCTCTAGATCTAAAATACTGGGGCAATTTTCCATGACTATTTCTTGAATGATGATTTCTAGGTTCTTTTTTTTTTTTTTATCATGGCTTTCAGGTAGTCCAATAATTTTGAAATTGTGTCTCCTGGATCTATTTTCCAGGTCAGTGGTTTCCCAATGAGATCTTTCACAGTGCCCTCTACTTTTTCATTTGTTCGGGTCTGTTTTATAATATCTTGATTTTTCATGAAGTCATTCTCTTCCTTTTGCTCCAATATAATTCTGATGCAATCATTCTCTTTATTGAGATTTTGAAATTCTTTTTCTACCTGGTAAATTTGGGTTTTTATGGCATTCTTCACCTCATTGACTTTTTGGGCCTCTTTTGCCATTTGAGTTACTCTGTTTTTTAAAGTGATTTTTTTTTTTATTCAGGCAGTTTGTTGAATCACTTTTCATGATTTTATTACATCATTCTCATTTCTCTTCCCAATTTTTTCCTCCACTTCTCTTATTTGTTTTTCAATATCTTTCTTGAACTCTTCCATAGCCTGTAACCAATGTATATTTTTCTTGGAAGCTTTTGGTGCAGGAGTTCTGACTATGTTGTCTTCCTTCCATTCCATGCTTTGATCTTTTTTGTCCCCCAAAACATGGTTTTTTGGAACATTGATGTTCTAAGGGTGGCTATCTAGCACAGTAAATAGAGTACCAGCTCTGGGATCAGGAGGACCTGAGTTCAAATCTTGTCTCAGACACTTAACCCTTTCTAACTGTGTGACCTTGGGCAAGTCACATCACCCCAATTTTCCTTCAATCCCAGCGCAAAAAAAAAATGGATGTTCCTTTAACTTTTTGAAGTATGACTCTATAAACATTTTGCTGCCTGAAAATTTAGCCATATCAGGTAATATATCTGCAAATAATAAATTTTATTACATAATTGTGAAGTCAAAACCATAGTCAAGTTATTTCTGAACCACTTAATCTTTTCTTGGGAGGAGGGGGAGTCAATGAGTGTTAGGTGCTTGCCCATCATCAAAGAGTTAGCAAATGTTTGAGGCCACATTTGAATTTAGATCTTTTGACTCTGGTGTTGGTGCCACTTAGGTTCCCCTCAAACCACATAATCTTGCTTTTTATCTCTCTGGCTAGAGACTAGACTACCAACTCTATATAGCTGTCTTTCAAATGTTCACCAGTGGCTAGAAGACTGGCTAGTCCAGAATGTGTTGATAGATCAATGTATATCCATTCCTACTCTTGTAGTGACAGCTTTAAGGTCATATGGTATTCTACTTATAAAAGTGAGTTAGTAATAGTGAATGGCTATCAACAGTGTATTGTACAGAATGCACATGTACAGAAATGTACAGAAATCCTTAGAAACAGAAACACAGAGCCAGAATGTATCCTGAAGCCATGTACCTGGATAAGAATATCCTCTATAATGTACTAAATATGTGGTCATCCAGCCTTTAGTTGAAAAAACAAAAAGGTTTTCTAGGTGGTACACTTGACTTGGCATCAGACGAACCTGAGTTCAAAGCTTGTTTAAAAAACTTTTAACCATGTGTTCCTGTGCAAGTCACTTAACCTTTATCTGTCTTGCTTTGCTCATCTGTGAAATGGCTGTGATAATAATATCTAGGTGTTGTAATGATAAAAAGGAGATATTGGTAAAATGCTCTATAAAACCCTTCCAGCTTTGGGTCTGTAAAGCCAAGCAGGAGCACTTCTCCAGACAACTGCTACTGTGAATAGCTGTAAGATTCTAATCACATAGTAAATTAAAACAAAATATTCACAGAAACCAAAGTACAGCATTCACAATGATATAAGATAACAACTTATCACTAAAATGGCCACATAGTCTTAAAGCGAAGATATCATTCAGTAAGACCTTAACTCAGCCCTCCTTCAGAAGCAATCCTCCTTAAGGGACACAAAGTATAAAAGTATCCCACCCCTAGGTCACATTGCCTTAATATTGTAAGAAAGTCTTCTTTCTTCTTGTTTGGACAAGCTTATAATCATTCTTAACTCTGTCATCCATAAGGGATAAAAAGTACAGAGTTCTCTCACCCTTAGATCATAGTAAATCATGATCTTGTCAGCCGGCACTAAGTGCCCAAGGAAAGATCATTTCATCTTAACTTAGGGCTGGCTCCCAAATTCCAAGGTTCTTCTTCCATGGTCCCAGCTCTTGCCTGAATTCACCCAACTGTCACCTGGATTCATAGGCAGGCAGCTCTCTCAGTTCCTCATCTAGCTCCTCATCCAGCCCCTCATTTAGTTCCTCATTCAGTTCCTATTCCATATTGAAGCTTATGGTGACCAGTCCACTTCAAACCTTTCACAGTTTCTGTTTCTGGGAAGATAAAGCTTTAACAGAGCCACAACAAGTTACATACATATTGCCAGAACCATCATCAATTCATTTTCTGCCTGTGAAAATAACAAATACCCACAAAAAAGGCATGAGAAATCAAGGCAAATCATCAGCAAAGTTCCAAGACCTCAGAAAACATCAGTAAAACCCTGCTCCAGGACTTCTATAAAAAGACAACAAGAAAATCCCCTTTCAGGGTTTCTGAACCAACTATAATGTCCCAGGGCTTTTATAACAGCAGCAACATCCTCTATCAGCAGATGGATCTCACAAAGTAACATCAACACAGGCAGACAAAGTACAGTTGCCACAGCAATGTTTCCTCCCAATTCTGCTCTGTCCCAGCTCAAGCTCTTGCTTTTATATAATATATGGCTCCTCCTTGTTCTACCCACCTCTTGCTTCCTTCCTTTTCCAGTCTTTGGTAAGTCTCTCCCACTGTGAGCTTCATAGGTTCTGTTTCTTAAGAAAAATTTTCATAATCTTGGACAAGGCTGAAAGACACTTGAACTGAAACAAGGTACTAAGTACTCCTTTGATTGCCATATTAATCTCTCATATTCATATTTGTTAGGTATGTCATCTATGCTTACTTCTAATTCACTGATATAAAATGTTCTTTAATAGGTTCAAGTGTAGTTCTCTAGGCAAACTATAAGACTCCCCCTTTAAAACTTTATAACTCCATTCTCTAGGTTGAACCATTCAACAATTTCTGATAGTATGGAACATACTATTATCTAACACACATGTGACTTATAGGGCAGTATTATTCCAACATAGTCATCCACCACAATTTGTTCAGCAACTCCCCAGTTGATGGGGATCTCTGCAATTTCCAGTTCTCTGCCACTGCAAAGAGAGCTATTATAAACATCATTCACATTCAAAGTAATATTTGTGAATTTCCCTCCATCTTATTTTACTCACTTTTCTTTCTCAGACTCTTTTTTTATCCTATCCATATTACATTATATCCCCCTCCCACTTTACTCACCCCTCCAAGAGTGCCCCCATCCCCTTCTTCCACTTCCATCTCAGTCCATACACTCTTCCAAAATTCCTCTCATTGTCTCCCCCCACACTCCCAAATCCCAATTCATGCACACCTCTAAAGGTTACTCCTCAATCCTGTCCCTCAGTTTTCTTCCCTTTCTACATGTTGAAGACTTCTACACACTTCCAGATGTATATGTTATTTCTTCTTCAGACTACAGGAAAATAAGATTCCAACATTATCCATCCCCACATGCATCCTCTGAATCAGTTCTTCCTTTCTTGCTCCATTTTTATAACATAATTGCTCCCTTTTACCTTTTCTGCCCAATTTCATTTTCTAGAATCACCCCATTATACACAACTCAACCCCAATCTTTTTTTTAAGCTACCTTAGTAATTATGACAGATTTATCTATATAGTATCTATATGTGTGTGTATGTTCATTTCATGGTGATTTACTATCTGTGGATGAAATCTGGAGAGCCTGAAATTTTCTGACCTACTCTGACATCTTCCCACAATCTCTGTGCTATAAGAAATAATAAGATCAACGATCTTTTAAAAAGCCATGCAAAAATTTGGAGCTATGCTCAAAGGGCTATAAAACTGTACATACACTTTGACCCAGCAATGCCACTTCTAGGGCGGTATCCTAAAGAGATCATACAAGTGGGAAAAGGACCCATATGTATAAAAACATTTATAGCACTTATTTTTGTGGTGGCAAAGAATTGGAAATCAAGGGGATGCCTTTCAATTGGGAAATGACTGAATAAGCTGTGATATATGAATGTAATGGAATACTACTCTGCTATAAGAAATGAGGAGCAGATTGATTTCATAACAACCTGAAGAGACTTATGTAAACTGATGCTTAGTGAGGGGAGCAAAATCAGGAGAACAGTGTTTACAATTACAGGCACATAGTATCTGTGATGACTAACTTTGATAGACTGGGCTCATTTTAGCAAAGTAAGGTTATAAGACAACTCTGAAAGACTGATAATGGCAAAGGCAATCCATATTCAGAGAAAGAATTATTAAGCCTGAATGTAGATTGAAGCAAACTACTTACTCACTCTCTTTTTCCTTTTGTTTTGTTTCTTCTTCATCATTATTCATTTGATTGGTTAGGATTCTTCTTTATAATTTGACTAACATTTAATGTGAAAGTGTATGTGAAACATTTATTGGATTGCATGCTGCTCTGCAGGGGGGCGGGGGAAGAGAGAAAACATGGAGCTCAAAAACTTGTGGAACTTAATGTTGCAAACTTACAGTAAATATTTTTAAAAAGAATTGTTTTGACTCCATCACATAAAAAAAAAAGACTTCCACAAAATGATCAAGAGAGAAATGAGCTAAGCCAAGAAAACATTGTATATAGGAACAGCAGTATTCTTTTAAGAACAATTTAGAATGACTAAATTATTTTTACTATTTTAAATACACATAATAAAAATAAAGCATATATGAAGGACTCTTATCTGTATCTGTATCCAAGGAAAACCTGATAAATAGAAATATGTGTAGAAAACTCTCTCTTTGTCTCTCTCTCTGTGTAAATATATACATACACATACATACATACATACATACATACATACATAGCACATTTCATATACCTATTTTTGTCTAATGGTAGCCATGTCTAGAAGGGGCAGAGGCAAGTAAAAAAGGGAGAAAAAGAAATTTACATGATAATTTTGTTGTGTTTTTGGAGAGTATAGCAAGCTGGACATAGTAGATTTGCAGTTCAGTGTGCAATTATCTTTTTTATTTTACTGTGTTCTTGATATGCTCATATTGTTGCATGATTTGAAAATAAATTCAATTAAAAAACAATTTAAAGAGAAAGTGCCCCCAACCCTTTCTTCACATTTCCTTTCCAGAAATTTATATACTTAGACTTGTAGATTCTTCAGGTTTCGCCCATTTGAAAATTGATTTTATGAAATGATTATATTAGTTTTATATGAATTAAAGTATAAATGAAACCAAGAGAAGGAAGAAAAAAGAAATCCTCAGTTGTAGGAGAGCTGAGGATGATCCTTTCCCATGGTCCTTGAGGTCTATGATGTTAATGAGCTAACAGACACTGAATAGACAATACTTTATAGCAGTAGAAGAGAGTAGTAGGCTAGCAGAAAGAGTATGTGTTTGTGTTTGTGCCTGTACATGTGCACACCAATAGCAATGGAATCTTCAGGGAATGCAGAGAGATGTTACAGGTAGCTCACTTTGATAGACCTAAAAATAGTTACATTTATATCATAAACAATAGCTGGATATTCCATTAATAATAGTTCATTTTCAGATTTAAACAACAAGTGACTCATAGTAAATTCATGTCCCTCTACCACTCAAAATCTAAAATTAATTTAACAGGGCATGAGATAGTTTTGGAATTTTTCAAAGGTTAACCACTTACTCATATTAACTGAATGGCCAATAAGTAATATGAATGCCTCTTTCATTTCCCAAACTCTTTAAAAACTCATAGAAAAGATAAAATGAATTGAGGAAAGCCTCCATTTATACTGTTGAATCAAACACTAGTGATTATTTGACCTCCTCCGTTACAGTAAAAAAAAAAAAATAAGCCAAGTCACATGTCTTAATAAGAGAGGGAGAAAGATAAATCTTATATTCATATTTCTTTATTTCTAATATATAGATTTATTTATCTAACTAATTTTGTATGTTAATTTTTCATGTTGGTTGTAAATTTCTGAGTTTTGAATATCAAGTTTAATATGTAGATAGTGTCTACATTTCCTAGAACTTAAAATAATTTTTTAATATCATCTTTTGAATTCTTTCTGACACAAAGAGAAATCAACCATCTGTGAAATCTCTAATCCAAGACACAATATTTAAAAATATTATAAAAATTATGTAGAATAAAAATTATACATTTACAAAATTCATAATAAAACATATTAGATATTAAGAAAGGCAGAACAGAGCAATGGGTAGAAAGCAGACCTACAATTCAGGAAAATCTGAGCTCAAGTATGAACTCTCATGCATTTTGCCTGCATTACCTCAGTCAGTCACAATGTCTCAGGAATGCAATAAAGTTTTTCTTCTATTCTAACACACAAATATATTCTATAATGTAACAGATATCCTAGAATCTCTATGTTGTTATATCCTCAATGACCACTGGGAATGAGTGGATGCACATCCTGCTTATGATGACTAAGAATTCATTTAATTTCTAAAGCATTCTCTTCAGAAAAAACATAGTTTCATTGAAATATATTTATTGAAATATGAGATTTGTAAAATCTGATAATCCAAAATATTATGCCATCTAGCTCTTTTTCATGATAAAGGTATTCATTAGATTTATGTTTATATTGGAACAGAAATTAAAAGAAACATCTACAATAATGAAACAGCATTAGAACTAATACCCACAGGTTCTAAAAGGAGACAAGAAAGTATTAAAAAAAAAAAACAAAACATAAAATGATATATGGAGTTGTCTACAATATTCATGAAAGTGAAATGCCCAAGTAAGAATTCATGTCATGATGAAACCCACAATGTTAACTTTCAACAGTAAATAAAAGAATCTAGGATTGATCTCTGGGAAATTAGTCCATAAATTTTATTAAAAATTCAAAACATTTCACTTAGAGTTTATTGTTCTTGCCTTGATGGCTATTTTGATTACTATATTGTTGCACAGTGGATGTAATTCTTGGGTCATTGAAGACATATAAAAAAATAGATCCAAATTGGAACTGCCTATATGGTAGTTACTTATAGCTATCAAATAGGAATGTCAAATAACAAGTGAGTTTTCCCATTTGAAGGTCATCAAAGATCCAATAAGTCTTCACAAACCCACTTCTATGAAAGTATATACTCATTATGTTAATAGAAAAAAGAGGAGACTTCTAGGAGCCAAGATGGCAGAACAAGCAATAAATTGCTGTCACTCTTCCAGATAGACCTCTGAGGGGTAAAACAAAACAAAACAGAAAATAGCACCCCAGGAAAAATCCTGGAACAGCAGAACCAATCGAAAGATGAGGTAGAGCAATCTTTTATCCCAGGAAACTTTGAGGATTGGAAAGAAATATTAATCTCATTTGGGCAAAAGGGGAGTACATTACAGGAAAGGAAGTATCCCAGCAAGTCTGCAGCAATCTCCACCTCAGCAAACCAATGGGAGATCCTGAGCACCAGGATGGTAGAGTAGGCAAGCACAAAGTCCAGTAACTGCTACATGCTTTAGCATAGCCAAGGGAAGTGGCAGACTTCAGGTTAGAGACAGTTCAAAGAACTAGCATGTGGGCTGGGACAGGCCCTGGTGAGCAGGTTTCCTCCAGCAGTGGACTTCCACATAGTTCAGTGCAGCCCTGTGCAGGTAGGCATCTTCCACCTGTGCTCAGGCATAGTTCTGGTATCCTTCAGCAGAAAGACCTCAAAGTGCTTCAGTATAGCCCTTGGGAAATGCATAAAAACTGACCTCAGCACCCAGCACATCCCCTCAATATGACCCCAGCTCTGAAATCGATAAGCTGCCAGACCCCTACAGCCTCCAGGTGCAAGTACCTGAAGGCACAGGACACAAAGCTAGTGATCAGACCCCGACCCATTACACAAGAAACTTGGTACACAGCCCCCATGCACAGAAGCAGAGGTCAACTTTAAAAGCCAGAAAATAGGCAAACAAGATGAGCAAAAAGCAAAAATGAATAATTTGCTAAAAACTAGAATCAACCAAATTGAAGCCAATGACTCTATGAGGAACCGCGAATCAGTCAAAACAAAACATCAAGACTGAAAAATTAGAAAGAGAGGTAAAATATCTCAATGGAAAAATAACTGACCAGGAAAACAGATCCAGGAGAGACAATCTGAGAATCACTGGTCTACCAGAAAATCATAATGAAAAAATGAGTCTGGACAACATAATCAAAGAGCTCATCAAAGAAAACTGCCCTGAGATGCTAAAACCAGAGGGCAAAATAGAAATCAGGAGAATCCACCAGACAACTCCTGAAAGAGATCCCAAATTGATAAGTCCATGAAACATTGTGGCCAAACTGCAGAACTATCAGATAAAGGTGAAAATACCACAAGTGGCCAGAAAGAAACAATTCAGATATTGCTGAACCACAGTGAGGATCACAAAGGATCTGACAGCCTCAATGTTGAAAGATTGGAGCAGCTGGAATATGACTTTTTGCAAGGTAAAAGAGCTTGGACTACAACCAAGGATCACCTATCCAGGGAGACTGAGCATAATATACCAGGCAAGGAGATAGACATTCAGTGACATAAGAGAATTCCAGAACTTCCTTTATTTTTTAAAATATTTTATTTTATTTATTTTAGTTTACATCACTCATTTCCATGAGATCTTGAGCCACGAACCTTCTTCCCATCTTTCCCCCACCCCCCCAAAACAGCCATCCCCCTGTATGACCCCTCCCCCAATCCAATCTCTCCCATGTCCTGCCCCATCACTCCTCCAACTTTCCAATAGGGCAGGATGAATCTCCCCTCCACAGTGACGTGAATCCCAAGTTCCAGCTGGATGTAGTCAATAACAATAGTAATAATAAGTGTCTATAT
>CM053590.1:154034862-154058137 GCA_028646515.1 Pseudochirops corinnae | reverse complement strand
ATATATATATATATATATATATATATATATATATATATATATATATATATATATATGAACACATATCTGAATATGTGTATATATGAGTACATAGAGGGCACAGAATCAATTGAATAGAAAGGGACGATACTCCAAAAGGTGAAATTCTGAGGTGGGAGAGGTTAAGAATTAGAGGAGACAGGGAGAGACAGAATGGGATGAATCATCTCATATGGAAGAGGCAAGGGATAACTGTTACAATGGAGGAGAACAACAGGAAGACAAAAGGGAAAGTGTCAACCTTACTCTCATTGAATTTGCCTTAGGGAAGTAATGACATACACTCTAAATTGGGTATCTTGCCACACAGGAGAATATGGGCCATGGAGATGAGAGGTGGGATGGTGGAGGGGAGGGCAGTGTGGAGGCGAGGGTTGCTGGAAGAACATGCTTGTGTAAAGGAACAGGGACAGGGTAGAGAATAGAAGAAGGGAGGGATGGGATAGGAGGAGGGATATATAATCAATCTCTCACAATATGTCCCCTGTTGAGATGTTCTGCATAATTACACATGTACAGCCTGTATTGAATTGCTTGTCCTTCAAGTGGGGGTGAGTGATGAGGTAGGAAGGGAAAGAGTCTAGAATTTAAAGTTTTATAATCAAATGTTAAAAACATGTATGTATATATGTATATATATGTATATGTATATATATATTAACATATATATATATATATATATTTATACACATATAATTCTTAACTACATGTAACTGAGAATTAAAACATGCAGGCATTGGGATAGGGAGATCCATCCTGTCCAACTGGAAAGTCAGAGGGACGATGGGGGAGGACATAGGAGAGACCAGTTTTGAGGAGGTGTTATACAGTGGGATAGGGCTGTTTTGGGGTGATGGGTAGGGGCAAAATGGGGAGAAAAATTGCAACTCAAAATCTCGTGGAAATGAATGACATAAACAAGAACATAAATAAATTAATTTATTTAAAATTAAAAAAAGCAAAAGAATGCTTGAAAGTCCTCTACCTCATTGAATGATTATATTTTCCCCGGGAATATTATACTCAATTTTTCTGGGTAGGTGATTCTTGGTTTTAATCCTACCTTCCTTGATCTCCTGAATTTCACATTCCAGGCCCTTCAATCCCTTAATGTAGAAGCTGCTGCATATTGGGTTATGCTGATTGACTTTCCACAGTATTCAAATTGTTTCTTCTTGGCAGCTTATAATATTTTATCCTTGACCTGGGAACTCTGGAACCTGGCTTTAACATTCTGAAGACTTTTCTTTGTGGGATCTTTTTTGAGAGGTGATTGGTGAATTCATTCAAGTTCTATTTTGCCCTCAGGTTCTAAAATGTCAGGGCAATTGTCCTTGAGAATTTCTTGAAGGATGCTTTCTACACAGCTTTTTTGATCATGGCTTTCAGGTAGTCCAATAATTTTTAAATTGTATCTCCTGGATCCATTTTCCAGGTCAGTGGTTTTTACAAGGAGATATTTCACATTACCTTCTATTTTTTCATTTGTTTGGATCTGTTTAATAATATCTTGATTTCTCACAAAGTCATTTGCTTTTGTTTGCTCCACTCTAATTCTGAAGGAATTATTCTCTTCAGAAAGCTTTTGAGATTCTTTTTCCATCTGGCAAACTCAACTTTTTAATGCATTCTCCTCATTGGCTTTTTGGGCCTCTTTTGTCATTTGAATTAATCTTTTTTTAAGGTGCTATTATCTTCATTGAGGTTGTTGACTCTATTTTCATGGTTTTCTTGCATCATTCTTATTTCTCTTCCCAGTTTTTCCTCCATTTCTCTCATTTGGTTTTCAAAATCCTACTTAACCTTCTCTAGGGCTTATAACCAGTCTACATTTTTCTTGGAAACTTTTAGTTTAGGAATTCTGACTGCATTGTCTTCCTCTCGTTACATGCTTTGATATTTTTTGTCCCCAGAAAGGAATCTAAAGTTGGATTGCTGAGCTTTTTTACTTCCTTTGCCTGCTCATGTTGCCAGTCAATTACTTGACTTTGGGCTCAATAGACCGTTTGCTTCCAGAGGGGATAGCTTTGTCCCAAATTGCTGGGTTTTCACATCTGCCAGGGCTCTTAGGAGGCCACTCTTTCTTCAGCCCCCATCAGCTCTGGCTCACTGATGCTCCACTTCAGAACCACCACCAAAGACCACGATCCCAATCCAGGCCTGTTAAGACAAAATCACTTAGCCTCTGAATGATCACTTGCTCCCCCTGCAATCTGCAGGCTGGGAGCTCTTAAAGCAGCCATGTAACAGTGGCTGCAGGGCCACCACTGTTGCTTCTCACCCTGGAGCCAGACAGCTGGACTCTCTCCCCCAAATTTAGCTGAGTTCCACTGACCTTTCACTTAGTCTTTGTTCGTATGGGTTGATAAATCTGGAAACCATCATAGCTGCCAGTGATCTGCTCTTCTGAAAGCTCCAGCTGTGGCTTGTTCTGACCACCCTAGTGCACCACCCATGGGTTCATTCAGTGCTTTTCCAGGCTCCCAGTGTGCCGTGATGAACCCCTTTCCATCAGGCTGCCTGGCTGCCTTAAGCAAGAGCTTTGTTACTTTGTAATTTTGTGGGTTCTGGAGCTCTAAAATTTGTTTAGAGTCATATTTTATATCAGTAGTTCTCAATCTTCCTAATGTGGCCACACTTTAATACAATTCCTCAAGTTGTGATGACCCCAACCATAAACTTATTTTCATTTCTACTTCATAACTGTAACATTGCTGCTGTTATGAATCTTAATGTAAATATCTGTTATGCAGGATATATTTTCATTCTTACAAATTGAACATAACCCACAGGTTGAGAACCGCTCTTTTATAGGTATCTGTTATAGATTATGTGGGGAGCCATGGATTTCTCCTGCTTCTAAGCTGCCATCTGGATCCCACCCGCCTCACTCTGCCAGATTTTAATCTGTATTATAAAGTAGCAGTCATCAAAACTCCTTGGTACTGACTGAGGAATGGAGTCATGGCTCAATGGAATAGATTATGAAAGACTCAGTTATCAATGACTATATTTCATCAACCCAAAGACCACAGTTTTTGGGATAAGAACTCAGTATTTGACAAAAACTGCTGGAAATTCTGTTCTGTAGTAAGGCAGAAACTGGACATAGACCATTATCTAACCCTGTATACCAAAATAAAATCTAAATGGGTGCACAGTCTAGGCTGATGCTGTAAGCAATCTGGGGAAGCCAGGAATAGTTTACCCATCCAATTCATGGAGTAGGGCAAACTTTATAACCAAACAAGAGTTAGGCATCATTTTAAAATGCAAAATGGATAATCTTGATTACATTAAATTGAAAAGTTTATGTACAAACAAAGCCAATGTAATCAAGATTACAAGGGAAGTGGGAAATTGGAAATGAATTTTTACAATCAGTGTCTCTGATAAAGGCCTTATTTCTAAAATATACAGAGAATTGAGTCAAATTTGTAAGAATACAAGTCATTCTCTAATTGATAAATGGTCAAAGGATATGAAGAGGTAATTTTCAGAGGAAGAAATTAAAGACATTTATAAGCATGTAAAAAAATGCTCTAAATAACTATTGATTAGAGAAATGCAAATCAGAACAACTCTGAGGTATCCCATCTCACCAGTCAGAAGGGCAAAGATGACAAAACAGGAAAATGACAAATGCTGGAGAGGATTTGGAAATATTGGAATACTAATGCATTGTTGGTGGAGTTGTGAACTGATTCAACCATTCTGGAGAGCAATCTGGATCTATTCCCAAAGGGCTATAAATAATTTTATACCCTTTGACCAAGTAATACCACTTTTAGGATTGTATCCCAAAGAAATCATAGAAGTGGGAGAAAGACCCATATGTAAAAAAATTATTATTGTAGCTCTATTTGTGGCGAAAAAATTTTGGAAATTAATGGGATTCCCATCAATTGGGAAATGGCTAAACAAGTTTTCGTATATGAATGCAATGGAATACTATCATACTATAAGAAATGAGGAGCAGAAGGACTTCATATTTACCTGGAGAGGCTTACACAAACTGACATTAAATGAGAAGAGCAGAACCAGGAGAAATTTGTGCACAGTAACAGACACAATGTATATATGATGACCAACTTTGAAAAACTGGATTCTACTGAGCAATTCAAGGTTGTAAGACAACTCTGAAACACTAAGAATGGAAGGAGATGTCTACATTCAGAAAAATATCTAGAAAGAACAGTTTAAAAGCCCACTGAAGCAAACTACATTCTCTCTTTTTTTCCATGTTTGATTTTGTTTCCTCTTTCTCATTCTTCATTCCAGTGGTTACAACCCTTCTATACAACCAGACTAATGTCCAATGTGAAGTTATTTGCAGATGCTATACTCGATTGCATGTCACCATCACAGGGGGGAGGGGAGACAGGGGAGAAAATTTGAAATTCCAGTGATTGTGAATCTTATAAACTAAAGTAAACAAACATCATTAGAAAAATAAAATCTTATAATGGTTAGCTTAGCACACTTCAAGATAACATTATGATAGCAAATGGGAATTTAAACCAGTAGTTTTTGTACATATTTCCTAGTATTTCCAATGCAATATCAAATACATTTCTATGGTTTGAAACTTGGTAATACCAATGTAGATAGGAAAGTAAATTTTCTTGTAATTTAGATATTGTTATGTAATGAATTCAGTTGTGAAAGAGTTGTGTAAAGGCTACTAATAGTCTTTGTTTAAAGTATTTTATTTAATTTGGATTTTAGTAATATTAAAAGAGAAAAAAAATCTTTATTGTTTTATTTGATGAGATGTTTGACATGGTGATAAGTTTGTTTCAGCTCTGCTGGTGACATGGTATAAATTTTATAATGATTAAATCTAAGAGCTTCAGAGGTGAAAATGCCCTACATGCCCAATTAGAATTAGAAAGTTTATAGATCAGTTCATGTAAATTGCATGTAAATTTGTTCAGAATGATTATGTAAATCATTTTAAGATTCATTTGACTGAATTGAGGTAACTGAATAGAAATGGGTTTTGTTTCATGTTTCAAATCCACAATACTGTTTATGATATTATGCATATATACTGTTAGGAACTCAGTCTCCCTTCTAATCTGGATATTGCCAGATTGTGATCTAAACTGTTTTTAAAATGCTTTAAAACTGTTGATATTCCAAAGTACTATTAAAGAACCTAAAAAATTTCAGGTTTGTGTATAGTAAAGAGAAAATTTCTTCTAAATTCAATTTGCTATCACTTAGGACAATTGTGAGATTATTGTTTATGTTATTAGGGGTTAATAAGATAAGGTTAAAATCCATGAAACATTTAATTGTGCCTATTTTTAAAAGGGAAGAATTCCTTACTTTAAGAGTAAGAGAATGTGAGAAGGAGTTGGAGACCTTGTAAAAATTTTCTTATGTGCAAATTTGCCAGGTCTCTTGAAACAATCTACCTGAGCAGGACCAGTTCTGTGAAATAATTTCAACTTTGTTTCAGAAAAGTGAACCCCCCTCTCCCATTGTGAACACTTTTTACCAAGAGTGGATGATATTCAGAAATTTGTTAATAGTATAAAACTGTTTATAGTGAACTATGAAGTTATACTTGGATGGATAATGTAATGGCAAGCACAGAAGTAGTTCACACCTTCTATAGATTCTTTGGAGCCTTGTATCAAGTCTAATAAGAAGCAGGACATGTGAACACCACAACTCGTGAACCCTAGAACTTGTGAACTGCTGGGGCGGAGCTAATGACTCTATAAGGAGAGCCACAGGGGTAGAGATAGCAAGAATTGAGAAAAAGACTCTTGTGGTGGCAGAGTCAAGAAGGAGAAACCTTATGGTATCCCAGTACTCTGCTTGTCTGCTCTGTCTGTGTTGATGTTTGTTTATGATACTTTGTACGGAAACCCTGGAACCTTACTGGAAGCTCTGAAAGAGGATTTTCTGATTGTATGTTCACCAAAGTCCTGGAAAAGGGTTTTGGAGGTCCTGGGACTTTACTGATGATTTGTGCTGATGTCTTGGACCTTATTTGTGGGTCTGTGTTGATTTCTATGTTGATGATTTGTGTGGAGTCCTCAGACCTTGTTGGTGGATCTGAGTTGACTTCACAGGCAGATAGTTAATTGATAATGGTGTCGGCAGTGTGCATAAATATTATTGTGGTTCTGTCAAGCTTTGTCTTCCCAGAAACAGGAACTGTGAAGGACTTGAAGTGGACTGGACACTGTGAACTTCAGTATGGAACAGAAACTGGTTGAAGAACTGGACAAGAAGCTAGACAAAGAACTGGGAGCTGCCTGCCTTTGAAACTAGGTGACAGTTGGAGCTGGGACCAGGGAAGAGCAATCATGGAAGCTGAGGGCCAGCCTTGAATCAAGCTGAAAGACTTTACTTGGATACTGTGCACTGACTGAGAAGATTATGATTTACTGTGACTTAGGGGTGGAGAACTTTGACTTTTGTATCCTCTTGCATGGCTTCCAGTAAGGTTCCAGGGCTTCTGTACAAAGAATCACAAGCAAACATCAACACAGGCAGAGCAGACAAGCAGAGTGCTGGGATACCACAAGGTTTCTCCTTCTTGACTTTGCTACCTCAAGAGTCCTCTTCTCAATTCTTCCTGTCTCTGGCCCTGGGGCTCTCCTTATATAGTCATTAGCTCCTCCCCAGCAGTTTACAAGTTCTAGGGTTCAAAAGCTGTGAGGTTCACACATTCTGTTTCTTAACAAACTTGATACAAGGCTCAAAAGAAACTTGAACTGCAACAACATGTTAATTCAATAGCTGAAACAAGGTGTGAACTACTTCTGTGCTTGCCATTACAGGTAAATACTGAAGTTACATTTTAACCAACTTAATCTTAAACTACAATCTTAAAGATTTGCTTTTGCTTTCAAGGGGTGAATTAGAGGCAGATATCCACCAATCTGAAGGTTTACAGTCATCATATATTACTTGTTTTGATTCTAATAACTACCTTTTTATATTAGGTTTAATCTTAAGCTGCTTTTTAGAAAGAAAAATACTAGTAGAAAGGAATGTCAAGTAAAAATCTTTTATGTGATTTTTTGAAGACTTGATAAGTTATTGTAATAACTTCAGAGTACTGATAAAATTTTGTTAAGCTCTACTGTGATTAGTGAAATTTGCTGTTTGAGGTTGAATCTTCTGTGCCTGTAACTGATATTATTCTAAGTCTGATTTCAGATAGGCTCATCAAGAAATGCTGTTGAGCTAATGATTCATAATACCAGTAACCCTATGGGTATAACATCTACAAACTGAAGGTGGAGTTCTGTTTCATGGGGAATGTTGGGAAAACAACTTTTGGTATGGGTTGAAGTAGGATTCTCCTGACTCAATTTCCCCATATGGCTTTTTTGTCTTGAATATAAAGTTTCCCATCTGACTTACTCTCAGCCTGACTATGACATTTTCTCAATACAATTTGCTACTTATATGATTTTGCCTGACATGAATTGACATGAAATTAGGGAAGTATCTTCCCTTTACTATATCTATGTAGTTATTTTCCTTTTATGGCAACTTTTAAAATCAGTATTTGTGAGACCAGGATATAATTCTATTTTTTAATGAAGTTAATGTCATATACATATTTTTTGGTCTATGTAGAAAATAATTTCAGCTCAATTAGTTAAATTAAGAGGATTAGTGACTTGTGGTCTATCTTGAAGAGACATCAAATTTTTCTCAAGGCTATTATTTAATGTGGGATTAACATTTGTGTATAGAGCATGTTCTGGAATGCAAAGGGAATTATGCAATAGTTTGAAGAGTATTTGAGAACAGTGGTCTATGTAAGTGTAATACCTAGTTCATTTGAACATGGTTAGTAATAATTCATTCCATGCCATCTGGAATATACCACATCAGTTTTGGTTGCAATTAGAATAAAATGATCATCTCTGAGAGATATTGTTACTTATGTGCTCTTGAATAGGCCTGATCCCTTAGTAGAATCTCATCCTCTGAAGGGAGGGATAAGCACCTAAAATTAAATATCTAGAAGAGAAAATAATGAAATAAATAGCTAGAGTGAAATTTTTGTTTTTGGTGAAAATCTTATTTTAAAAATTTTAGCAAAATTAGGTAATTATATATCAAATATATAAATTGGTTTCAGAGCTTTCTATTTTTTAATCGAGTTCTTAAGTATATCAGTGTGAAATTTTACTAACTTGCATTGCAAGGCAATTATGGTTAATAAACCAAAGTTCCTTTCCTTTCTGAGACTTTAACATAAAGTGAAAAATGAAATAGTTAAATGATGGTGGATTCAATGTCAATTTAAAAAGGTATTTTTTAGCCTCAACTCACATTATTGCATTGACAAATATCAAATTCATATCCAGAAGGTCTCATTTTACAAGTCAGATGATCATATAGTCTTCTAGAGTCTCCCTTCAATCTGTTTCTGTCATTGTTTATATTAAGGATGTGAGAGACAAGATTATTAAATAATCAATTATTGAGGAGATACAGGATCATTTCCTTTTTAAGGGAATCTCTGTCCTTGGCCCAAAATTTACCCCTCTTTAGCCACTTTATCTAGGTAAAGTTGTTGCCCCACCCTAGTAGAGAAGCTGACAAAGAATTTAATCCAAGGTGACTTCCTGCCATTTTGTTCTACTCCTAAAAGGTAGATCCTTTGTCTAGATTGCCCAAGGCTGAGGGTGGTATGGGAGTAAAAGACATAAAGCCACATCTCTAAGCTCCTCATTAGAATAGGTCTATCTCTCATTGTAATATTCATTCTTTTCATTAATTGTTAACCAATCACAGTTGATTGTTATCCTCAGGAACACCCACTCTTCCAAGGACATATGAGTGAGTTTCATGAGGACTCTGTCATTTGAGAGTGCAACTGACCCCCTTTTATTAATAGCTGCTAGTGGTGATTAATAAAATGATGTGAAGGTCAAGGGTTTCAGGGAGTCCAGGAACCACAATAACCAGGATCCCTGGAAAGCAATCTGGAATGAATTCATGGACTCAAGCATCCTTTAAGTCAAGCTGGTAAAGATTAATTGTTACACTATTCAGCAGCAAGAGTTCGTAGGGAAACTTAAAGGGTTATAGTAAAAGTTTATATAGGGTAAACTATAGAATAACATGTGCCAGATATGCTAACTAGGTGAGTCAGGTAGGGATTAGGGAGTGGTTAGTTCTTAAAGGAACATGCACTTTTAATATCTACTCTATTGCCCAGAATTCCCTGGGAAATAACCCAAGGTGGGGCTTCATGGAGGTGTGGTTTTAGGCTTGAAATGTCACTAAGTCAACTAATGGTCAGGGCTGACTGAGAAATACTCAGGCTGCCCCCATCAATGTCTTGTTAGAGAACATAAACTTAAGGGAGTATACATATGACTAAGTCTAGGATACATATGATAGTTGAGTGAGTAATAAATATCTGTAAGTCTCATACACCTGGTTCAAATGACTAAATTCTATAGGTGCAGCTGGCTACTACTGTATCAGAAAGAGAGATAACATTTTTGCTAGGGTATTCTGCCCTTGAATGGAGAGAAACTGTCTGAGACAGTGTTTAGAGACTGGGGAGATTTGAGGCTAGGGAGAAATGTGATTTTGAAACTGGATATGATTTTAGAGCTGGGGTTCAAGCACAGGCACCCAAGCACCCCACCAAAACTATATTTCTGAAACTTTTTAGTACTTCACAATTTAGTGACCATGAAGGGATGAGAATTCTGCACCCCAGATTTTTAACAATAACAAAAATCCTCCCCTACATCCTGGGCCTACAATGGAGAATTTCTCCACAAAGAGGATCTTTCTTTTAGGACTTGGCTATGAGATGGCTTTCTGTTTTACCAGTAGTTAGATTTTCTCTGGGTAAATTTATATGTTCTATATTTGAGTATCTGTTTTTGTGCTACAGCTCTCTGAGTTTTACTCTCACCAACATATTACGGTGACAGATTTTTCACTGAAGTAGAACTCTGCTGAAGAGGGCTTTGAAAAGAAGTATTCTTCTCTTTTATTTTCAGGGCAATGTGGCAGATACGTGGGGTGCCATCTGAGAAATTTCAGGGTTCATTTTGAAATCGTGATCTAAGCATTTTTCTTCTGCTATATAGTAATCATGGATGGAAATTTCTTGTATATAAGGTTTCAGAAAGGAAACTGAGGCAAATTATGAGAGCAACAACTGTTGTAAAAGCTACAAGTCCTAGGGAGTATGTTTTCTGGTAGCTAGATCTAAGTGCAGGTTTGGGTTTCGTGCTGAGTAAAAAAAAAAAATCTACTATATGCACAGTAGAAAGATATATAAGTAAAATAAGTTACTTTGAGCAGAATAGAAGGTACTTAAAAGCAAAGGAACAGCTTTTATATCTCAACTTTTGTTGTGCAGAGAATAAGAGTGATCTGAGACCTGGGTTTAAGATAAATTTAGGTGTGGATTTATTAATTAAGCATGTGACTACCTGAGTGTATTCACTCAAATGTATAATAACCTTTTGGGGGTACAGAATTGATTATATAGGCTAAAACCACAAAAACCACAATCAGGGAGGAGAGCTAGCACAAGCCATGATGTACAGAAGCAAAGAACAGCCATTGGTGAGATCTATACCTCAGGGCTAATTTGGGAATATGGCACAAAGGGTACAAGGGTGCAACCTTGCTGTGACATGGAGGTTCCTCCAGAACAGGGTGGAGGGCTGTAGTCAGCTTTCCAGAGCAGGGTGGAGGGTCATGGAGTAAAGAGGACTGGAATTCCCCCAAAGAGGCTAGGGTTATGTTCTGGGCAAAAGGAGTGGGGGCCCTGCTTGGTCAGCAGGACAGCACAGAGTGGTCTCTAGATAAGATCCTTGCTCCATAATGAACCTTATACACTATAATAACTAAAGGAGAATATATAAAATACTGATTAGAGTTGGAGGGGTCAGGGAACTATGCCTTGAGCAATATGCCCAGACATGCCTTAAGCAGCTTCCAAGCTGTGACAAAATGCAGAATAGAAATATAAAAGGGGCTTAATGGTGGGCCACAAATCAGGTGGTGTGCAGTGACCTGGGACTTGGGTTTGGGTACAACACTTTGATTCTGTATATTTGTTTTTTTGTCTATGTCTGTGTTTTGTCTCTGTGAGAATCATTAAGATAATGGCCTGCTAAGTGGGAGGGAGGGGAAATAAAAAAATAGGGTAAGATTTCCCAAGGCTATAATATTTTAAAAGAATAATTCTAATTTTAAAGAGTTAAATCTCTGTCTTTTGATTTTGGTTAAAATCAGGAAACAGACAGAGAAGGGGGAACTTTCCCCAATATGCAAGAGTTTACAGATTTGGAAGTGGAATCAAAGAAGGGATTTTTCTTTGAGTAAAAATACCAAGTTTTTCTTGGGATGGGGCTTTAGCTGTGACTTCAAACTGATAAGATCTCAGACCAAAGGGCTCATAGGTTGGCTATAGCCTGAAAGGGCTGATTCTTAGGTGCAAGCAAATCATCTCAAATGAAGTTAATTGTTGAGCCATTAAAAGCCACTTGAATTATGTTTAAACTAAATCTAGGGAACTGCCTGCTCACCCAATGTATCTATCAAGGCAATGTGTTTAAAATGGCAATGTGTTTAAAACTGCAAAAATAAGGCTTATTTTTTTTCTTTTATGACTCTTTGACTGAGGGTTTTTCTGTTATAACCTTAAATGCAATCACTTTAGAATTTTAACAATTTATGTTTAAAATTCATATTTACCAGTGTAAAAATGTTTTTTTTTTAATGAATAATGTTGGTGAAAGGTGTGAGAGAAAAAAAAAAACTCTGTTTATTTAAGTGTTAACTCTCCAAATTCTGAAAAGTGAAGAGTTGGTAGGAAAGAGAAGATTAGTATTTGGAAAACTGGTTTTTAGGCAACATAGAAGATGTTTATTGTAAAGTAGGCAGTCAAATCTTTTGTAAGCCATTAACAGGATTGAGGACAAATACGGGGTATGATAATGATCAAGTGTATAAGATGGTATAAGAAATAACGAGGACATGGGATTGGTTTTACAAAAATAAACAAACAAACAAACATGACAAGACCTATATAAACTGAGGCAAAGGGAAGTGAGAAGAATCAGGACATAATTTTGCAGAATAACAGTGATGTTGTAAAGATGATCAACTATGGAACATTGGATGCTGTAATTAATACGATGATCCAAGACAATTCCAAAGGACAAGTGATGAAAAAATGCTATCCACTGACAGAGAACGAAATCGGGAACTATGAAGGCAAATTGAAACATTATTTCTCACTTTTGATTCTTGTTTTTTTTTTTCTTCTAGTGCAATATGGCTAATATGGACATATGTTTCATATGATTTCACATATGTAATTGATAGATTGTCTATTTAGTGGGTCAGTGATATGTGATGCTGAGGCTGTTTGGAAACCAGCATTAAAAAGAAAAGAATGTTAAAAAATAAATACATAACAAAGTTTGAAAAAAATGAATGAAACTAAAAGAAGTTATATCACAAATTATTTTTATTTGCTTTTCTTTGTTTGGAAGGGGTTAAGTGACTTGCCAAAGCAAGTGTTAAGTGTCTGAGGCCAAATTTGAACTCAGTTATTCCTGACTACAGGGCCAGTGCTCTCTTCACTGTGCCACCTAGCCACCCCAAAATCATTTTTATAATGCCACCAAAAACAGAAGGGAGAGAGAAAAGTAGTCTGTAGTTTTGAAACATTTTGGCTCCATTCTATTTTCCTTTCCCACTCAAGGGCAACCAGAAGGATGTGTCCCTATATATGACTGTCTGTGTGACTATGTTTAACTACTAAAGATCATGAAACCTACAAAAGTAAATAGGAATCAGTTGAGGATTTTTTTCTACAGGTTCAACTTTTTTCACATGCCAGATATAGTCTTCTAAAAACATTTCCTATAAGGCTTGGAGGCTCACACCTGTGATTCTTGTTATTTGAGGAGGCTGAGGCTGATGGATGCCTTGAATTCTTGAGTTCTGAACTTCAGGGCTAAGGCTAATTGGTTATCACAACTAAATCTCATAAAAATATGTTGTGTGCTAGGGGTTGAGGGCCATTTGGCTCGCTAAGGAGAGAATGAATAATGTTAATTTAAAAAAGAAAAGCAGATTAAAAAGTGTCCATGAAAATCAGTAGTGAAATCAAGCAGGTGAGTAGCCACTACCACTATGTTTCCAGTTTGGAAGAGATTAGGAAAATCAGACAAAAATAAAAATAAAAAAGCATTGTCATGAGACTGATCTTGTTGTCAGAGACTGATCTTGGATATGGATAAATGGAAATAAAATCATTTACATATTGGCTTTATTTTAAAATGTTTAATATAGTTTAATCGATTTCTTTAAATATTTCCCAACTGCATTTAATTTTTTTATCAGTAATAGAACTCAAACTTTATTTTTCTGAATAGCATTTCATTTTCCACAAGTCCAAAAAAAATATATAACATTTATATTTACAAGATTTTTGAGTTCTAAATTTTTCTCCTTCTCTTCCCTTCCTCACCTCTTTCTTACACAGTAGGCAATTTGATATAGGTTATGCATGTGTTAATATATACAACATTTTCCATATTACACACAGTTGTAAAAGAAGAAACATATCAAAAGAAAAACAATCATAAAAAAGAATAAAATAAATGAAAAAAAGATGCTTGCATCTGTATTCAGAGTCCATCAGTTTTTTATTTGGATGTGGATAGCATTTTCCTTCCTGAGTCCTTTGTACTTATCTTGGATCATTGTGTAGTTGAGAAGAGCTGAGTCATTCATAATTGATCATCACACAATTTTGTCAATATTGCGTGCAATGTTTTCCTGGTTCTGTTTATTTCACTTTGCGTCACTTTGTACAAGCCTTTCAAGGTTTTTTTTTTTTTTCCCCCAAAATCTGCCTGTTCATCATTTGTTACTGCATAATAGTATTCCATTATATTTGTATACCACATTTTGTTTGGCCGTTCCCCAATTGATGGGCATCCCTTTAATTTCCAATATTTTGCTACCACAAAAAAGTCTGCTATAAATATTTTTGCACATGTAAGTCCTGTTCCCTATTTTATAATCTCTTTGGGACACAAACCTAGCAGTGGTATTGCTGGATCAAAGGGTATGCACAGTTTGGTTGCCCTTTGGGCATAGTTCTGAATTGTCCTCCATAATGGTTTGATCATTTCACAACTCTACCAACAGTGCATTAGTCATCCAATTTTCCCACATCCTCTCCAGCATTTATTATTTTCTTTTCTGCCATATTAGTCAATAGTGTGAGGTCATACCTCAGAGATGTTTTAATTTACATTTTTCTAATAAAAAGTGATTTAGAAAACTTCTCTGTATGGTTTTAGATAGCTTTTATTTATTCATCTGAAAACTATCTGTTCACATCCTTTGAATATTTATCAATTGGAGAATGACTTGTATTCTTGTAAACTTGACTATTTCTGAGATTTTGGAACTGCTTACTATAAAGATTATTTCTCAGCTTTCTGCTTTCCTTGTAATCTTCATTGCATTGGTTTATTTGTGCAAAAGCTTTTTTAAAAAGTATGATCAAAATTATTTATTTTACATTTTGTAATGCTTTCTAACTCTTGTTTAGTCATGAATTCTTCCCCTCCCCATAGATCTGACAGGAAGACTACTTGTTGCTCTTCTAATTTGCTTATGATGTCAACCTTTATGCCTAAATCATGCCAAAAGTTTGTCATTTCTTACTTCTCTAATACTCTATTTTTCTCCCGTGGTTTCTTTCTTGTTAATTTTTTGGTTAGATTTATCAGATTCTGAGAGGGGACAGATGATGTCCTCTAGTAGTATAGTTTTGCTGTCTATTTCTTCCTGTGATTCACTTAAGTTCTCCTTTAAGAATTTGTATGCAGTGCTTGCTTTGGCAGCAAAGAAGATAAAATTTGAATGATACAGAGAAGATTAGCATGACCCTGTGCATGGATGACAAACAAATTTATGAAGCATTTCATATTTTTATAATTCTTCTTTACAACATAATTTATGTGAAAATATGTTGAATATGAATGTATATGTATAGCTATATCAGATTGCATACTATCTTGGGGAGAGGTAAGGGACAGAAGGGGAGAAAATTTAAAACAGTGGAACTGAATGCGGAAAAATTTTAAAAAATGCAAAAAAAAATCTGTATGCTATACCACTTGGTGCATTTATTTTTACTATTGCTATTTTTCATTGTCTATGATACCTTTAAGCTAGGTGAAGTTTCCTCCCTTATCTTTTTTTTTTTCAATTTGGTCTGTTTTTGTTTTTACTTTATCTGAGATCGGGAATGCTACTCTTGTTATTTTATACTTCAGCTGAAACATAACATATTCTGCCCCAGATTTTTTTTTTTTACTTTTACTCTCTGTGTCTCTCTGCTTCAAGTGTGTTTCTTATAAACAATGTGTTGTAGAATTCTAGTTTTTGATCTACTCTGCTATCTGCTTCTGTTTTATGGGAGAGTTCATCCCATTCACATTGAGGATATGATTAATATGTGTGTAATTCTCTCGATTATACTCTTCCTCCTGTCTGTCCTCTCTCCTTTCACCCTTTACCTCATCAGCAGTGTTTTGTTTTTGTCTACCACTTCTCTGATTAGTGCCCTCTCCCTCTCCTTTTACTTGATCTCCTGATTGTTTATATCTTTGAACCAATGCTGATGAGACTAAGGTTCAAGCAATGCTTGCTGCACACCCTTCCTTCTTCCCCTCCACTTAACAGATCTTTAGCACTTCTTCATGTGAAATAATTTACCCCATTCTACCTGTCCCTTCCTTCTGCACCCATTGAACTTAATTTTTTTATCCTTAATTTTTTATGTCATTCTGTCAAATCCACTTTTTATCCTACCTTCTTTCTATGTATATTATTTTTAACTGTATTATCAGTGACAACAGTTTTTAAGAATTAAAAGTATTATCTTCCTATGTAGGGATGTAAGTATTTAGCTCTGTTGAATTCCTTTTCTTTTTCCCTTTTATGTGTTTATGCTTCTCTTTGGTCTTGATATTGTAGGTAAAATTTTTGGTTTAGTTCTGGTCTTCTTTTTATGAAAGCTTGAAATCCTTCTGTTTCATTGAATGACTATTTTTCCCCCTGATGTATTATGCTTAATTTTGCTGGGTAACTGATTTTGGTTGTACTCCTAGCTCTTTGTCTTCTGGAATATCATGTCCCGTGACTTCTGATTCTTTAATGTTGCAGCTGCCAAATCTGCTGTAATACTGATTGTGATGCCCTGATATTTGAATTGTTTGTTTTGGGCCATTTGTAGAATTTTTTCCTTGACCTGATAGTTCTGAAATTTGACTATAATATTCCTTGGAGTTTTCACATTGGGATCTCTTTCAGATGCCTCCTTTTTTATTTATGTTACATTTGTTTTATTTATTTCAAGGCCTATTTTGCCCTCTGATTCTATGACATCAGGGCAGTTTTGCTTATAATTTTTTGGAAGATGCTGTCCAGGCTCTTTTTTAATTATGCCTTTCAAATAAACTAATAATTCTTAAATTATCTCTCCTGGATCTATTTTCCAGGTCAGTCATTTTTCCAATAAGGTATTTTACATTTTCTTCTACTTTTTTAATTCTTTTGATTTTGTTTGACTGATTCTTCATGTCTCATAATGCCATTAGCTTTCACTTGCCCTATTCTAATTTTGAACAAACTGTTTTCTTCAGTTAGCTTTCATACATACCTTTCCATTTGGCCAAATCTATTTTTTAAATAATTATTTTTGTCAGTGCATTTTTATACCTCCTTTTCCATTTGACCAATTACATTTTTTTTAGGGGGTTATTTTCTCCAGTCAATTTTTGTCCTTCCTTTTCTGAGCTATTGACTCTCTCTTGAATACTGCTCATTAATTTTCCCATTTTTTCTTCTACCTCTCTTATTTGACTTTTAAAATCCTTTTTGAGCTCTTCCAAGAAGGTTTTTGGGACTTGAGAGCAGTTTGTACTCCCTTTAATGTTTCAGATGTGGGTATATTGACAATTTTGTCCTCTTCTGTATTTGTGTTTTTTTTTTCCCTATAGAAAGAATCTATGGTCATTTTTCCATTTCTTCTTTGTGTCCATGAAGTTTGCCCATTTCCTGGCTTTTGATGTTAAACTCTACTAGTTCAGAGGGTGCAAAAGTTGCAAGCTTCTTGTGGGGACCTTGTCCCTGGCTTTGTGTGCTCATGCCTCTCCAGGTGAATATGAAGACAATCTCCTCCCCATTTCTTATAGCACAATAGTATTTCATTACATTCATATACCACAACTTCTTTAGCCATTCCCCAATTGGTGGGTATCCCATTAATTTCCAGTTTTTTGCCACCACAAAGAGATCTGCAATAAATATTTTGGCACATATGGGTCTTCCTCCACTAAAGGATCTCTTTGTGATACAACCCCAGAAGTGGTATTGATGGGCAAAGGTTATGCAATTTTTTATAGCCCTTTCAACATAGTTCCAGATTGCTCTCCAGAATGGTTGTATCAGTTCACAGCTCCACCAACAATGCATTAGTTTTCCAATTTTTCCACATCCTCTCCAGCATTTGTCATTTTCCCGTTTTGTCATCTTAACCAATCTGGCTGGGGAGGTTGGATTCTTTTAATGGACATAATTTTCTCACATATCTGTTCCCTGCCCTTTCCAGAAAGTCATGTTATACAACCGACAAAATTTTGAAGACTAAAAAGAAGAAAAAATAGGAAAAATGGCTCAGGACAAGATTTGTCCCTTCCCCCCTTATTCCAATCTATCCCTTTGTTTCCTTACACATTCTCCTATAGACTCTTCTCTTTCTGAAAAGCTAAAGTAGTTGTTTTTCCTTATTTTATTTTCTAACAATTATTTGATTAAAGTGCATTACACATTTCTCTGTATTTCCTTTCTTTCTTATTTTTTTTCTTAATATACCCTTACATTCTATAATTTATTATGAGGGGGGAAAGGGGGTGCTTCACTTGTAGGCAGAGAATTGTAAGGTTAATACAAAATAATCCAGGTGTCTTTTCCCACAATCTAATTTATTTTGCTTTTGTTTTCTGTTTTGTATCTTTGAGCATTTTTAGAAAGAATTCTTTGTTGTTATTTTCTCTGTTTTTGTTTTGTTTTTGTTTTTGGTCCTTGGCTACTTCATTGTATTTCTTTCTTATATTTCTATTCCCAACATATTTTTTTTAAAATAATTTGTTCAGGTTTAGTTTTCAATGCAAAGATGATTACAAAACCTCTTTTGAATTGAAGTTCATTTTTTTTTTCATGAATGGTTAGGTTCAGGTTTACAAAGTAAACTAAAGTGACATTGGCTTGTATTTGAGATCTTTTGCTCTTTGAAATGTAATTCCATTATCTCTAGTGGTTGATAGTGGGTGCAGAATTGTCTTGAGCTCTTTGAATTCCATTTCCTTTTCATTTCAAGTTATTTCTCCTAATTGTATACAGAATTAGTCTTTTCTCATTGGGATTATTAAATTTAAATGTTGTTTCTCATCAATTTTTCAGGGTAGGTTTTTTTGCTCCCAGAGAAATTTTGTAAATTCTTTCAATTATTCCTTTGATTTTTTTGTGTTCAGAAGGTCTGGACATTTTTTAAAAATATCATTTATTGTATTTTCTTAATTCTGAAACATTTATAATCCTTAAATTGATTCCACAATACTCTCTTTTCTGTTACAGAGATAATATTTTCTTTAATGTTATTTTTCTTTGTTCCTCTTTGTCTCAATTTTCTTTAACTTCTGTATGCTTCCATACTTGTTTTCTTTTTGTTTCATTCATTTTGTTCTATTAGTGAAGGTTTTGGCTGTGGATTCAAGTTTTTCAATTCTACTTATTATAACTACTTGGCAGGGCAGAAATTCTGCTTTCTAAATTTTTATTTATCTTTTCTTTTTTTTTGTTTTTTTTTTTTGGAGGGGGGAAGGCAGGGCAATTGCGGTTAAGTGACTTGCCCAAGGTCACATGACTAGTTTTTTGTGTTAAGTGTCTGAGGCTGGATTTGAACTCAGGTCCTCCTGAATGCAGGATTGGTGCTCTATTCACTGTGCCACCTACCCACCCCAATTTTTATTTTTCTTTTAAATAATTTGGGAATAGTTTGCTTTGATTTCATACTCTCTTGTGAATCTATAGGGCTGTCTACCTTATCAAGTATTGAAGATTCCTTTTCATTTGTCTTGCAATGTTTATTCAAAGATACCTGGACTCACTTAGCTAATCTAGAGACCATATTCCATTATGTTATTAATGTCTTCTCTGTTGGCTTTTCTGTTTCTGTCCAAGTTTTTAAATTTATTTTTAAGTTCCGATGTCTTTCATAATTTTAGTTGTTACCTCTTTATATTCCTCTATTACAACTTTTATTGCAGTTTCTAGGTGGAGCTAAGGGGGAAGACTTGACCTCAAAGCTATCTTAACCTCCTTCTACACTGGGCAATTCATGTTTAACTGACCTAGACCTCTTCTCTGAGTTTTCCTTAGGAAATAGAACTGTCCCAGCTGGATATTGGGCTCTTTGCTTCAGACACACCTGATAAATTCACAGACATAAATATTTCCTTCCTCAGTTCTGTTAATTCTCTAGCTTAATAGTGTTTTAGCATAGAGCACTGAGATGCTCTGGATGAAGGCAGAGTTAATTTCTGCCTTTTGGTTTTCTGGAGCTGGGGGAAGAGGGAAAAGGGACAATATTGAGTTTTCTTGCAAACCTAAGCAAGCTTGTGTATCTCTATCAGAATGTGCTAGGTAATGGGAGGAGTCTTGAAAAAATAAGGTAGGAGTTAGATTATTTTTTCCCTAATTTTAATTCACTGGGTTTGAATTTTGATAAAATTTTGGCAGTGTTAGGCTATGGATTCAGATAATTTTTTTTTGTTCATAATTCCTTTATTTTTTTTCAGAGGTTTGAGAGTTCTGAGATCTAATACTTTATCAAGTTGGTCAGTATTGCCTTTCAAGCTGACACATAAGAATGTTATTCATCCTTAAGTCAAGTAGGTTGATTAGGTAAATTACCTTTCTCCATTTTTCAAGGTTGTTTTAATTTATCTGAGGCAGCATTGTTTTATCCTTTAAAAGAATAACAACAACAACTAACATTTATATATAGCTTACAGTGTACCACAATGTACAATGTGCTAAATGCTTTTATAGTCATCATTTCATTTGAGCCCCACAAAAACCCTGGGAAGTAGGTGCTATTATAGTCGTCATTTTACAAGTGAGAAAAATGATACAAACAGACGTTAAGTGACTTGCATAGTGTGACACATTTAATAAATGTCTGAGATTGAAATTGAACTCAGATCTCCCTGACTACAGCAAGAAATTTAATGCAGTTAACGTGAAAATTGTATAAGATGTACTACAGTAATAATAAATTAGGAAATTATTTCTAATAAAACATAAAAATAAAATCATGATGCTAGTACATTTCAGCATTTGGATATTTATTTGGGATCAAGCCACATTTGATGAACTGATTAACTAGCATAATTTCTGGGGATGAGGAAGACTCTAATACCCTTAAAATCATTTTGGAAAGGCTACTCTTTAACTATCATGAGTCATTTATACCGTGGAGTGAGTGAAAGATTTTAGAGCAAGTTGGGATAGAGAATGACAGGCTGACAGAAAGAGGGAAACATCACATGGTAAAACACAGTGGAGAAGCTGATTAATGAACAATAAAGAATTGAGAGTGTGGGGCAATTGAAGCTTATTTTATTTTACTTCACACTCAAGTTTAGGACTACAAACTTAAAAATAACTATAATAAACCTATTGGTAATGAAAGGGCTAACAGGAAATATAGAGAAAATAGGGTGGAAAAATATTGGAGACAAGAATTTGCATGGGTTTGGATCAATATAGAGAAGAAAAATAGACTGCAATTTATATCAGGGAGAGAGAGAGAGAGATTGAAGGAACTTGGAGATCACCTAGTCCATCACTCTCTCCCATTTTACGAATGAGGAAACTAGGGCACACAAAACTAGTAGTAAGCAGCAAAGCCAAAGTCCCCTGCTACCAAATGCAATATTCTTTCTATTTCATTACTGCCTCCACTTTGTAATAATCACTATGTATACTTTAAAGTGAAGTTCCTTAAGTATGGGGAAGGTTTTGTTTTGCCTTTGAATCTTCAGTTCCTATAATAGTGCCTTGGACACAGCAGGAGTTTAACAAATATTTGATTTATTGTATTAAAATTCAAAGTACTTTTTCATTGGTTCTTAGGTATTTCAGGTCCTCCCTTATTAATTATGAGTCTGATCACATGATGATGCTAGTTCACACAGTATATACATTATCTCCTTTGATTCTTTCAGCAATCCTGTAAGGAAGGACCTATCATTCCCCTAAGTCCTGCTGCCCTTCCTTCCAAAATTGTTCATATTTATTTTGTGTATATTTTTCATATCCTTATTTACTGTGTAACTTTGAAAAACCCAGTCTCCATAGGACTCAGTTTTCTCATCTTTAAAATAAATGAATTGGTCTAGATGGGCTCTGAGATCCAAAATTGTTTTAGAGTACAGCATGTATTGCAATGTACAGCACAGCAGATGAGACCAGCCTTGGAGTCAAGAAACTCTTATTTTAAGCCCTACCTCTATCCATAGTCCTGTTGTGAACCAGGGCAAGTCACTTAATAAGTATCTTAATTAGCCCAAGCCTACTCTCCAATAACATTATAAAATGCAGAAGTTGTTTGTCTAGTTGCATTGTTAATATTTCCTGAATAGGGATGGGCGGAAGAAGGAAGAGGTTTAATGAAATATCTTCTACAATACATTTGATCCAAACTATTAAAGATTTTTATTCTCTCCCCCTCCTACTACCAAGAAAATGAAAGATGTAATAATTACATAATAAAGGCATAACCCTTTCCACTTTAGGTTCTTAAATTGCGCAACAATATTCTCTACAGAACAGGGGAATTAAAAGTATCACAGAAAATCATTAACTGTTAAAAGCAGAGACTTTCTTTTCTTTTCTCCCCAATGCATCCACAACTTCAGGTGAAACAGCAAGATCTATTTCACTAATACCCTGTCTATTCCTGTCAAGGCCAGCAAGTAAACATGTGACAGCAGGGGCTTGTGAATCACTCTGATCACTCAAAATGGCTGTTTGAAGGGCACTGGTTATTAACTTGCATTTTTTTTTCCCTGTCAAAATTCTGAGTGACAACTGTATTTCTCCCATCTCTTCTGTAAAACAGTTAAGAAATGCTTCTAGCATAGCAGGGAGATAACTGGAACATTTTTTTCACCCAAAACCAAGAGAGTACACTTCTGAAGCAAAACGATATTACACACATACTGTAACTAGGCTAATTTTTTCTAAGTCTTTTGAGTAGTGCAATAATGAATTAGTGGTTGTGATTAGTAATATAAAAGATATGGTTTTGTTCTTGCTATAGACTTGGACTTCATTTTATTTATTTATTTATTTATTTGTTTGTTTGTTTGTTTATTTATTTTTAATTTTAGACTTCATCAGCAGAAGTAAAATACAGAATAGAGAAAAGGAAAAAAAATATCAAAAATTTAAACATTGAGACTTAAATACAAAGTAAGAAAAGAAAAGAATGTCATATCATAGCAGAATATGACAAGATTCAAAATACATTGTGATAAATGTTCATTTCAAGAAAGCCTGTATCATAAATACTGCATATTGTGTTGAGAGTTGCCCATCTTTTCTTTGCTTCCTGGCAAGTTTTTTTTTTTTTGTTATCTGCTGTGTACTTTTTACTTTGTTCTTTCCCTCCCTTCCTCAACCTAACCCCTAGAAGGCTAAAATTAATTGTGGATACATTTATATAGAGATATAGATATGCACACACATATATGGACATACACACATACAAACATACATACATATATATGAATATAGACATATACTTTCCCTAAAAATTCTAGTCCTGGTCTTTGTTTTATGTTTCTGCATATCTCTTATTTCCTATCCCTCATGACTCCTCCAGTTTACTTCTACCCACTACCTTGCCCTCCCATAACTTACTGTCCCCCCTCCAAGGATCCCTCCACTATCCTCCTATTCCCATAATGCTAAACACCCTTCTATAATCCCCTATAACCTATTCCCTCACCCTCCCTACTAGATATCCCTTCCTTATCCTCTCCCCTCTCCCTATCCCTTTGTTTATTCTGAATTTAGAGGACTTTTATACTCTTCTAGATACATATAT
>CM053590.1:154017207-154028236 GCA_028646515.1 Pseudochirops corinnae | reverse complement strand
GCCCAGTAGAAAAGAAGCTGCTGGCCCCGAGGAAACTTTGAAGTGAAGAAACGGTGGGCTGCAGACAAGATCTACTGGAGGCAGCCTCGGTTCTATGTGAAAAGGAAGAAAGGGAAATCAAAGAAGATAGGAGATGGGGAAGGAGAGAGAGAGAGAGAGAGAGAGAGAGAGAGAGAGAGAGAGAGAGAGAGAGAGAGAGAGAGAGAGAGAGAGAGAGAGAAGGAACTAGACGCTCCTTCACTTTCTGTCACCCACTCGGCTCAGGCAGCGCTCGGCACACGTTCACACACATACATACACATACACACACATACACAGACACACAGAAACACACGCAAGCCCAGTTCTACATAGACCGCAGGCTAGCAGGATGGTGAGGGGGTGAGGGATCGGGAATTAAAAGGAAGAACGGGGAAGAGAGAAGGGAGAACTGATGAAAAAATAAATAGCAAATTGCTCCTCAGTAGTTAACAGATTGCAACAAGGCAAACCTCCAACATCTTTTCAACTATTCCACTCCCTCCAGACATCTTCTCTCCGTCCCCCACCCCTCTCCCGGTGATTTCTTTCTTATAGTTTTAGTTCTAGTTAACTGAGGGAGGGGATGGGAATCAGTGAGTCTGTAATACAACCTTTTCCCGGCCCCCTTCTACACCTCTACCACTCTTTTCTCTCCTCTTGTAGTGAGTCTGCACTACTTGGATCAGGAACCAACGGATTTCCCAAAGATTTTAGTATAAAGGAACCAAAACATCTTCTCCCTGTTGTCGATCCCTTTTACTCTCGTCCTCTCCTTTTTTCTTGCTTTAACGCTCCTATTATGAGTCTAGATGGCGGCTTTAATATCCTCAAATCTAAAGGGCAATGGATTTGGAGTTCCCTCTCCTTTGATTTAGTTTATTTTAGGTAGTATACGCTTATATTGCAGGTTGGACGGTAGCAGGTGTAACCCTCCGCTGGGAAAAGGGGAGGGTTTAAAAAGCGTAGAGAACCAGCCCCTTTAGCAGCCATTTCCTAGGATCTTTATGGGCAGAAGCAGTTAGGAACTCCGGTTTGCGCCAATACCGACTTTATCCTCTACGGTATCGCCAAGAGAGACATTTTGGAGCGGAGCTTCGAGAGCGTGACTTCAAACCAAAGAAAAATAGAAAGAACTAGCACTTTCCTGCACTTCGACTCCTGGGAAACTTTATTCTTCATCTCTAGGGCTCCCCTTCCCTCCAAAGTTTGCTTGGTATTTTGTTTTTTAAACTCGAGCATTTTGGGGAAGACTGGGTCAGAGAAAGCAAACATCCTCGCCTCCCCTCCCACGCCGTCTTTCTCCATTTACCTTTTTAAAAATTATTTATTTTACTCCTCCAATCAGCGGATGATACCAGCCAGAATGTTTGACTTCCTTCAAAAGTATTCGCGGAGTACATTCTGTAGGATCACGCCGAGGTAGGACTTGTGAGCTTTCTCCCCTCATCTGGAACAGGGGAAAGGATTTTTATTTGTTATTTTTTGGCGGAGGTGTGTATGTCTGTGATTGGGGTGGTCGCTTGAGATTGGATAGGTGAGGTCTCTTGGCTTTTGGGCTTTATCGTGTGAGTGGCTTTTGATCGAAGCTTAATTTGTCCTTTGACTAGGAAAGCGGTGAAGCTGCCTTGACTAGAAAAGCTGAACAAGTTTAAACTGCACATGCTAAGAACTGACTGCAGAGTGGGTGGCTAATTACAACAACAACAATAAAAATAATGGAGACTGGGATGGAGCGAGGAGGGGTGTGGAAAGGGGGACCGATCTTGGTTTAATGAAAATGAGGAAACAACACCGAAAGCTGTTGCAAGAAGATGAAAAAGAATTATCCACAAGAGTGCTCTTTACTGCTTGCTACACGTTGGAATCTAGAAAGAGAAATGCTTCAGTTGGGTTAAGCAGCTGGCCCTGGAAAGAATGATGGTTGCGGAATGCACTTCTGGGTTAAGACTGGGGAAAACTGTGTAAGACCCTGAATGAATTGTCCTGGTAATATATGTCAGAGGAGAGACCAGCAGCATCTAAGATATCTGTATACCGAAAGATCTTAAACGAGGGCTAAATCATGACGCAGTGATGGTCCAAGTATGCACAGCTGCTAAATCTGAAACACTGAAGACATCTGTGTATGCAAATATGAAACCAAGGTTTTTTGTATGTTTATTTATTTATTTTGAAAAGAAGTCACCTAACTGTAAGACTAGAGGAAACACACAAAAAAGACTACGATTTAGTTGATGTTAAAACAAGAAAGACAGATTATTTGAAACAGGAGAAGAATAAGGTATTTTATTCCTGGAAGCTAATGATTAGGGATTATGATTACATATCTGTGAATGCTGTTTTGTCAGAAATTCCTGTTTAGGTTTAATAATCAAGAATGTATTGGGAGTTTTGACTTCTTGCCTGATTTTCAAATGGAAATTGGTGGCAGTATGAATCAAAAACTGAAATGAACCTGGAAAGTGCTTGTTTCTTCACAGGTTTTCAGATCGGTATAGTTTTTATAAACTCCTAAAGTATCTTTCATTTATTGAAATAAAATATCAATAAAAAATTGGAAAAATTTGCCATTTCTGAACAAAGACTACTTGCCAAAAATCATGCCAGTATATTTGACACATTACGATTGATCTCTTTTTTAATCCAAAGATTGATTTGACTATTCAAAAATATTCTGAGGTCACAGCAGGGAACTATAAATAAGGTTTTTAAAAATCTTTGGTAAGATTGAAAAATTAAATAGAGAGTAAATCTTGGAAAAGGCTGTTCCTGCTTTTTACAGTTGCCTTCCAGGAGAAGAGAGTTGTTAACTTTCTAACAAGAAAATGACATGCATTATTGAAACATTCATTATTTTTAAAAGGCTCAAATTTGGTTTCCAACTTGTGGGACTTGGAATTTTAAGGGAAGACAATCACTTCCTTTAGAAAGGTTCATTTTTTTTTTTACCTGACATCTTCAATCCTCTTCTATATTAAAGATATATAAGTAAGTAACAAATGGGAACTTAATCTTCATTTTCTCCCTGAAATGGAAATATTCACAATTAGATTTACAATTATTTCCTCCAGAAATGTCACTACCCCTTTCATCTTGGAAATTCAGTCTTCATGTGTGAGTTTCATGTGTGATTTTTCAAGTGCCAACAGAACTAAGTACAATAACCCTTTCTCTAAATTCCTCTATTCGTGCCCCTTGAAAATCTGGGAAAATATAACATGAACAATTTTCATTTTATTTTTGATTTTTATAGCAAGTACATATGTGACAGTATACCATGCAAATGTTGACTTGTGTATCAAAGACTATATCCTATTCCAGGATGTACAATTTAGGATTTAAAAATCAATTACTGAAACAATATGAGAATCCTGGAGATATAAAATAGATATTTAATACAAAGTGAAAATTCAGCATGACAGTGATCTCTTCTTTTATCCAATGCCCCTTTCCAAAATGATAGCTAGGAAATGATATACTACATTCTATTCTTACCTATTCATCGGACAGCTTAATGATTTTGTTTTATGTTTACACCTAAACTATGAACTTAAATTCAATTACTAGTATTTCTAGTTTCTCTAAGAAAAATACAAGATTTCTATCAGGATAAAAGAAAGGAAAAAATATACTTGGACATGGATAAAGTAGGGCAAGTACTTTTCTTTTTTTGGAAGTAAAAGTATTTTACTGGATAATTGACAAAACTATCACTTCTTCCCTACCATTTGAGATTAGTAGACATCATAACTTCTCCTTTTGAAATCTTTTGACAAAGTAGGAAAACAATTTGATTGTGGTCAGAAGTCATATAATTATAGATCTATAGCTGAAAAGAACCTCAGAGACCATCTAATCCAAACCTTTTTAATGATAAGGAAACTGAGGTCCAAGGTAGTTAAACCGTCTGCCCAATGTTGCACTGATGATAAATGTTAGAGATGTGATTTGTCTTGAAACTACAGTCAATTTTATTTTCACTTTCTACAGTTCTTTTTTCCAAAGCATAATACTGTTTCGAACAGTTCTCTTTATATTTATACATAGAACTACATGGCATGTTTTCATCCCCTTTGAATCTATGACTTCTAATACAAATTCTCAACCAATGATTTCCTTTGCATTCTATAATTGGAAAAGAGATTTGAAAGCTCTAAGTCTCATTCCTATTCAGTTTTCTTATATCTTAAATATGTGGTGGTAGACTTTTTGTCACTTTTCTTTTTTGAGGGACTAAATCAATCTTTCAACTTTTTGAAGCTTAAAGACATTCTGAGAAGGTATTGTAACCCTTTCTTTCCTTGTATCCTTCATTTTATTTCCATAGTTTTCCTTTTTGAAAACTTTTCAACTGTGCTCAAGTTCAAAAAGAGTTGTTTGTTTTTCAAATGAAAATTCTTGACTAGTCCATTTTATATCTTCTCTATGTTGTTCCATGAATAACTAAAATTGGCAAGTAACCCACTGTGTCATCTGTGTGGATATAATCAACATTGGAATCATAAATTTTATAGATTTGAAAGGGATATTTACTATGTTACTATTATTATTATTACTTGCTCCCTAATCATGAATAACATTTAATCTTTTATATTCTTAGTTTCCTCAGCTATAAAATAGTAATATTTATATATACTACCAACCTCAAATGGTAATTATGCAACTATATGAATCCGAATTTTCATCATCATCATCAGTACCGCCACCAACACCATGATATGCCATACTTAAATTTTGATAACTGTGATAAAGACAAAGTGATATTCTGAAAGGATAAGATAGAGGGGAAGAAGATAAGACATACTTGTAAAAAATTAAATAAAATTTAAAATCAGTGTAACAAATGGTATGTAATAATATATTAATGACAATAGTACTTATATGTAGAGATATTATATCAGAGAATGGAGAAGTAGTAATGTCTAGAGTGGAGAAGATGGATGGCACACTGGATAGAGTGCCAGGCCTCAAGTCAAGAAGATTCATCATTCTGAATTCAGGTGTTACCTCTTAGGTTTATTAGCTATGTGATCCCGGGCAAGTCACTTAACCCTGTTTGCCTCAGTTCCTCATTGCTAAAATGGATTAGAGAAGGAAATGTCAAATACTGAAGCCAAGAAAACCCCAAATGGGTTCATGAAGTGTTGGACATGACTGCCAAATGACTAAATAACAACAAAACATCTAAGGTAGTCAGGAAGGCTTCCTACAGGAGGTAACAATTTTTAGGATTCACAATGTAGAATCATATATGACTTATGTCACCTATTGAACTCTCTCATTTTACAAATAAAGGAGCTAAGGAGGGAAGAAGATGAATAATGTAGCAAAGGATATAGAGATAGTTTGTAGCATAGTGGAATTTGAATTCAAATATTCAAAATCTTAAAAAAAAATACTTCTAATCAGGATTTAGCCAGGATAACTAAGTTAGGTTGTGTCAAAGGTAGAACTTGAACCTATAACTTCCTGCTTTTGTATCTTCCTCTCTATCCACTATTTTGTTCTGTGCCAATAACTGTAAGGCTTTCTGCACAGGGGCATGGAATTGACTAAAAGTTACCCTCTAATTATCTCAGGTGAAAAAACAAACTGTCTCGGTGTTTGCATGACAACACAAACCATTAGCATTAGGCAGCCCTTGCAAAATTTATTGTCTAATAAGTCTTAGACAAAAGGGGAAAAAAGTACTAAAGAAAAGTTTGCATATAAAAAAAAAATTCCCCAAAGTATCCTTGTCTCTGAATTCCACAAATATTGATATACCATTTCAACAATGAAACATCATTTTCTTTGATGATATTATCTTGTTTCTTTGACTTGATCTTTTCCCCAACAGTTTTTTTAAGATTAAGTTATTTTAATCTCCAATTAATTTAAATCTTTTTTTATGAACATTTACCGAATGTATTTTATTACCTTGTGGTTAATAAAATATCATTTAAAATATTTCTGCTTTACTGAAATTCCATGTGATGTTTTTATGCCCTAATGTATGTCATTAAAGGTATCCATTTAGAAACTTTCAGGCATTTATTGACTGAAAAAATTATAGATCTTAAAATTTCTAAATGAAGTAGATTCTAATAAACTGTGTAATTTGCAGGGCCTGCAAATTTTTCTCTGAGAGAGGTTGTAATGGATCTTTGTCAAATTTTCAGGCTCTCCCTCACAGTCTACATATATAGCTTCTGGGTTTTTTTTTCCACTTAATTACAATTGCTTTTTCCCCCCTCCATAAGTGTAATTATGAAGAAAATGTTAGTGTAGGTCTATTAAAATTCCTGGCAACAATGCAGTGAAAATAGCTTAGTGCTGATGGGAACACAGTTTTAGCATGTGCGTGTCCTTTATCAGTTGACTTTGAGTTTTCTAAAGTTACAGACCATCAAGAAGACAAAATACTTCTTCCAATCCAAGAACTGCACTGACAACAAGATAAATGCAAGTCTTTCTGAAAGACTGCCAGTCCATGAGAGTTTCTAGTAGAGATATTAAGCAACATAACTACAAACTATTTTAACTGAGTATAGTATGATAAAGTTTACTTGCTTAATGGAATTAATTAGTAGAAAAGACATAGTATATGGACAGTTCAGAGTGTGGCTTTGCTTTACTTTTCCATTAGGTTGGAAATTCTAACTACAGGCAAACTAAATTGATTTCTTTTTATAAGCCAGTAAATAGAATGTTATAAGCTAAAGATGAATAGACAAAGATGACCATTTCCCAATCATTTTATACACTTAAGTAGGTCCCTATGTGATGTCAAATTGTACTCTGGTGCATGAAGCTTTAAGTGGGATGCCCCTTAGTTACCTCAGAGATCACAAATTGTAGTTTGCACTATCTAGGCAACTTAGATTGGCCAAAGCATTCCTGCTTATAGTGCTCAAATGCTATTCAATAGAAAGTGATACCAGGTATATTTTTGTTTGGAGACCCCTCATTTGTGAAACATAAGTTCTCAGTTAACTGGAACACAATTAAGCAAAACCTTCAAAGCATTTTCCTTTCCATTCTTTGTTTTTATGACATATCATAAATAAGAACACAACTCATGAACAAAAGATATAAGGAGGAAATCCATATAAGGATTAATTTAAAAAAAATAAGTAGATATTTAGTCCAATATCTTACACCTCTTCTGTCTGCAGTTTTGGAAAATGACAACTGAAGTGAGAATAATGGAGCTAAGATATTTTAAGCTCCTTATATATTCAATAATTCAATGCAAATTTATAGAACATTTACTATGTGTGCTTATTTTATAGAAGGTGAAGAAAATATGAATAATCTAGCACATAAATAAAAAGATGTATGGGTGGATATGAGCAGACTGTAGCACAGTAGAAAAGTGAAATTCTGCTGACAGGTGGTATAAAGCATTTTCTCAAAGAAATATGTCACCAGAAAAAAATCACTTAAAGGACAAAAAATAGAAAGCCCTCTCTCAGTGTTATCTACTGTACTCTACTGATATTGATAAAAAAAAGAAAGTTCGAAGATGGTCCCAGCTTATGAGATCCTGTTGTGATTATATGGCAGGAAATGCATGAGACACATAGATAGACCCAGCATGGATGATTTGCAGTCTGCATCAGTGGATGAAATAACCACTTTATTGACATTATAAATCCTTTGGAGCATGGGAGACATGACATGTAACTCTCTCTCTCTCTCTCTCTCTCTCTCTCTCTCTCTCTCTCTCTCTCCCTCTCTCCCCTTTCTTCCCTTCCTCCCTCCCTCTCTTGCTTTGTCTCTCTCTCTGTCTCTCTCCATCATGTTTCTCTATTTTTTATCTACATCACATCAACCAATCTGTGAATATGGACATTCTTTCAGAATGAAACAAATGAAACCCACAGATGGAAAGAAAATTCAGTTAACCAAAATAAAGCCTTCCTTAAACATTCCATTTAAACAAGTTTTCACTGTGATACTTTGGTTCCTCTGACTGATTATAATTAAAATGCTGAGTTTAACTCATGACCTCCCCCCTAAATCCACCCGTACATATAAAAGTGTCACTTATTTATTTTACCAGTATATGTGTTTTTTTTTCCCTTCATTTTATTTTCTTGTCATTCCTTAAATGATTTGATGGTCATTAAAAATGTTAGAAAAAAATCATTCCAAACAAATGCTCGTGGGCAGGACATATCTTGCTACATTTTGTGAACCTGAAAAACTAAGAAACCAACAAAAAAATAAAGGTATGATATAGGTAAAACTGTGTTGTTTTGGCTTTCGAAAAATATATTTTTTTCTGAAAGGATGATGGGAGAAAAACCATTGATGTAATACCTGGTGATCAATCGTAGCTGAATATTCTAACAGGAAACATTGTGGTAATGCTCATAAGCTCCATAATTAGAGCAGCCCTGTGAGCATATTCCCACTGTTAAATCTAATTCTTTCCTGGACACTTTCATATAAAAAAAATGTCTTTGGAGAAGAGATATGTATAGGACACTTGTTATTTAGTGGAAACCTGTTTCAACTTAACTCATTACAGAGATCAAATATATTTTCTGTTAAATGATATTCCTGGGAACAAAACAATTACACATAGTAAGAATCTGAACAAAGTAAATCTCAAAATATTGTTCACTGCAAAATGTCTCTGTCAATTTACCTAATAACAAGAAGACCATAATATTTAGATTTTGAGTTTTAATCTTTACAAATTCAAGCATTTCTCATAGAATTTCAAAAATAAATTTTAATAATGAAAGAAGTCATATTTAGTGCTTTGTAATTTATAAAACACTTTCCTCACAATTCTATGAGGGATGTGTCAGTTCATAAATGAGGGCAAGAGAGAACGGGTAAAATTCTGCTCTAAAAGTCATATAAAAGTTATAGTGTTTTTCATAAGTATCGGTTAATCATTCACATTGCTGAATTCTGTCATATCCAAGGACACTTTCACAGATGTAAAAAAAAAAAATCATACTTCTCTTTGCATGCCCCAGACTCATAATGCTTGCTATTGCTGTTTCTCTGACAAAATTTGTTTTGGTAACTCTCCTATCAACTAAATAGAATCAATATTGAAATTTGGTACTGCCTATATGCCATAAAATATTTGTTGAATGTTTACAGCAACAAGGATAAAGCTTAAAATAACAAAAGCATTTGGGGGCAAATCCAAGATCGCAGAGTAAAAGCAGGAACTTTCTTGAATTCATGTCCCCATCACCTCTAATACCTGTAAAAAAAAAAAATTAAATAAATTTTAGATCTACAGAACTCACAAAATGACAGAGTTAAACAAATCTCCCACTGAAGGCAGCCTGGCAGGCCACCAGGAAGGATCTGTAGCACCAGACTGAAAGTAGAGCAGTCAAGAGGAAACAATTTGGCTATTATGGAAACACAATCATGATAATACAAGATCTAGAAGCTTCTATATTAAGGGATTGGAGGGCTTGGAATATGATATTCCAGAAGTCAAAGGAACAAGGATTAAAATCAAGTATCACCTACTCAGCAAAACTGAGTATAATACTTCTGGGGAAGAGTGGACATTAAATGAAATAGAGGACTTTCAAGATTCTTGATGAAAAGATCAGAGCTGAACAGAAAATTTTACTTTCAAATAAAAGAAGCAAGAGAAGCATGAGAAGGTAAACAGGAAAGAGAAAACATAAGGAACTTGTTAAAATTGAACTGTTTACAATCCCACATGGAAGAATGATATTTGTAACTCATGGGAATTTTCTGAGTATTAGGATGATTGAAGGGAATATGTGTATATGTGTGTGTATATATGTGTGTGTATAAATATATATGTATGTGTGTGTGTCTATATATACATAAACACAGAACACAGGGTAAGCTGAAGATGAAGTGATGATATATAAAAAATAAAAATAAGATATGAGAGGAATGTATTGGGAAAAGGAGAAAGAGAGAGAGAGAGAAAAAGAGAGAGAGGGAGAATAGGGCAAATTATCTCATAAAAGAGACAAGAGAAAGCTGTTACAATAGAGAGGAAGAGCAGGGAGGTGAAAGGGAAGGAGTCAACCTTACTCTTGCTTGACTTGGCTTAATGAGGGAATAACAAAAACTCATTTGGGTATCTTACACTGTAGTAATGTAGGGGGGAAGGGGATGAGGGAGATGATAAAAGACAGGGCAGACTGGGGGAGAGGGTAGTCAGAAGCAAACACTTTTGAAAAGAGACAGGGTCAAAGGAGAAAATAGAATAAATAGTGGGGGCAGAATAGAATGGAGGGAAATGTATTTAGTCTTTCACAATATGATTACTATGGAAATATTTTGCATAACTACACATGTATAACCTACATTGAATTGCTTGTCTTCCCGGTGGGGGGATGGGGTAAGGAGGGAAGAAGGGAGAGAATCTAAAAGTCAAAGTTTTAAAAACCAATGTAAAAAAAATTGTTTTTATGTGCAACTAGGAAATAAGATATATAGGCAATGGGGTATAGAAATCCATCTTGCCTTACAAGAAAGTAAAGGGTAAGGGGGTGAGAGGGGACAAATCGGGGTGTAAAAGAGAGGGCAGACTGGGGGAATGGATATTTAGTATGCTTGACATCTTGGGGTGAGTGTAGGGGGGAGATAGGGAGAAAATGTGTAACCCAAAATCTTGTGGAAATAAATATTGAAAATTAAAAATAAATTAATTAATTCTGCAAAAAGCAAGAATACACAATTTAAAAAGCATTCAATGCTGAGAAAAGTTGTAAGCTAGGTGTATGATCTTAAATGACATCTTTGTAGATGTCAAGTCAAGTCAAGTCAAGAAATGGCTATCCACTCATTTGTAAAATACATGGTTCATGTATCTTAAGTGTTACTTTGTTAAAGGAGAGGGACACATTCCCCACTATCCATATGTTATGGGAATCTGAAGATCTTCCCTGCCCCTAGGCCCTTTGCTAATGTGGCTACGTGACTCTGAGGACCTTTGGATATTTGAAAGTATACTCTGTTCCCTAATAGGCTGAATGTGGTCATGTGGAGCCTGTGGCGC
>CM053590.1:153993940-154011480 GCA_028646515.1 Pseudochirops corinnae | reverse complement strand
AAGTTGAACTATTTACATGCCAACATTGAAAAACAATAATTGTAACTTACAAAATTTTTCTCAGTATGAGGATACGTGAAGGGAATACAAATATATATATAAATGTATACATACACATATGTCTATATTGCAGACTTTATATATGTGAATGAACACATATCTGAGCATGTGTATATATGAGTACATAGAGGGCACAGGATTATTTGAATAGGAAGGGACAATACTCCAAAATGTGAAATTCTGAGGTGGGGGAGTTTTAGAATGAGAGGAGACAGGGAGAGACAGAATGGGGTTAATCATCTCATATAGAAGAGGCAATGGGTAATTGTTACAATAGAGGGGAAGAACAAGAAGGCAAAAGGGAAAGGGTCAACCTTACTCTCATTGAATTTGGCTTTAGGAAAGGAATGACATAAACTCTAAACTGGGTATCTCACCACACAGTAGAGTAGGGGGGATGGGAATGAGAGGTGGGATGATGGAGGGGAGGGCACGGTGGGGGGGAGTGTTCCTGGAAGTACAAACTTCTGTAAAGGGACAGGACATGGACAGAGTAGAGAATAGAACAAGGGGTGGGGTGGGATAGGAAGGAGGGACATATAATCAGTATCTCACAGTATGCCCACTGTGGAGATGTTCTATGTAATTACACATGTACAGCTTGTATTTAATTGCTTGTCCTTCCAGTGGGTGTGGGTGACAAGGGAGGAATGGAAAGGATCTAGAATTTGAAGTTCTATAATCAAATGTTAATTTTATATATATATATATATATATATTCAAGATATACAGGCACCGTGGTAGGGAAATCCTTCCTGCCCTACCGGAAAGTCAAAGGAGTGAGGGGGAGGACATAGGAGAGAGCAGATGGGGGGAGAGGTTATACAGTGGGATGGCTATTTTGAGGTGTTGAGTAGGGGAAACATGGGGAGACAATTTGTAACTCCAAATCTCATGGAAATGAATGATGTAAACAAGAAAATAAATTAATTTCTAAAACTAAAATAAGATGCAATCTGGAAAAAAAATCCTCCAAGTTTCCCAGGTTAAAAAATTGCTGTACCCCATTTTTCCACTGGTTCTGTTGTTCCAGTAATTTTCCTGGGGTATTATTTTCTGGTTTTTTTTTTTCTTAGAGGTAAATAAATGTGAATGATAGTGACTTACTTCTTGCTCCACTATCTTGGCTCCCAGAAGTCTCTCCTAACTTTCTGTCAATAATCCTATGCTACCCAGTAAAAAATAACTAGAAATCTCTAAACAAAATTCCCAAAACTCTTTCTCTTCCTTGTCAAGTTCCACCAACTGATCAATATTATAGTATTGTCCACTTTTTATTTTAAAACTAAGGCTTTTCAGAGGTGATAGAGTGTACAATTCTAAATTGACCCATGTGAGAAATACTTGAAGCAAGTTAGTATATATATATTTGCTAATATATAATAACATATTATATAAAATATATATAATTATTATTATATAATTATTATATTATAGATAATTATGTAATTATATAATATATATAATAATAAATATATATATTTACTAACCTAAAGGAATTTTTCATCTGCTTTCCCATTTTAATACCGACTACTTCAAAAATCTGTGATTTCATTAGTGTGAGTACTCAATCCCTACACCAAAAAAGCTAAAAATGCCACAAAAAGCTATTAGATGGCACTCAAGAATTATTGTACTTAAAAAAATTCATCCTTCTGTGGCAAATGCAGTAATGATCCTCTCCAAAATCAGCTTAGCTTGGACATTAGGTATACAGTCCATCATGTATTTACTTTCCAGTTTATGATCTGTTTTCCTTGCCTTTGTGAATATTTCTGGGGTTCTCCACCACGAAGCTGAAGGGGGCATTCAGCAGAGTTTCGCAGTTTTATGCAAGCTTAATTACCATGAAATATGTCATAAATATGATGTTTATTTTTTTTTTACTTTTTGTATTATGAATTTTCTTCTTTTTCAAAAGTTGTATGTCTTCACTGTTGTTTGTCTTCAGGACTTAATAAAATCAATTATCATGTTCCATACGTAATATTTTCCCTCAAGAAATGCAGTTTGATGTAGTGTTTATGGAGGCTTCATAGGCAGGTAGTTTGTTGTTGTTCAGTCATTTTTTTGTTGTGTCCAACTCTTCATAACCCCATTTCGTGTTTTCTAGCCAAAGACACTGGAGTAATTTGCCATTTCCTTTTCCAGCTCATTTTACAAATGAGGAAACTGAGGCAAAGAGGTTTAAGTGATTTGTTCAGGGTCAGTTAGCCTACGTTACTAGTTAGTCAGTATCTGAGTCAAGATTTGAACTCAGGAAGATGATTCCAGAGCAAAGCACTCTGTTCATTATGTCACCTAGCTACCCTCACAGGCAGGTGTATCTCAACTCTGACATGTACCATCAAAGTAACTTGGAAGAAGTCACTTAATTTCTCAGTGTGCTAGCAAACTCTATCAGAAGGTGGAAATAAGGTCTGAAGTGGAAGATGGAATTTTCTCACCAAGAGTCCCTACCTAAATGAAATCACAGGTCTGGGAAAAAATAATGTTTCTCAAATTATCTTTCGTTATTGCTGTTCAGCCATGTCAAATCTTGGTAACCCTTTTTGGGGTTTTCTTGGCAAAGATACTGGAGTAGTTTTACATTTCCTTCTCTAGCTCATTTTATAGATGAGGAAAGTGAGAAGAACAGTTTACGTGATTTGCCGAGGATCACCCAGTTAATAAGTGTCTGAGGTCAAATTTGTATTCATGAAGATGAGTCTTCCTGACTTCAGGCCTCACAATCTATTCTACTTCACTTAGTGAAAAATTGAAGGTAAAAATTGAAAGTAATATCGTCTAATTGACAATCTAGTGAGCCAACCAGATGAGGTAGATTCCAAAATTCAAATGAATATCTGACTTGCCTGTCCTGACCTCTTTCACTGGTCAAAATAATCAGATCATCAAGCAAATCTCTAACCCACTCCCACAGTCTGTGAGACTGACTACATTTCACAGCAACAAGAAATGAAAGTTCAATGATTTAGTTGATTTTTCTTTATCCCACAGTGCCTGGCACATAGCTGTGTTAAACAAATGAATATGCATGCATATATAAAATGCATATATGTGTATATATGTGGGTACATACATATGTGCATACAATATATATAAAATGTATACACATATATATGTGTACTACATATGCATATTCATATACACATACACATACACACACACACACACACACAAACAAACACATTCTTATATGCATATTGTGGCATAGTGATAGAAGTTGACCTCACAGAGAAGTCAGACAAGCCTTACCTCAGTCATATCTAGATATATAACACTGGAAAAATAACTAAAATGCTCAAGGACCCAAGTAATGACCTAAGAAAATGAGTCACAGAACACCTACAGTTTCACATTGGTAGAAGGAGTTTCTCCCCTGAGAATTCTCTACAAAAGAAGTATTTAATTGAAGAAATGTTATGCACTTTCAGCACTCAATAAAATTCATTTTCACTTTCACTGTGTTATTTGCAGGCCAAAACCAACAGCAGCAACCACAACAAAAAACAAAGAAACAAACAAAAACCTAACTGACTACTAATAAGTACTTAAGTTCTCAGTTATTTTTAGCTCTTATTCCTTTGTTCTACGATATTAATCACAAATCGCTTGAAAAGCTTGAAAAGCTCTTTACCGTAATTGTTTAATTCCCACCAATCTTTTAAAACACCTCTTCAATATCATATCTTTCTTTGCCAAATCTTCTAGTCCATAAAGACCTTTTGTTGCTTGGACATCACATAACACTTTGTTCACAACACTTATATACACTTTTCATATATTAGCTCTGCATCATAATTATTTGTGCATTATGTCATACTAGTAGATTACAAGTTCCATGAAAGAAAATAGTCTTACCAAATCTGAAATCCATCAAATGGATCCAACACAATGTTCTAAAAACCTTAGCTACTCAATAGATGTTTGGAGAACTGACTTCACAAAATCATTTCATTGAATTGATATACACAGAGTCAGTCTAAATGTTTTCCAAAGTTAGTAGTCAACACATTTAAACATTTAACAGTTTCAAGAAGCATTTCCATAAGCATACAAAAGGTATATGAAGAGAAGGGAGAAAATTGACTTATTCCTTGATTACAAAGCTATACAATGAAAGACAAATTGGTAAAGAGTCACTAGTCAATGGGTTTGTTTCACGGGGTTATTTTTCTTGGCTTTATCTAGATCATTGCTACTATATTTAGAACAAAAGGGAAAGAATCATGTGCACCTGCTGATTTTTGGTTGTTTTTGTTTTCCCCTTGTTAGCTTGGTTCATTTGAAAATGTTCTGTAATTTCAATGATATTTCTCAATAATTTACATGAAGTAGAGATGAAGTTCTAGCAGCTGTTGCTCGGAGTAATAAATCATTCTACAAAACCTTAATGTGTAATTATAACTTCATATTGTGCAAATGTCATCAGTCATGCATTTTGATTGTTCTAGGCACACATTGTGGTGATGCAGGTGTGGAGTCAGAAGTCCATCTGGCCAAATATCTTCCATGTTAAAAGAGAATTTTTTTCATTTAATGTGGGCAGGAACTATATTGAACCTGATCCAAGATGCTATAATTCTTTTTAAAATGTAGGAAGGAAAAGTGCATTTTTTGCTGATGATCAAGCAAGCTGTTTTGGTCAATGATACATTTATTTTGCAAGAGGAGAAAAGAACATAATGCATATCAGTCCATGCAGTTATGAAGTGTTATTTTTCAGGAGTGAATATAAATGCTGTAATTTTTATATATCTCCTATCCCTGTACTGGGACTCTCACAGTTTTATTACATATAGGAAATGTTTAAAGATTGAAAGGGGACATAAAATGATTTTTCTTCTGTAAATGCTACTATATATTGTATTTCCCAACATAGAAGTATGTTTGGAGTCATTGGACTAAGATTCTTCAAAGTAATCCTATCAACTGATAGAATTTTTTTTTTTTTACTCAGCCAGGAGTTTTTTTTTTTATCCAACAAAATGAAACATTCCATCTATATTTATAACAAAAGGGATAAGAACAGCTTTGGTTCATGTGTTAAGTAATTTTCCAAATGGAAATTTACTTGTAGGTTAGTGAAGAATCATAAAATATTTTTCCTCCATTTCTACAAAAACGATAAGAGAATATTTTAAAAGGAGAAAAGAAAAACAATATCATCCCTACCACTTAAAGGGATAAAATTAAGTATTTATTGTTCTTTAGTTATTTTTTCAGTTTTATCCAACCTTTTGTGTTCCTCTTTGGGGTTTTCTTAGCAAAGATATTTAGTGGCTTGCCATTTCCTTCTACATTTGATAGATGAGGAACTGAGGCAAACTGGATTAAGTGACTTTCCCAGGGCCACACAGCTAATAATTGTCTTGAGGCCAGACTCCAGGCTTGGCACTCTGTCCTTTTCACCAACTAGCTGCCAAAATTAGGCATATTTATCACAAGAAATGTCTGGCACTATATCACCACCAACAATAAATTTGTTTTTATAATGTCACAAGCCTATGTTGGTGAGAAACTAAGACTATAATTTTTCTGTTGATGATCCTATTAGGCTTCTAGTAGGGCATTGTTTTGCCTCTTATGTTGTTTACTGTAAGTACTCATGTTTAGGGAATTCTCAACAAGACTTATAGTAGTACAAGGAAAATTTATTCATTAAACTTCTCTCAGTTTATAATGTTCACTGAGTCCAACAATTTGAGAAAACATGTACTACTTAGAAATTTAGCTAATTGTTATATAAATATATCAAAAATACACCAATTATGATGAACATTATGTACAGTTTGGACATTCCACATAAAAGTGCAATATCTATACCATTTAACATTTTTTTCATACCAAATGTAATGCTTTTCCATCATTTCATACTATATATCTTCTTACCTATATCTTTGTATTTTCATTTTGTTAAAATAGATGGAACTGCTTAATTTCAAGAATTAAGAAACAAAAGTGTGGGGAAGCAAGTCCAGGGAAGCTTTTTCTTTTAACTTGGAACTTGATACGATTAATGATATATAGGAATTGAATTTAGCTATGAATCTAATTCCCCTGCTGTACCTTATTCTTAGTCAGTTTCATCAATTATAAAATGAGAATAATAATAGCAACAACCTAGAAGGGTTATTATGAAGATCAGATGAGATAATATTTGTATAATGTGCTTAGCACAATGCCTGGCACATAGTAGAGGCTATAAAAATGCTTCCTTACACTCTACTCCCTCCTTCTTTGTAATGGCAAGAAAAATGGTACTTAGCTCCTTGTTTTAGCTCTTGAAGAGCCTTTGACCCTCACCTGTGATTATATCAAGTCTTTGTTAGAAACAGAAGCTGTGAAGCCCACAGTGGGAGGAACTTGCTGAAGACTAGAGCAGGAAAGACATTAGAGGAAGGGTGGAACAGGAAGGAGCTGATGATATAAAAGCTCAAGCACAAGTTGGGACTGAGCAGAACTGGGAGGAAGGATGCTTGTGGTGTCAGCACTCTGTCTGTTCTGTCTGTATTGATGTTACTTTATCAGATCTGTCTGCTAATAGAGGATATTGCTATTGTTATAGAAACTCTGGGACCTTAATGTGGTTTCAGAAGCCCTGAAAGAGGACTTTCCTGCTCTCTGTTTACAGAAGTCCTGAAGGAGGGTTTTACTGATGTTTTCAGAGGTCCTGGGACCTTACTGATGATTTGTGTTTCATTTCTCAGACAGAAGTCTAGTCTGTTGTTCTGTGTTAACTTCTCAGTCAGAAGCCCTATCTGTTGATTTGTGTTGATTTCACCAGCAGAAAGTAAATTGATGGTAGTGCCAGCAATGTGTGTGAATATTGTTGTAACTCTGCTAAGTTTTATGTGTGTAGATATTGTTATGGCTCTGTTAAGTTTTATCTTTCCAGAAACAAAAACTGCAAAGGGCTCGAGGTGGACTGGTCCCTGTGAGCTTCAAGCAGGAGCTGGAACAGGATTTGGGAGCTGGCTATCTGTGAATCCAGGAGAGAGTTGAGTGAATTCAGGCAAGAACTGGGAGAATGGAAGAAACATTGAGTTTGGAAGTCAGTCTCAAGTCAAGATGAAAGGATCTTCACTTGGGTACTTAGTGCTGGCTGAGAGATTAAGACAATGTGATCTAGGGGTGGAAGACCTTTGTACTTTGTACCCCTTAAGGATGATTGCTCCTTAAGGATTACTGAGTTAAGGATGATTGGAAGCCAGTCTCCAATCAAGATGAAAGAAGGCTTTAGATGGGTACTTTATATTGATTGATTCAGATTGTGACAGTGAATGATATCTTTTGTTTAATAATATGTGGCCACTTTAGAAATAAGTTGCTATGTTATATTGTTGTGAATGTTGTACTTTGATTTCTGTAAATTTTTTGTTTTAGTTTAATGCTGAATAAATAAAGAGTTCACTATACTATATGATCAGAACCTTAAAGTTATTCACAGTAGCTATCCTCAGGAGAGTTGCTTGTGCTTGGCTTTACGTTGTTCACAGAGACAAAGGATTTGTAGCTGGGATTATGGCTCTGAGGTGGCAGGGGCAAATGTTTGTAAGTTTGTTCTTTCTGTGCCTTTGAAGCAAATATTTCTTTGTGTAATTCAATCTGACTTTTAAGTGGTTAAAAGGAACTGGGGTTCTGGAATCTGTAAAATTAAGGGAAGAAAATCAATGATGACTTGATATAGAGAAAAACACTAGAAACCCCCAACTTTGTGGAGTAGTGAAATATAACATACCTTGCCTTCAGGCAGTAAAGGTCAGAGTACTCACTGTTATAGTAGCAAGAGAATATATAGGGTAGTCTGGTTGGCCCTCAGAAAATTGTAAGTTCAGAATCACACAGTATCAACTGGTTGGAAATAAAATGAATGATGTAGTTGATGAGGGTATTAATATTCTTCAAAATTTCTACTTGAGCTCTAAAAATACCTCTACCATGTCTCAGCAGGCTCTTCACCTGAAAGCTTAGTTGGCTTCTGCACTTGTCAGGATAGAAGTGTATTCTGCACCTTAGGACCCCTTGTTTGATCAGTTCATTCTTCCCAGAACCTTCATTTTGAGGAAAGTATCCAGGCTGGTAGCATCTTAATTTCTCTCCAGGTTCCACTCCTGACTTTCCAAATTTTTTCTGACATTTACCCATACAGGCACACCTCCTTTCCATCTAGGCTTCTGAACTTCCTTTTCTGTGTTTATATGTTGTTCTCTCCATTAGAATATTAGTTTCTCAAGGAGAGGGGCTCATTCTGCTTATATTTGTATTCCCAGTATTAAGTACATACAATGCCTAGCACAACCAAGTGTTTAACAGACGCTAGTGCACTTGGCTTACTCATTGCTTCAAGCCTTAGAATATCACAGAGTCTCATTAAAGAGAATGAAAAGTACAGAAAAGATTTAAGCCTAGTAGCCACCAGGAGATTGAAGTAAGAAATGAAGAATTTCTGTTATCCAGAAAATAAAACAATACTGGATGCATAATCTATAGAGCCAGTCCATCAGTATGGTGGAGATGAAATGGAGGAGTAAAAGCAGGGAATTTCTAGAACTCTCCCCCAAAACCCTCAAAATACATGTAAAAATACTCTAAATAAATTTTAGAGCTACAGAACACACAAAATGACAGAGTGAAATACATTTCCAGTCCAAGACAGCCTGGAAGGCCAACAGGAAGGGTCTATTGCACTGGGCTGGGAGTGGAGCACAGTCCATCATAGGCTGCATTGGCATAGACATGGTCAAAGCAGGCCTCAGGGAACTGAATCACTGGAAGTTGTGGCAGTTTCTAGAGTTTTCAAACCACAAATGCCAAAGACATCATAGAAGGTCAGTGGGAAAACTCTGTGTGACAGGGGTGAAAGAGGAGCATGGTCCGGATGGAGTTTGGCCCCAGTCCTGAGGTGATAGAAGTGGCAGGGGTAGCAGCAGCAGCTGATGCTGCTTCTGGAGCTCTGGGCCCACAGATGGTGGGGGATCGAATGGCTGATACAAAACCCCTGAAGCTTAGGACAATACACTCAACCCCCATACCCACTAGAAGCAGAGTCCAAATTTAATAAAGTCCAATTTCTAATAACTTAGAAAATCAAGTATTTGACTGGGAAAATGAGCAAACAGAATAAAAAATTCAGACTTATATAATCTTACTTTAGTGACAAAGAAGATCAAAACATACAACCAGAAGAAGACAGCAAAGTCAAAGCTCCTACATCCAAAGCCTCCAAGAAAAGTATGAATTGGTCTCTGGTCATGGAAGAGCTCAAAAATAATTTTGAGAATCAAGTAAGAGAAGTACAGGAAAAATTGGGAAGAGAAACGAGAATGATGCAAGAAAATCAAGTAAAACAAGTCAACAACTTGCTAAAGGAGACCCCCCAAAAATATTGAAGAAAATAACACCTTAAAAAACATACTAACCCAAATGGCAAAAGAGGGCTAAGAAGCCAATGAGGAGAAGAATGCCTTAAAAAGCACAATTGACCAAATGGAAAAGGAAGTCCTATAGCTCACTGAAGAAAATAATTTCTTCAAAATGAGAATGGCGCAAATGGAAGCTAATGACTATGAGGAATAAAGAAACTATAAAACAGAAACAAAAGAATGAAAAAATAGAAGACAATGTGAAATATCTCATCAAAAAATGCCACTGACCTGGAAAATAAATCCAGGAGAGATAATTTTAAAATTATTGGACTACCTGAAAGGCATGATCCAAAAAAGAGCATAAACATCATCTTTCAAGATATTATCAAGGAAAACTGCCTTGATATTCTAGAACCAAAGGATGAAATAAAAATTGAAAGAATCTACCAATTGCCTCTTGAAAGAGAACCCAAAAGAAAAACTCCTAGGGTTATTGTAGCCAAATTCCAGATGTCCCAGATCAAGGAGAAAATATTGCAAACAGCCAGGAAGAAAAAGTTTTAGTCCTGTGGAAATAGAATCAAGATAATACAAGATTGAAGGGCTTGGAAAACAATATTCCAGAGGTCTGAGGAACTAGGATTAAAACTAAGAATGACCTAACCAGCAAAACTGGGTATAATATTTCATGAGAAAAATGGTTATTCAATGAAATAGAGGGCTTTCAAACATTCTTGATGTAAAGACCAGAGCTGAATGGAAAATGTCACTTTCAAATACAAGAAATACTAGAAGCATGAAAAGATAAACAAGAAAGACTTATTAAACATGAACTGTTTATATTCCTACATGGAAACATATTTGTAAGTCATGAGACTTTTCTCAGTATTAGGGTAGTTGGAGGAAATAGAAAGATAGATAGATAGATAGATAGATAGATAGATAGATAGATAGATAGATGGCACAGGGCAAATTGAATATGAAGGGATGAGAGATAACAAATAAAACTGAGAGGTGAGAGAGGAATATATTGGGAGAAGGAAGAGGCAGAATGTGGTAAATCATTTCACAGAAAAAAGGGAAGAAAAAGTTTTCACAATGGAAAGGAAGAGTGGGGAGGTAAGAGGGAATGAGTGAGCATTATTCTCATTGGATTTGGCTTAAGGAAGGAATAACATTCACACTCAATTAGGTATCTTAGACTACAGGAAAGTAAGAAGGAATGGAATAAGGGGGGAGGGGATGATAGAAGGGAAGGCAAATTGGAGGAAGGGGTAGTCAGAAACAAAAACTTTTGAAAAGGGACAGGGTCAAAGGATAAATTAGAATAAATTTGGGGTAGGATAGGATGGAGGGAAATATGGTTAGTCTTTCACAACATGATTCCAATGGAAGTGTTTTACATAACTACATATGAATAAAGTATGTTAAATTCTTTGCCTTCTCAATGAAGGTGGGTGGGGAGGAAAGAAGAGAGAGAACTTGTAACTCTAAATTTTAAAAACAAATATTATAGTCATGTGACCTTGGGCAAGTCACTTAATTGCCGTGCCCTCCCCCCTCCAATAAAACAACCAAAAAAACCTCAAAATATTAAAAATTGTCTTTACATGCAACTGGAAAATAAGATATACAGGCAATGGGGTATAGGCATCTATCTTGTTATAAAATAAGGTAAGGGGGAAGGTGATAAGAGGGGGGCAATGATAAAATGAAAGGTCAATTTGGGGAAGGGGCAATCAAAATGCATGACATCTCTGAATGGGAGGGAGGGGAGAGAAAGGGAGAAACTTTGGAACTCAAAATCTTGTGGAAATGAATGTTGAAAATTAAAAATTAATTAATTAATTGATTTTTAAAAAGAAACTATAAGCAAGAATATTTCAGAAAAGCTAGGGAAGAGTTATATCAATAGTGAAGTGAACAGAACCATGAGGTGATTGCACACAGTAACAGTAATATTGTAAGGGTAATCAGCTGGGAAAGACTCACCTACTCTCATCAATCAGTGATCCAAGACAATTCCAAAGGACCCATGATGAAAAATGCTATCTCCAGAGAGAAATATATTCTGAGTACTTATTGAAGCATTCTTTTTTTCTATTTTCTCCATTTTTCTTTTTTTCTCTTTATTTTCTTTTGAAACATGGGTAATATAGAAATATATTTTGTGTGACTTCACATTTATAATTGATATCATATTGCTTGCCTTTTCAGGCAAGACTGCAGGGGCAAAAGGGAGGAAGATAATTTCAAACTTAAAAGTTTTTTTTAATGAATATCAATATTTTCCCTATGATTAGGAAATATTTAATGAAGTGAATACTATTGTATGTGTGTCTGTATATATATATATACATATATATATATATATATACATATATATATATATATACATACACACACAAACAGAAAGTAGATAATGTGCTGAGCACAGTTGAATAGGAAGAAGAGAATGAGATTCATTGAATTTGGGAATTCTGTAAACTGCTTTATTATTTGAGTATGTTGTTAAATTCTTTGAATAGTACTACTTTTTACTCTGAGTTTCTCCATGTAAAAAATTTCTATCTTTTTATCATCGGTATTCTTGAAGCGATACCATATGGCTATTAATCATGAAATACCAGGCAAAGAAGAATTAAAGTCTCAGAACACCCAAAGTGAAATGTAGTGATACATGCAAAATGGGACAAGAGAGACTGTATTAACAAATAACTACATGCTAAAGCCAATATCAGAAAGTAGCTATGTGGGACAGTGGATAGAGTACCAGTGTTGGAGTCAGTAAGACTCACTTTTGTAATCAGGCTTCATATACTCACTAACTCGGTAACTGTGGGCAAGTCATTTGGCCCCATTTGCCTCAGTTTCCTCATCTGTAAAATAAACTGGAGAAGGAAATGTCAAAGGATTCTAATTCTTTGCCAAGAAAACCTCAAATGGTGTCATGAAGAGTCAGACACAACTAAAAATGACTAAGCGACAGCAAAACCCCCAAGCATCATTGCCAAATGATCAGGAAATGGGACACAAAGTAAAAGTGGAAAAAAAAAGAGTAGCTGAACAGTTTTTATGTTCCACTTATACTTATGGGATATTGAGCAATTTAGAGGGAATACCACACATGGGCAGTGAACGTTGTGTAGATAATTGAAAAGGATTATCTAGGAGAAAACTTCTGGATTGCTTTTATTTTACAACATTATATGAATTCCTCACACTGAGATCGCAAATTCATCAAAATATTCAACAACATACTCAAATAATAAAGCAGTTCACAGAATTTCCCTTCTTGACTCATGTAGATTTTAATTCTAATTTTGCTACTGCAGCCCTCAATTATTTATTATTTAATATTTCATTGTTATTTATTTACATTACTCTTTCCCAAAGCACACTGATATGATATATAGTGTATATGTGTATACACAAATACACATGAATATGTATGTTTGTAAATTCTAGGTATACACATACAAAACATATATGGTTTTTTACAATAATACCTTCATTTTGCCCTATGCTTTATAGCTTAAAATATGAAAAGTAATTACTGTATTCAAAAAAATACTGTATATTTGGCAAGGCATAAAATGTCATCCTCATTTATAAATTAGGAAACTGAAGATCTAAGAGATTAAATGACTTTTAACTTTATTTGGCACTAAAATACAGGTCTTTTGATACTAAGTCCATTTTTTTTCCTAATACACCTTTGTATGCCTCACAGCACACAACATAATATCCCACATACAATTAACAATCAACAAATGTTGACTAAATTAATGAGGAATGCTTAGCACCAACAAATTCTTGCTGATGTAGAAGGGCCAAAAGAGGAGCTAGGCATAGAGGTAGAAAAAAGGTCTTAGATTTGTAATTGGAGAGAACCTTATGGTCAGCTATACAACCCCTTCATCTTTTAGATATAGAAAATGAAGACTAGAGATGTTCAGTGATTTACCTGAGATCAAAATAGGGAATAGGAGGAAGAATAGCAATTTGGACTCTGTTCCTCTGACTCCCAGTCCTCTCTAATATATCATCCTGCCTCAATCTTATTGATCTGTGAGAGAGCAATTTCTGTGGATTGGAAAGGGTCAAAGACACAAAGCTAGGGTTAAAGACAGGGATTAGGAAGAGCAGAATAAACGAACCATAAACACATTCCAGGAGTACAGTTGTGAAAGAGAGCAATTGATAGGGAGAAATAGGGTCAACAGGAGATAACTCTCTGTCTCTGTCTATCTTTCTCTCTCTGTCTCTGTCTCTGTCTGTCTTCTCTGTGTCTCTGTCTTTTTCTCTCTCTCTCTCTCTGTCTCTCTCTCTATCTCTCTGTCTCTGTCTTTGTCATTGTCTCTGTCTCTCTTTCTCTCTCTCTCTCTCTCTGTGTCTCTCTTCTCTCCTCTCTCTCCCTCAACCTGCATCTGTTTGAATTGAATGGGCTTGTGGAGGGGAGAAATTAAAATGAGAGGGAAGGGATAAAGATGGAAAAGAGGTTCCAGTAGAAATCATATCATATAGGATTCAGAGAACACAGACAATTTTCTCAATCACTGTCAGTTAATATTGATCACATACTAGAATGAGAACATTATACTCTATTCTATAGGAGGGCTTGACTGAGCTATATTCACTTTTCAACTGAATAAAAACAGAAGAAAACGAGTTTGAAATATGGTGACAACAGGACACAAACTTTTTTATGTTATGAGTGTTTAGTCTGGAGAAGTGAAATACTTATTGACATATATTTTACACTTCAGAATTTAACTGGCAGAAATCAGGTGTCCATTACTACAAACTACGCCCCTGTTCCAGCAATTTGCCTTATAGGTGTGCTCCATTACTCAGAAGAAAGAATGCAAAGTATAAATTAAATCACTATCATTGAAAATGCAATACTTTCAGGATATATTCACTTATAGGTAAATAACACTATGTTAATATGAAGAGACTACAATATCACAAATAAAAAATGTTAATCTATCATAGATTAACATAAAAATTGATTCAATATGCATTTATTAGGTGATCACTTTATTATTTGTATAGAAAGGGGGGAAGTATTTGTATAGTAGGGATTGTATGCCAGGCACAGTGCTAAGCATTAACAAATACTATTTTGTTTTCATCACAAAAAACACTGAGGTGATTTCTGTTATTATCCCCATTTTATACAAAGAAAACTGAGACAGACAAAACTTAAGTGATTTGGCTGTGTTCCAACAACTAGTGTCTCAAGTTGGATTTGAACTCAGATCTTTTGACTCTAGGTCTAGTTCTCTATCCACTGTGCCACCTACCTACATCATAAGGAATTAAATCCATGCAGAGGATATGAAATGGAAATTATGTGATATGTGATAATACAGTTTTAATGAACTTTTCTAAAAACTTCCGTGAAATGAATGAAAACATTAGTTTTACTTAAATAATAAATTGCATACATACCTAAACAAATCAGTGAGACCTACATTCATTAAAAGTAAATAATGTATTACCCAAAGAAAGTCAAAACAGTCTGCAAGTTTCTTAGAAGAAAGAGACAAATCATGATTACAGATCATTCTTGAATGCTCATATTGGCATCCTCCAATAAGGGAACAGTCCTCTTTCAAAATATTTCATTAACATTTTGGGAATTTGAACAAATAAAGATGAAGGAAAGAATTTGAGAATTTCTTAAGAGCCATAAGCTCAGAACTATAATGTTTGGTATACATTCAACCGATATTATTCACAAAGAAATGAGAAAAGCCATCAATATCCTTTCTAGACAGAGAATACACATTTCATGACGTTTCTTAAGTTTGGTGAACCTGATTTTATAAAGACTAAAAATGAAAGGCTTGCTTTATAAACCAAGATTACCTATACTGTGTCTTCCAGAACAGATTCCCTGGGATTAATTGGTTTCAAATTGGATCCTCTACAACACCTACAAGATAGAAGATAACTTCTATGAAATTTCAGGACCAGAACCATCTCTCATGTAGAAATATTGATATATTTTTTAATAATTGTAGGGGAACAAGGATATAGATCAGCTATTTCTCGAACTCACTCTATCTTTTTATGACAAAGTAAAAGGTTATAAGCAGGACATTCTTCTGGACTATGTTGAAGCTTAGCATGTTTCTTTTACCATATCTTTGCCCAAGTTCATACAGATGTCACCCATGATCCATTACTGTAATAAAACCATTTCATAGGCAGTGTCCAGAGGAAATTATTCACTTATGTTTAGCAAATATGATGATATGTACCTGTTATCTGTCTCTATTACTGCTCATGCTCATGTCCCGGAAGTATTTTGGTAGGTTTTTCTCCTGCTTGGCATATGCTGTGTGAATTTCCATCAATCTTATTCTTTTTTTTTTTTTGAGAATGTGTTCATCATAAGCTAAGAGTAATAGATCCTGTGTTACATTAATATTGTAAAAATTATTAAGACACTCTCCAGATGATTTATGGCCCATCATTAAATTTTGGAAGTATACATTAAGGCTGATACTGTGCAGTTACTAATTTTATCAGCAGCAGCAAACATTTATTACATAGTTAATATGTGTTAAACGCCAAGGATCAAAGTACAAACAAGATAATCTCTACCCTCAAGGGGCTAAAATTTTAATGGAAGAAGAGGAAATGTAAAAGGGATTGTAGAAAGGAGGAGGGGCAGTGAGCTAGAGCTTAGTGAGGGGATGACAAGGATGGGTGTGTTAAATGGTTAAGAGAAAAAAAAAACATGAGAGAAAAGGAATCTACATACAGAATCTAAGGCTTTGTCATGATAAAGATGGGGATCGTGGCTTAAAGCACAAAATATGGTGTGGAGATTTCTGGGAGTATTATTTATCATCGTTATTATACTGCTAGCAGATTTTGAAAAGGAGAAAGCACGTAGCTAATATGAGTGCTATTGAGATCAGAGTTCTAAAACTCAATAATATTTCTATACTAGTTTTTGCAACTTTGGTTTATTCTGTTATTTAATCTTACTAACTTCGAATATTATCTACTGAGTCTCTTACTCCCTATACAGATTTATATATTATTATTTTTGTTTAAACAACAATAACAACTTAGCAATAAACTGTTTATTCATTTAATTGGGTTATTTACACTGGTAAACAGATTTCACTTTTCGCTATCCATTCATTATAGCTGCCGTAAGTCTTTTCTAAATAAATTCTTTCACTTTTATTTCCATGGTTAATGATCCAATTTGCATTTTCTTCTAGGGCCATAATTTTAGTAGCATCCACTAGGTAGACACAAAATCAACAAAGAGCTGTATATCTAGAAGAGCAGCATTTCAGGGTTTATTATTAGAAATACATGTCCTTAAAAATGACATTAATTTTTATACTAAAACCAGATAGCATTCATAGTAGGCATAACAGCAAAATGCTCACTAACAACTAAGAGAAAACTCATATAGCAATTATCTCTGAAAACATACCAGATTTTATGTATATATCCATAACACTAAAATGGGCCATAAAAGTATTCTTTAAAAAAAATTAAAAAGTAATTTGTTTAAACCTTCAATACTAAAAGTTGAATACACAATAAGAAAAGAAAAAGAAACATTTTGCATATCTCTTATTTCATATCCCTCCTGACTCCTCTACTTTACTGCTACCTGCTACCTTTCTTTCCTATTACATAACCTATTACTTAACTCTCCAATGATTTCTCCCTTATCCTACCATTCTCATTAATCTAAACAGATTTCCATAACCCCCTTATCCTATTACCTCACCCTCTTATTTCTTTATAAATTTAAAAGACCTTTAAATTAAATATTAAAACTTAATACAAAATAAGAAAAGAAAGTAACATTGTCATGTGCACAGCAGAATGTAACAGAGGCTTCAAAATACACAGCAATAAATTTCCATTTCAAGAAAGCCCATATAATAAATACTACACACTATGTTGTTATGGGAATCTAAAGATCTTCCCTGCCCCTAGGCCCTTTGCTAATGTGGCTACGTGACTCTGAGGACCCTTGGATATTTGAAAGTATACTCTGTTGCCTAATAGGCTGAATGTGGTCACGTGGAGCCTATGGCGCCAGGCTTGTTTTCCAGGAAT
>CM053590.1:153976345-153993440 GCA_028646515.1 Pseudochirops corinnae | reverse complement strand
AAAAAGGGGGAGAAAATATGTAACTCAAAATCTTGTGGAAATGAATGATGCAAACTATAATAAAATTAAAAAAAAAGAAAAAAAAAGAGATAGAAAGAAAAATCCTATATGAAATTAATGAACACATTATAAAATATTTGGGAATATACCTGCCAAAACAAATGTAGGACTCATAGAAAGAAAAGAACAAAACACTTTTCACAAAAATGAAGTCAGAGCTTAATAATTGGAAAAACATCAATTGTTCATGGCTGGGTTGAGCCAATATAAAAATGACAATGTTAGCTAAATTAAATTACATATTTATTGCCATACCAAACAGTCTACCAAAAAGTTTCTTTATAGAGCTAGAAAAAATAGTAACAAAATTCATTTGGAAGAATAAAAGGTCAGAATGTCAAGGGAACTAATGAAAAAAAAAATGCTAGGGAAGGTGGCCTAGTCATACCGGATTTTAATCTGTATTATGAAGCAGCAGTCATCAAAACGACTTGGTATTGGCTGATGAATAGAATAATCAATCAGTAGAATAGATTGGGTACATGAGGCTCAGCAGTGAATGACTATAGTAATCTATTGTTTGGTAAACTTAAAAACCCCAGTTTTGGGGATAGTAACTCACTATTTGACAAAACCTGTGAGGAAAACTGGTATATAGTGTGGCAGAAACTGGGCATAAACCAATATCTAACACCGTATACCAAAATCAAATGTAAATGGGTGCACAATCTAGGTATAAATGCTGATACTGTAAGCAATATGGAAAAGCAAGGAATAGTCTATCTGTAAGAATTATGGAGATGGAAAATTTTATGACCTAACAAAATGGATAACTTTGATTGCATTAAATTGAAAAGTTTCTCTACAAACAAAGCCAATGTAACCAAGATTAAGAGGGAAGTGGAAAATGGGGAGAGAGTTTTTACAACCAGTGTCTCTAATATAGGCCTCATTTTTAAAATATACAGAGAATTGAGTCAAATTTATAAGAATACAAGTCATTCCCCAACTGATAAATGGTCAAAGGAGATGAACAGGCAATTTTCAGAGGAAGAAATCAAAGATATATATATATATATATGCCAATAAAAAATGCTCTAAGTCATTATTGATTAGGGAAATGCAAATAAAACAACTCTGAGGTACCACATCTTACAGGTCAGATTGGCTAAAATGACAAAACAAGAAAATGACAAATGCTAGAGAGGATGTGGAAAAATTGGAACACTAATATATTGTTAGTGGAGTTGTGAACTGATTCAACCATGCTGGAGAACAATCTGAACTTTGCCCCAAGGGCTATAAATAAGGGCATATCCTTTGACCCAGAATAACCACTTCCACAGTTGTATCCCAAAGAGATCATAGAAGTGGGAAGAGCCCCTATACGTACAAAAATATTTATAGCAGCTCTTTTTGTGGTGGCAAAGAATTGGAAGTCAAGGGGATGCCCAACAATTAGGGAATGGCAAAACAAGTTGTGGTATATGAATGTAATGGAATACTATTGTCCTATAAAAAATGTGGAGCCGATGGACTTCATAATAACCTGGAGAGACTTATACTAACTGATGTTATAAGACAACTCCAAAAGACTCAAGATGGAAAGAGATGTCCACGCCCAGAGACAGAACTACAGAGTTTTAATGCAGATTGAAGCAAATTACCTCCTGTCTTTCTTTTCCTTGTTTCGTTTTGTTTCTTCTTTCCCATTGTTCATTCCATTTGTTATAATCTTTCTTTACATCCTGACTAATGTTTAATGTGAAGATATTTTCAGATCCTATATTTGGTTGCATGATGCCATGGGTGGGGGAGAGAAAAGGGGAGAAAATTTGAAACTTAAGGGACTTTGGAACTGAATCTTATAAACTAAAACTAAGCAAATAAATTAATTAATAAAAAAGAATGAAGAAGAAGGTTTGTAGGCTCATAAGAAAATTTAAAATTTATTCAAGCTGCATAGTAAGACATGTTTTTATTATAAGAATGATCCCATATTTTACTCAATTTCCAACTTTAGAAATTTGAGGAATGTGAAATTCTGTACACCTATTTTATTTAGTTAAGAAAAACACTTATTAAAGTTATCAACTTAGCTATGGAGTTAATTCCAAAACATGTCAAAAATGAACATCTTTACAATTTAGCAATTTTCCCTTTATTAAAGAGGTTTTAGCATTGAATTATTATATAGTGACTATTACAACAAGCAATAGATTAAATATTCAAGTAGGTAGCCAACTGAACTAAAACATCATTAACTAAACATATCATTACAATACTTTAGGGTAAAAAGTTGATGAAGAGGTGTTCCTGAAATTTGTCAGCTTCCCATGAATGTTTCTTTTCAGACCTAATATTGCACCATAATTATCTAACTGCTACTTGCAATACTGTATCTTATTATGTTTTATGTATGTGTCATATGACCCTCCTTGGTGTAATGGAGGGGCTTGTATAGCTCAATAAAACCATGAGCTAGGCCATGCAGGGTTTCCCAAAATGGACAGGTCATATTGGAGAATTCTGAAAAGAAAAAGGAATCCTCTGGAGAACGAAATGTAAAGCTACTCCAATTTCTTGGTCAAGAAAACCCCATGGATAGAATTAAAATGCTAAAATTTATGACACCAGAAGATCCCCTCAGGTTAGAAGGTGTCCAATATGCTTCCTGGGAAGAGGTAAAGGAAAACTACTAATAGCTCTACAAAAAATGAAATAACTAGGACAAAGTTGAAAGGAAGGTCAGCTGTGAATTCATCGGGGATGAAAGGAAAATCTGAGGGTGTAAAGAGGAATGTAAGGTATTTGAACCAAGTAAGTTGGATGTGGTCAAACAGAAATTGGAAAGATCAAACACTACCATCTTGAGTATTGGTGAACTTAAATGGATGGTATCTGTAGCGTAGCATTTTTACAACATCATCTTTTAGTATTTTAAATAGTTGAGTTGGAATTTCTTTGTGTCCACTAAACTGTTGTTAGCAATGCTTCCTGAGGTCCACTTTAGTTCATTGTCCAGGATGTGTGGCTCTAGATCAATAATCACACCATTGTGGATATTGGTGATGGTAAGATCTTTCATTTATAGTTTTTTTTTTCCCGTATATTCTTGCCACCTCTTCTTAATCTCTTCCACTTTTGTTACCTACCATACTTGTCTTTTATCATGTCCATTTTTGCAATAAATATGCCCTTGATATCTTTAATTTTATTGATCTCTTGTCTTGCCCATTCTGTTGTTTTCTTCAATTTCTTTGCATTGCTCATTTTAGAAAACTTTATTTCTCATTATTCTCTGGAATTCTGCATTCAGTTGAGTATAGCTTTCCTTTTCTCCTTTTCCTTTCCCTTTTCTTGGCTACATGTAAAGCCTAATCTGATAATGATTTTGGTTTTCTGCTCTTTTTTTTTCCTTTAGGATACTTTTGTTGCTATCTCCTACACCATATTGCAAACTTATGTCCATAGTTATGCAGGCACTCAATCTACCAGATCTAATCCATTTTATCTATTCATCACCTCTACTTAATAAGGGATGTTATTTAGGTCACAGCTATGTGGTTTGATGGTTTTCCCTGCTTTATTCAATTTGATTTTAAATTTTCAGTAAGGAGCACATGATCTGATCCAAAGTCAGCTGCAGATCTTGTTTTAGCTGACTGTTCAGAGCTTTATCACTTTTAGCTGCAAAGTAATTAATCTTATTCCAATATTTCAATAATGACCAGAATGTCATTTGTAGAGTTGACTTTAGGTTGTTGAAAAAGGGTGTTTGCTATGACCCAGAGAGTTATCTTCACAATATTCTGGTAGTCTTAAGACTGCTTTATTTTGTACTCCAAGACCAAACTTTCTTGTTATTCCAATTATCATATGATTTCCTATTTTAGCATCCCAATCTCTTATAATAAATGTAATACCTTTTTTGGGGGGTGGGAGTGTTATTTCTAGAAGATATTGTAAGCCTTCATAAAACTGAGGAGCTTTATCCTCTGACATTGGTGGTTGAAGAATAATCAACATTGAGATGTTGAAATATTTACCTTGTATTTGAAGAAATATCATTCTATCCTTTTTGAAATTATTCTGCAGTACTGCTTTTCTCACCCTTTTTTTTGACTATGAAGTCTACTCCATTTCTTCATCTTGCCTACAATGGAATTTATAATGTTCACCTGAGATGTCAATGGCATATTTCATGCAAAAAAAATGGCATGATAACAGGCAAAAACAGTAGGAATTTAACAAAAGTAGAAGAGACTAAGAAGAGGTGACAAGAATATATAGGAAAAAAAAACTATACAAAAAAATATCTTGGGGTGGAGCCATGATGGTGGAGTAAAAGCAGCAAATTTCCTGAGCTCTCCCCCCAAACCCTACAAATTCCTATAAAAATTACTCCAAGCAAATTCTAGAGCTACAGAACCCATCGAATGACAGAGTGAAACAAATCTCCACCATAAGACAACCTGGTTGATGGGAAAGGTTTGTTGCACCATGTTGTGAATGGAGCACAGTCCAGTGTGGGCCACACCAGCACAGAAAGGGTCAGAGCAGACCTCAGGGGACTTAATCACTGGCAGCTGTGGAAGTTTTCAGACTTCTCAGTCCACAAATGTCAAATTCAACATAGAAGATCAGAGAGAAATCTCTGAATCTCTGTGATAAAGGCCCCAGCCATGGGGCAGCAGAGGTGGCAGCAGCAGTGACAGCAGCAGCAGCATTGGCTGCTTCTGGAGCTCTGGTCCCACAGATAGGGGAAGATCAAATTATTGATAAGAGGGGGATTGCAGGGACCTTTTTGCTGCCAAGGAGGTAGCATTCTCTTGCTTTGCTTGGGCTTGGATCTAGGTCACAGTCCTGGGTGGTGGTCCTGGAGAGAGGAGAAGTACTGGCATGGTGCAGCTTGTGGCAGTGAAGGAGAGGGAATAATGCTCACAATTTCAATGCAGAAAAGAGTTCTTGGGGTCACTCACAGACCAGAGCACACACCAGGAGAGTAGTAAACACCTCTCCCTTGAATATAACACCTTGGAAGACCTGAAAATTTACAGGTTCTTAGACATATTTCTGAAAACAGCTATACAAAACCGCTGTAGCCTGGGATAGTACACCTACACCTATACCAACTCCCACAGAAAGTAGAGTCCTATCTTGACAAAGAGTTAGAAAGTCACATATTTGACTGGGAAAATGAACAAACAACATAAAAACTCAGACTATAAAATCGTACTTTGATAACAAAGACAACGAAAATATACAACCAGAAGAAGACAAGGAAGTCAAAGTGTCTACATACAAAGCCTCCAAGAAAATTATGAATCAGTCTCAGGCCATGGAACAACTCAAAAATGATTTTGAAAATCAAGTAAGGGAAGTAGAGGACAAATTGGGAAGAGAAATGAGAGTGATGCAAGAAAACCATGAAAAATGAGTCAACAACTTGCAAAAGAAAACCCAAGAAATACTGAAGAAAATAACACAATAAAAAACTAACCCAAATGGCAAAATAGGTTAAAAATGAATGATGAGAAGAATGCCTTAAAAAGCAGAATTTACCAAATGAAAAAGGATGTCCAAAAGCTCACTGCAGAAAATAATTCTGTCAAAATTAGAATGGAGCAAATGGAAACTAATGACTTTCTGAAAAATCAAGAAATTGTAAAACAGAACGAAAAGAATAAAAAAATAGAAGACAATGTGAAATATCCCATTGGAAAAAAACACTGACCTGGAAAATAGATCCAGTGGAGACAATTTAAAAATCTTGGACTACCTGATTACCACAATCAAAAGAATAGCCTGGACATCATCTTTCAAGAAATTATGAAGGAAAACTGCCCTGATATTGTAGAACCAGATAGTAAAGTAGAAATTGACAGAATCTTCTGGATTGCCTCTTGAAAGAGACCACACAAGGAAAATACCTAGGAATATTTTAGCCAAATTCCAGAGTTCTCAGGCCAAGGAGAAAATATTGCAAGCAGTGAAAAAAGGAGCAATTCAAATATTGTGGAAAGACAATCAGCATAACACAAGATCTAGTAGCTTTTACATTAAGGGATCAGAAGGCCTAGAATATGATATTGTAGAGGTCAAAGGAGCTAGGATTAAAGCAAAGAAGCACCTACCAAGCAAAACTTAATACAATACTTCAGAGGAAAAATTGACATTCAATGAAAAAGAGGACTATCAAGCATTCTTGCTGAAAAGACCAGAGCTGAATAGACAATTTAACTTTCCAATACAAGAATGAAGAGAAGCATAAAAAGGCAAACAGGAAAGAGAAATCATAAGGGACTTATTAAAGTTAAACTATTTACATTCCTACATGGAAAGACATTTTTGTAACTCATGACACATTTTTCATTATTAAGGTAGTTGGAGGGAATACATAGATAGATAGATAGATAGATAGATAGATAGATAGATAGATAGATAGATAGATAGATGGAGGGCACAGGTGAGCTGAATATGAAGGGATGATATCTAAAAATAAAATAAAGGATTGAAGGAGGATTATATTGGGAGTAGGAGAAAGGGAAAGATAGAATGGGGTAAATTATGTCACATAAAATGGAAAGAAAAATATTTTACAATGGAGGGGAAGAGAGGAAGGTGGGAGGGAATGAGTGAACCTTACTCTCATCATTTGGCTTAAGAAGGGAATAACAGACATACTGAATTGAGTATATTACCCTATAGGAAAGTGGGTGGGAAGGGGATAGAAGGGGAGGAGATTATAGAGGGAAGGGAAATGGGGGGGGGGTAGTCAGAAGTAAGCACTTTTGAAAAGGGACAGGGTCAGAGGAGAAAATAAAATAAATGGGGAGGTGGGATAGGATGGATGGAAATACATTTAGTCTTTCACAACATAATTATTATGAAAATGTTCTGTGTAACTATACATGCATAACCTATATGAAATTGTTTGCCTTCTCAATGAGGGTAGGTGGGGAGGGGAGAGAATGTGGAACTCAAAGTTTTAAAAACAAATGTTGAAGTTGTTTTTTTTTTTTTTTTGCCACTGGGAAATAATATATACAGGCAGTAAGGTATAAGAATCTATCTTGCCCTATAAGAAAATAAGGGGGAAAGGTATAAGAGGCAGGGAGGGGGCAGTGTGATAGAAAGGAAGGCAGATGGAAGGAAGAGGTAAACTGGGTGAGGGATGGTGGAGGGAGAGATGGAAAGAAAATTCAAAAAATTAAAATTTTTTTTAAAAAAAATTAAATTTAATTTAATTTTTTAATTAAATTTAGAATTTAATTAGAAAATTAAAAATAAATACACTAATTATTTTTTTTTAAAAGATCTTACTATAACTAATAAACATGATGATGTGGTTACAAATCTAGAGCCACACATCCTGAAGAATGAAGTCAAATGGTCCTTAGGAAGAATTGCTAACAATAGGCTAGTGGAGGTGATGAAATTCCAGCCATACTACTTAAAATCCTAAAAACTGATCCTATTAATGTGCTGCACTCATTATGCCAGCAAATTTAAAAAATTGAATTGTGGTTCACTAGATTGGAAAAATTCAGTGAATACACCAAATCCTAAAGCAGAGCACTGTCAAAGAACATTCAAATTTCCAAATAATTGCACTCATTCACATTGCAGCAAGGTTATGCTTAAGATATTTTAAGTTAAGGCTTCAGAAATATATGAACTGAGCAGGCACGTTTTCAAACATTCATGGGAACTAGGGACGAAATTACAACTATTTGATGGATTATGGAAAAAGCGAACAAGTTCCAGGAAAAAAAAAAATTATCTTTCTGCTTCATTGACTACTCTAAAACCTTTCACTGTGTGAATCACAGCAAAATGTGGCTAGTCTTCAAAGAGATGGGAATATCAGATCATATTATTTGTCTCCTGAGGAACTTATATGTCAGACTAGAAACAACAGTTAGAATAGAACAGAGAACAACTCATTGGTTTAAAGATGGGGAAAGGAGTACAACAAAGCCATATATTGTACAACAAAGCTTAATTTATTTAACTAATATACAGAATACATCATGCATTATACCGGAATGGATGAATCAAAAGCCAGAATTAAGGTACTGGGGAAAATATCAACAACCTCAGACATGCAGACAATACACTCTGAGGGAAGAATATGAAAAATTGATAAACCTCTTGATGAAGGTGAAAGAGTAGAATGTAAAAGCTGCCTTGAATCTCATCATAAAAAAAGCAAAACAACAACCCAAAAAACAAATCTTAAATCATGGCAACTGGTCCCATAACTTCCTGGCAAAAAGAGAGAGAAGAAATGGAAGCAGTGTCATATTTTATATTCTTCAACTCAAAGATCACTGTAGACAGCAACAGCTGCCAGGAAATTAAAAAGCCTTCCTTGGAAGGAAAGTTATAGCATATCTGGACAGCATGTTAAAAATCAGAGACATCACCTTGCTGACAAAGGTCTGTATAAAGAAAGTTATGATATTTCCAATAGTAATGTAAGTCTGTGTGAACTGGACTATTAAGGACAGCTAAGCACAGCAAAATTAATGTTTTCTAATTGTGGTGCAGGAGAAAACTTTTGAGAGTCTCTTGGATAGCAAGGAGATTAAGTTTCTCAGTACTTAAATAAGTTCAGGCTACTCATTGGAAGGACAAATACCGAAATTGAAGCTTACATACTTTGGCCACATAATGGGAAGACAGCACTCATTGGAAAAGACCCTGATGTTGGGAAATATTGAAGGCAAAGGAGAAGGGAACAGTAAAATATGAGATGGATAGATTATCTTGGAAATTATGAACATGAACTTGGACAGACTTAGGAACACAGTGGAGGACAGGAGAGACTGCAGCATCCAAGGTGTCACAAAGAATCACATATAACTAAACTACTAAATAACAACAATAACGCAGCATATCTATTATTTGTTTTTCCCCCTCAATTCCAGGACTTTTTTGAACAAAGGAGATTATGAAAAGGGAACATGAAAGGGCATGCAGGTCATGAGTCCTCTCCCCTCTTTAATTTCTCCTGAAATAAAGCTAGAGAAGCCTTTTACAAAAATGTGATAACTGTCCTCAAGTTAGGAAATGGCTCTCTCCCAGGCCTATCCATTTTTAATAGACTTCATATTCATGGATGTGGCTATACAAATGCATACATATTCACATACCAATTCATATTGGATAGAAACTCTGTGATAGGTACATATTAAGTGTTTTTCATGTGTGTGAGAGTGGTAGAGATAGCCTCTAAAGTGCATAAATATAAACACCTATAAAGCTGTCAACCCCTGATCAGGAGAGCAGTTGTTTCCACTAAGAGCTTCTGAGGCACCTAACTCAGGACTTGACATGGAAGAAGGTGGAAGGATATTGGTCTTAGCTCTTCTCACACACACCAGATAACCCATGTAACAAATGAGGAACTCACAGTTGAACACACTGGACAGTCTGGTGTCTATCAATATTCTAACCCAAGTCATCCCCCAAGGAGGTCATGTGATTCTTTTTATAAAGTTTTTCATGATACCTAAATCATGTCTGCCTACTCCCACAGTACCTACTTCTCTTGTTTCTACCCAAATATCCTCAGGGTCTGATTAAAGGGAAAAAAATCATCTATTTTCTTCAGTGTGGCTCTTCAGAGGAAACCTCTTGAAACCTTCTTAAAGTCTTCCTGATTTATGGGCCAATAATTCTGGAATTCACAGAATGTTGGGTGGTATGGGAAGAAGTCACAGTAGCTTTCTTTGGGAATGTACATTTCAGGATAGTACAGATTAGGGTAGTGATTGGTGACTATCTCTCTCTCTGATGAAGTGAGGAATTTGAGGTCTTCTCTCAGAGGAGAATTCACAGTAGAAATAAGAACTATGCTCTTGTTGGGGATGATGGGAGAAGGGGATTCAACAGGAGAAAATTCTCTACATGCTGTTTTAAGGGAAGGTTTGCCATGCCCTTGATGTGCACACCCTCAAATTCCTAAGGATTTCTGCAGTCCAGGATAACACATTTCTCAATGATATTGCTAAACTTCCCTGTTAATATGGCCACCATCATCTCTGGTGATATATACTTAAGGTCTTCATGGTGTCCATCTGTAGGATAAATACATTAGAGTAATCCCCAATCAGTCACTGCTTAACATGGGATCATTGTTTAGCAAATTATCCATTTTGGCAAGACATAAAGACTTTAAACACAGAATTTGAGCTTTCAGCTCCACTTCCTTCTCCAGAGTGGTGGTTGAGATGGTCATGCATTTCCTGAGCTTCTTCTAAACTGATATATCCTTGCCCTAGGGCCACTCTAGCCTCTTTAATATGTGCCCTATCAAGGTGCTCACTTGGAAGGAGAGCAAAAAGAGTTCTGACAATTTTTGTGCATGACACAGACTGTTCACTTTCCTCCTCTTTGTTCTTGACCAAGGGACTTTCCATCTCTGGGGAAATCTCTTCCTTATTGTGCTCTTCCTGGACTTGATGGAAGCAAGATTCTACCTTGATGTGAATTTCCATCTCCTTTGTCTCAAATTCTTCTTCAGGTTTTGTTATGAGTTCATAGCCCTCTTCAGATTCTGAGGTACATCTATCTCCCCGTGATTTCCTAGCAAGAGGGCCTGCAAGGTTTGACCTAGTAGCATCTTTTATCTTCAGGTCATCCTCTAAGAGTTCCATAAATCTATCATTATTGATGTTTTCTCCACTGATAGATAACAGAAATCCCAGAGAAGGTATGTGGGGCAGGGGACTCAGGTCCTTAACCATCTCTACTGGAGCAAAACCCATCAGATCAAGGTACTGAATTTGACTTCCGGACAAAAGCCTCCCTCTGGCTGACCCTTTCAGCAGCAGTTGAATAGCAGAACCCCGCAGGTTTGGAGAGCACTTCGAAGACAAATCCAGTATTTTCTTTGTCTTCTCTGTTCCAGGTGTTCAGTTTATTGTCACTCTTGCCTATCTGGTGCATATACAGGCCCCTGGAGCTGATGATATTCCTTAAGGTTAGGCTGGATCCCAGAAAATTGCATAGGCCAAAACTGGAAGCATCTGATGGGAAGTTTCTCTTCTTGAAATTGGTCAACCTCTCCAATTGCCACCTGAAAGACCCTGTCCATTGCTTGGGGATCCATGGGGGTTGGTGGCTCCATAGAGAGACCTGCATCTGAAAATTCTAGTGCCTCTGAGGACTCAGAAAACAAAGATTTCCGGATGATGAAACAATTCTACTCTTAAAGGCCGGTCTTTTTTTTTTTTCTTCTCTTTGCAATGTCACTCCCTAGTTCGGGAAGATCGTTCATCGCTTGCGTGAGTGTAGTGACTGGGAAGGAGTGGCGTCCGGGTAAGCGAAGAGCCCCTCAAGCTCTGGGCGGCAGCAGTTGCAGGATTAGATGAGTTGGGCCGCTGGGCAACAAGCCTCTCCCTGCTTCCGTGTTTGGGATCTGACGCTTCAGAGGCATGCCTGAGAGGTGGCTGATGTTCCATCACTGTGGCTTGGGACGGGGGAGGGAGAGAAAGGGGAGAAAGGCAGTCACGTTGGAACACTGGCGAGGCGCCTCCTCCTCTCTGGAGAAATATTACTGAAATTGGAAAACGCAGGAAAATGCACGTGGAGTAAAACAGGTAAAGAGCGAATGAATGAGTGCTTTGGGAGCTCGAAGGTGCACAAGTACCTGGGGCCACGGTGCAGGCTGCACCAGAGCATGGGGACACACAGGTACTTGGGAGAAAGAGCCCTGGGAGGATTCAGGGTGATAAGGAAGGAAGAAGAGGGAGCGAGCAGAGGAGGGCAAATGGGGGAGGACAACGTGGTGAAGGAGGACAATGGGGTGGAGGAGGAGCCTTCAGTCTGCATAACGCTCCTGGCCTGTCTATGGATCGCAGTATCTATGAAGGCGGAAAATTGTGCCTTATCTGAGTTTTGGACTTCATGTAGCCATGTGCAATACAGGTGCTTCATAAATGTTGGTTCAGTTCAATTAAGCAAACATTTCTTAAGTATCATGTGCATGTTACTGTACGAGGTGTCTGGGGATAGAAAAGCTGAAATGAAAATAATACTTGACTTCAAGGAGGTGATATTTGAAAGTAAGTGGAATAAACAGTCTTCAAAGTTTTGTCGTTGATTTCCTTCCTCTTATAAGATGATAGCTCTACTAGTTATTTTGAAATAAAGTGAAACATCCTAGGTTTATAAACTCTATGTTATCCTTGACACCTCACCCTTCTTCACTCCAAATATTAAATGGGTCCCACGGTGTTGCTGCTTGTAGAAGCATAACCCTACAACTTTTCCTATGCCAATTACTCTCTACTAACAGAGCTACCACTTTAGTTCAGGTTTCCATCATTCTAATTTAGACTATTATGATAGCATCCTAATGAGTCTCCTTGCCTTGTTTCTTCCCACTTCAATCCATCTTCCACACTGCTGTCTTTTTCTTTATTTTCCACATAGCTATCCTATCTCTCTTCCTCTTGTTCAAAGGTTAATAAAAATCTCTTGAGTGCCAAATTTTATAGGTTTTTTATTTTATCATTTTCTATATATCTCTATACATCTTAACATCTAAATATCTGGACATTTGACCTTCTGGACTTCAAAATCATACATCTATTGACTTATCTTGGGAAACTTTCTTCATGTCTAAGGCTTGGTCACCCTGGATCATCCTTTGTGACTTGTTCACCATGGAATATCCCTCCATATGACCTGCCCCACTTCTTCCATTGGTGAATTCTTCCTAGATTCTCTTTTGTATGTGTGTGAAGGGTCTCGGGTTGGCCTACCTCATTCCACTCCAAGATTTTTCTTATTTTTTTAAACTTTGAAATATCTTCACCCTTATCTCCCACAATTTCAGCTCCTTTTTGTCTATAGTCTTTTCCTATTAGAATGTAAGCTCCTTGAGGACAAGGGCAATGTTTTGCTTCTATTTGTATCCCTAGCACTTAGCACAGTGCTTGGCTCAAAGTAAGTACACCTTTCTTCCTTCATTCCATATTTCTTTCCTTCCTTCTTTCCCCAACCCATCTCTCTGCAGCTTTTAAATATGTCCTTTACTGCATTTTTTAAATATTTCTCTTCCCTTAGCTTCCGGAATACTGCCCTTTTGTGGGAATGTAGCAGACCATTTTGTAATGATGGAGTTTAATACTTTTCAGAGAAAATATTAATACTACTATTCAAGAAATGTTATGACTTTTCATAAGGACATTCAGCAGGTTGGAAAGAAGAATCTGTTCATGTTTAAAAGAGTACCCACACAGATTGCTTTGTCTCTTTTTCTCCTGACTATTATTAATACATTATATATATATATATAGTCTGTCTACAATGGTGGGAAATTAAAAATATCTATAAATGGGGACTGTTTGGTTTATTTTCCAGTTTTCATCACCCAGTTCTATTATACACACATGAAATATTCACCTGCTTTCAAAAAGTCCATTTTATGACCCCAATCCTCATTTTTGTCTCAGCAATATTTACTCTTAGTTAGCTTAAGGTAGTTGAATCATAACATTTTGGACCAAAAAGGGATCTTATAAATCATTTTTTCTGGAGATGGTGAACTTTTACTAGTGTCTTACAGAAAACATTAAGGGACACTGACCAAAATCAAGGATGTTAGATTGATATTTTAAAATATGAGCATATATACAGATATACAAATTTGAATGATTAGCATTTACACATACACACATTAGATACATCATTATTTAGTACAAAAAACACTGGTTTTGAGTTAGATGGCCTGGGCTTCTCTGGCTTAGGCATGTGGCTCAGTAACAAGTAATTTGAAGTCCTGTTCTGACATGTATCATATGGTAACAATAAAAATTATGCTGCATATTATTTGAACATTGTTACAAGCAAATAGTTTTTATTTTAAGATTGTCAATAAACTTTTATTTAACTATTGTATTTTAAATGTGAAATCATTGTCCAGTGATCAGAGAATGGGTATATTCCTGTCAGAACTGGATCATATCAACCTTGCCATCCTTAGTCTAAGTTAAGTAGAAAGGAAGAAAGAAATTAGAGCTAAGCGAAAGAATTGCTAACAGACATTCCTTGGAGACATTTTTTTGTCTTCTGTTTTTAAATTAAATTTGTTTATCTACTTTTAGTTTACAACATTCAGTTCCACAATCGCTTGAGATCTAAATTTTCTTCCCCCCACAACTCCCAAGGTGGCATGCAGACTGATATAGGCTCTAAAAATACCTTCACATTAAGCATTAGTCAGGTTGTAAAGAAAAATTATAACCAATGAAGTGAATAACAAGAAAGAAGGAATGAAACAAAACTAAACTCAAAAGAGAGAGCAAGTAGTTTGCTTCAATCTGCATTCAAACTCCATAGTTCCTTTCTCTAGATGTGGATAGCCTTTCCGGCTTCTACGCTGCCATCTTGACTCTGCCACATGGATATCCTTTCCATCATGAGTCTTTTGGAGTTGCCTTATAACCTTGCATTGCTAAGAGGAATCCAGTCAACCAAAGTTAGTAGTCACACATGATGAGTCTGTAATTGTATACAAAGTTCTGCTGGTTCTGCTCTCCTCACTCAGCATCAGTCCATATAAGTCTCTCCAGGTTATTATGAAGGCTGTCTGCTCCTCATTTCTTTTTTTTTCCTTTCTTTTTCTTTTTCTTTTTCCTTTTTGGAGGGGGGAAGGTAGGGAAATTGGGATTAAGTGACTTGCCCAAGATCAAATGGCTAGTAAGTGCTAAGTTTCTGAGGCTGGATTTGAATTCAGGTCCTCCTAACTCCAGGGTTGGTGCTCTATTCACTGTGCCACCTAGCCACCCCATGCTCCTCATTTTTTATAGCACAATGGTATTCCATTACATTCATATACAACAACTTGTTTAGCCAGTCCCCAATTGATGGGCATCCCCTTGATTTACAATTTTTTGCCACCACAAGAAGAGCTGCTATAAATATTTTTTTGAGCAAACAGGTCTTCCTCCCACTTGTATAATCATTTTTAGGATACAGCCTTGGAAGTGGTATTGTTGGATCAAAGTTGCATGCACTTTTTTATAGCCCTGGGCACATAATTCCAAATTAGCAAATTATTTGTAACCAAGAAACTCATTTATTCAAATCATAGCACAAAAAATATCAGAAAAAAGTATATTGAGGAGAATATACACCAGATAATACAGAATGCTCCTAGTGAAAGCAAGATAAAGTAGTTCACAAAAGGAAAGGGCCCCAGATCTGTACCCAAGAAACTTACTGAGGTCTCTAGAAAAGGAATCTGAGGATAGGGACATGATGGAGAGTACCTGCTCCCATGTCTTCCCAGAGTCTATTCCTTCAGAAATATGAAATAGGAATGACCTCATCCACCTTCTCCCTCTAAGGTCAAAGAAGGCTCTTTTTAAACCATAAAAATCACTATGCAAATGTGAACATGTTATATATGTGTGTTTATGATGTAATCAACAAACAAGTAATCCCTGTGGTCCCTCTGTTACGCAGTTTCAATGTGGAACAAATATGTAGCTTGAATTCTCACTCAATATATAAACTCAAGGATCATTTAAGGATCACAAACCAAAAAGCCAAACATTTAATTGAAACATACTTGTAAAATGAATAATGGGACTATATGTGTGGGTATGGATAAGGATAATTATTAGCCCACATGAACAAATGAGAAAAATCTTGAAAAATTTTATGTGATGGTAGGCAAGGAACAAATTTACCCATTAGAAAACTCACATTGTAACATAAGGGAGAGGTGCTCTATGTTGCAAATAAAACACCACTGAGGCAACTTTTGCCACTGAAGTCAGTCATCTGCCACTGCTGCTTATCATTTCTGAAGTAATTTCTCTATTTTTCCTCCACTTAGTAGTATTTGACTTTTGCCAATTACTTGTAAAGATCATTGTCAATATTATTTTTTAACTTTTTAATTAATTCATTTATTTTTAGTTCTCAACATTTACTTCCACCAGATTTTGAGTTACAAATACTCTCCCCATCTTTCCCCTCCCCCACCCAAAGACAGTGTGCATTCTGATTTCCTCTTCCCCCAATCAGACTTCCCTTCTATCACCACCACACCTTCTCTTATCCCCTTCCCTTCTAATTTCTAGTAGGGCCTGATAGACCTCTATACTCCATTGCCTGTATATCTTATTTCCCAATTGCATGTAAAAACAATTTTTAACATTCATTTTTAAAAGTTTTAAGCTCCACTTCCTCTCCTTTCCTCCCTTCCCTCCCACCCTCATTGAGAAGACAAGCAATTTGATATAGGTTATAAATATGTAGTCATGCAAAACATTTCTATAATATTAATGCAAAAGACTAACAGTATTTCCCTCCATCTCATATTGCCCCCTTTTACTCTATTCTCTCCTTGGAACCTGTCCTTCCTCAAAAAATGTTTGCTTCTACTAACCTCCTCCTCCCATTTGCCTTCCCTTATATCATCCTCCCTCCATATTCTCCCCCTCCCCCCACTTTCCTGTAGGGTAAGATAGATTTCCATACCCAACTGAGTGTTTACACTTTTCCTTCTTCCAGCCAAATCTTATGTGAATAAGTTTCACTCTTTTCCTCTCACCTCCTCCTTTACCCCTCTACTGTAAAAGCCTTTTCTTGCCTCTTTTATGTGAAATAATTTACGCCATTCTATCTCTCTCTTCCTCTCTCACTCCTTAATTTTATTTTTTAGATATCATTCCTTAATATTCAACTCATCCTGGGCCCTGTATCTCTCTCTCTTTCTCTCTCTCTCTCTCTCTCTCTCTCTCTCTCTCTCTCTCTCTCTCTCTCTCTTTCTCTCTTTCCATGCTTCTCTTGAATCTTGTATTGGAAAGTAGAATTTTCTAGTCAGCTCTCATCTTTTTATTAAGAATGCTTTAAGGGGTGGCTGGGTGGTATGTAAGAGTGTTTGACGTCATTAGCCGCTGGGAGTGCACCGCGACAGTCTGGGGATGGAGTAGAGGCCCGCGCATGTCTGTTTGCCTTGATCGTGAGCACTTAGTTCAGCCTTAGGGTTGGAACAAGAATGCCACGTTGGCAATAAAATGGCATGATTACGCGAGATGTCTCCTTGTCTTCGGGACTGTACGTG
>CM053590.1:153955091-153975845 GCA_028646515.1 Pseudochirops corinnae | reverse complement strand
CTCAGCTTATAACAATAGTGGTAGAATAAAAAGAAACTATTAAAACTTATACCACTGTGCAGCGTGTGTTTGTGGGGGACATTCTGTGATTGCAGCCTGCGCAATCACTGCCGAATATTTATTCGAAGAAGCGGCTCTCAGTGCGGAGAGGCTTATAGACCAGGAGTTGGAGGAAGTATAAGATAAGGTAAGAAATATCCCTCAACAGTGGTACAGTGAATAGAGTGCTGGCCTTGGAGTCAGAAGGATCTGAGTTCAAATCTGGCCTCAGCCACTTAACAGAAAAGACTAGCCATATGATCGTGGGCAAGTCACTTAACCCCTATTGCTCTGCCTTCCCTCCAAAAAGCTAGAAAAAAAAAATGCCTTAAAATCTTCTATTGTAGTAAATATGTATTTTTTTTTCCTCTTGAAGTATTATACTCAGTTTTGCTGAGTAGATGATTTTTGGCTTTAATCCCAGCTTCTTTGACCTCTCAAATATCATAATGCATGCCCTCTTATCCCTTAATGTAGAAGCTGCTAAATCTTGTGTTAGGACTCCTGAGTATGGTTCCGCAATACTTGAATTGTTTCATTCTGCTTGCTTGCAATATTTTCTCCTTGACTTGAGAACTCTGGAATTTGGCTACAATATTCCTAGGAGGTTTCCTTTTGGGGAATTGGTGGATTGTTTCCATTTCTATTTTACCCTCTGGTTCTAGAATATCAAAGAAGTTTTCCTTGATAACTTCTTGAAAAATTATGTTTAGGCTCTTTTTGTGTCATGGCTTTCAGGTACTTCAATAACTTATAAATTGTCTCTCCTGGATCTATTTTCCAGGCAGTTGTTTTTCCAATGAGATATTTCAAAATGTCTCCTATTTTATTTTTCATTCTTTTGGTTTTGTTTTATAATTTCTTGATTTTTCATAGAGTCATTAGTTTCCATTTGTTCTGTTCTAATTTTTAAGGTGTTATTTTCTTTGGTGAGTTTTTGGACTTCCTTTTCCATTTGGCCAATTCTGATTTTCAAGGCATTCTTCTCCTCACTGGTTTTTTGGACCTCTTTATCCATTTGGGTTAGTGCATTTTTTAAAGTGTTATTTTCTTCACCATTTATTTGGGTCTCCTTCAGCAAGCTTTTGACTAATTTTTCATATTTTTTTCTGCATCATTCACATTTCTCTACCCAAATTTATATATACTTGTCTTACTTGGTTTTCAAAATCTTTTTTGTTTTGTTTTGTTTTGTTTTGAGGGGAGAAGACAGGGTAATTCTGGTTAAGTGAATTGCCTGAGGTCACACAGCTGGTAAGTGTTAAGTGTCTGAGGCTGTATTTGAACTCAAGTCCTCCTGATTCCAGGGCCTGTGCTCTATTCACTGTGCCATCTAGCCACCCCTTTTCAAAATCTTTTTGAGCTCTTCCATGGCCTGAGAAAAATTTGTATTTTTCTTGGAGACTTTGGATATAGGAGCTTTAACTCTGTTATCTTCTTCTGCTTGTAGGTTTTGATCTTCTTAGTAAACAAAATAAGATACTATAATCTAAGCTTTTTTTCCCACTGTTTGCTCATTTTCTCAACAAATTACTTGACTTTTACCTCTTTGTTAAGATAGGACTCTGTTTCCAGGGTGGAGAGTGCATTGTCCCAAGTTTCCAGGATGTTGTGTAGCTGTTTTTAGAGATATTTCTAGGGATCTGTAAATTTTTAGTTCTTCCAAGGTTATATGATGAAAGGAGAGGTAGTTACTCCTCTTGTAGTCTGTGCTCTGGGCTGTGAGTAACCACAATCACTCTTTTTTGCCTTGGAACTGTGAGGAGGACTCACTCTCCACGACTGCCACAAGCTCCACCACATCAGTGCTCCTCCTTGCCCCAGGACTGCCACCCAGGATTGTGACCCACATCCAGGCAATGGCAAAGGAAGAGAATTCTGCCTCAGTGACTCTAAATATATCCCTTCAATCCCACTCATATCAGCTGTTTGACCCTCCTCCCCCACCATGGTCTGTGGGCTGAGAGCTGTGGAAGCAGCAACTACCACCATCCCTGCCCTGGGGATGGGGCTGGGGCTGGACCTTGCTTCTCTCTCACCCAGGTCTGACACAGTTTTCCTACTGGTTTTCTAAGTTGACTTCATTGTGGGCTGAGAAGTTTGGAAACTACCACAGCTGCCACTGATTCAGTACCCTAAGACCTGCTCTGGCCCAGTCTGTGCTGGTGTGGCCCACGCTGGGCTGTGCTCTACTCTCAGACTGTTACAAGAGACCTTTCCTATTGATCTTCCAGGTTGTATTGGGCTAGAAATGTGTTTCACTCTGTCATTTTATGGATTCAGCTACTTTAGAATTTATTTAGAGTCATTTTTACAGGTATTTGGTTGGGTTTGGGGGAGAACTCAAAGAAGTCTGCTTTCACTCTACCATCTTGGCTCTGATCAATATTCACTTTTATAAGATTCTGAGTTCTAATTTTGTTTTCTCCCTCCCTTCCCTCTCTCCTTCCCAACATGTCATAGCATCAGATATATTATACATGTACAATCTCATTAGACATATTTCCACATCATTCGTGTTGTGAAGGAAGAATCAGAATGAAAGGGGAAAAAAAAAAGAAAAAAAGAGAAACAATAATATCCTTTGATCTGCATTTAGATTCCATAGTATCTTCTCTGAATGTGGATAGTATTTTTCCATCATGTGTCTTTTGGAATTGTCTTAGATCTTCAATTGCTGAGAAGAGCTAAGTCATTCATAGTTGGTCATTGCACAATGTTGCTATTTCTGTGTGCAGTGCTCTCTTGGTTCTGCTCACTTCACTCAGCATCAGTTAATGTAAGTCTTTATGGGTTATTTTTTTTTTCTGAAATCTGCCTCCTCATCCTTTTTTATAGAACAATAGTATTGTATTACATTAATATACAGTTTCTCTATTTTTGCTACCTCAAGTTTATTGGCTCGATTTTTTGTGAAGCTTTGCCCCACTTGGTTTTAAATATGAATTTTATTTCTATATTTTGTTTGATATCATCTGCATTTCCCAATGTATTACCCCATCATCTCCCCTCCAAAGAGACATGCCATATAATAAAGAAATGAAAAAGGGGGGAAGTTAAGCAAAAGAAAACACAACAAAACACAATAAACTCTGACATTATTTGCAGTATCACAAATACAAAGTCTCCTGGCTAGGCAAAACAAACAAACAAACAAACGAAATGGGAGAGGCACCTCTTCCTATCTCATTTTGAGGTTCAAGCTTGAGTATTATCATTTTGAAGTATCCAGTTTTATTCATTTTGTTGTCATTTCCATTTACCTTGTTTTAGTTATTGTGTTCATTGTTCTTTTGGTTCTGTTTACCTCCATTTGTGTAATTTCATGAAAGTTTCCCCATGATTGTCTTTATTCTTTATATTAATCATTTCTTACAGCACAGTAATATTGCATTATATTTACTTACTATAGTCAATTTAGCCATTCTCCCTTTGAAAGAGGCTAAAAAGGGAATGAATACTGAGTGAACACTTTAAGGGTTAGTGTTCTCACTGTAAATTTGAAAGATTTTACCTTATTAGGTATTTATTTTCTTTATCTGATGAATTGAGCTATAATGGTTCTATACCTCTAACATAATGCCTCCTTTTTTGTAGGTTTTGAGAATAAATAGGACCTGGATAAAATGTGTACTCTGCCAGCTTATTGGTCGCATGACTCAGAATTCCCTTGTCCAACTTGTTTTCATTTATGTTGCTTTGATCAGTGGTCATTGTTCACAAAATCAGACCACCATGGGTATATATCTTGAGATAAACACAAGTACTCCATTTCATTTGTCTTTATGATTTCTGTCATGCATTCCACTCATTAAGACTGCTATATAAATTTTCTCAAATTTTTTTTTTAAGCTTTAATAATGCATGAGAAACAAGGAAGGGGTAGGATTGAAAGGAAGCTTGGGCACAAGATGCTGCTACCACTGGCATTCCTACCATCATAGAAAACCTTTTGTTCCCTCTTTTTTAGTTCCCTGAACTCATTCAATTACTAATAAGTGACAAAATTATGTTCTCATCAAGTCCTCAAAATTTACCTTTGAATGCAGAAGAGTAATTCTAAGAATAAAGTCTGTCAACATATTACATAATAGACTCTGGGAGAATTGGAAAATCTAAAATCTAACAGGAAGCTAAAGTCAGGGTCTTATTGGGACTTTATATAAAACATTACTATTTATACAATGTTTTGATGGACTAGTTATTTAGTCTTTTTTCTTCTACTGCATAGAATTCTTTTTTCTTCAAAATGTGCCTCAAGCACTGTCTTCTACATGACACCTTTCCTAATCCTTCAACTACCCATGTGCTCTCTTTCAAACTACCATATATTTTACTATTTTGTGAATATATGTACATACATACATTATATCTATACATACACATACATGGAACATATATTTCTAATTTTGCTTTCTGGATTCATGTATTTGATGCAAAGTGGGTAGCATGCTTCCTCAAGAGATAGATATAGACATAGACATAGACATAGACATAGACATAGATATAGGTACAGATACAGATATAGATAGATAAATAATGTAGGTGTGTATGTATCCTTGTTGTCTCCCTATTATAACATAATATTGCAATATAATCTTCTGGTAAATAGGAATTGCTTGATTTCATTGTGTTTGTATGCCTAGTATAGTACCTGGCCCATTGCAAGTGCTTATTAGATATTTATTTAGGTAACTTAAAATATCTTTGCAACAAATTTCTTTAAAATGTCATGTACAAGATTTACAAATAGCTGACTTAAATTTATCAGAAGAACCATTTTCCAATAAATAGTCGAAGAATATGAACCAGCAGTTTTCAAAGGAAGAAATTAAAGTAATCAACAACCATTAAATTCATACAGATGAGGAAATTGATATGATGCTGCATTATTTAATAATCAATATCACTCTATAACCCATACTATTCCCCATTTTGTCAAACCCCATTTCTCATCCTACCTCAAAATGAGACCTCTACCAATCCCAACATGGTTGAGAAATGTCATTGCTCCTATCCCCTGGGACAACTGCTTCCTAACCAGTTTGAAGAGTGGCCCTTCTTCTGTTTCCTTATAAATAGTAGAACCAACTTGGACTAGGCCCCTCCCCAGGGCATGGCTCTCATTCTTGCTTTTTCTTATCAAACTTATGTATGACTTAGTCATCAAGGGGAATGATAAGGTGGGGTTGGATACTGAAAGGGGTTTTGGTTCTGTTTTCCTAAGCTAGATTAATAAAGGCAACTGAGTCTCAGAAAGTAAATAGCATTTCTTAATTGTCAGAAAAAGACATTGCCAGAGAGTCATACTTGAAGGTCAAACCAATAAAAATGGTCTTTTCAGTCCCATGAGGTCACTGACCTATTTGGGGGACAGTCTGGCCCAATTTATTAACAATTATACATGTCACTGTTAATAAAACTGTTATCTTTGTCCAGGAAACTTACCTCAGGTTTTGTTCGACATTTTTTGATCATGTCTGACACTTCATGATGCCACTTGGGATTTTCTTGGCAAAGAAACTAGAACTGTTTGCCATTTCCTTTCCCAGATCATTTCACAGATGAGTAACCAAGGCAAACCAGGTAAAGTGACTCGTCTAGGGTCACACAGCTAGTAAATGTCTGAGGACCAATTTGAACTCAGGACTATGGGTTTTTCTGACTCCAGGCACAGCACTCTGTCTACTGTACCACCTAGCTGCATCTGCCTCAGTTTTCTATTGTTGTACTTTTACTCACCACACAGAAATCTTTTAAAGATGGAGCAACATAAATAACTTTATTGGTCAACTTTTCATTTACAAATATCAAGAAAGTCACAAAACAGGGAGATGTAGACAGAACAAATATGTTTGTGAACATTATGGAAATATCAAGCATAAAGTAGAACAATATTCTTTAGTCCAGCAAAATAAATGGTAGAAAATTAGATAAGACTGTATAATACTGACCAAATAGGAATGCCTAGCCAAGATGAAAAATATAATTTGCTTTCATCAAATCAAATTTAGTCATAGAGAGACAATGCATTATATAATGAGTACAATGTATGAGGTATTCAAGGAGGGCTAACATCTCTGGTGTGAAAGCTTATTTTTTTTCAGGGCTGCTCATCTACATGTGGTGTCTACCTTTCACTCAACATTCAACTGTGACTCCAAGAAGTTGTAGCACACACAGCAACTATGCCCCAGTAAACTGTCTTGATAGGCTAAACCAGGTTGAGTTTGGGGGAATCTACTCCAAGCATCCAAAGACTTCCCCCAAAAGAATGAGAAGATGAGAACATTTTTTTTCCAATGCCCATAAAGGCAGCTGAATTGGTCTCTGTAGAGTTCATAGAGCTTGGTCAGATTTCAAAGCCCCCACATCCTGAGCCATCACTGGTCATCCTGACTTTTATCTTGCCACTGGACTTCACTAAGGAGGATGATAACTTTGTGCAACTCTGCCTAATTTAAATCCAATTTGCCCAGGAGTCAAGATATCATCCCCTAATGTCACTAATCCTCATCAAAAACAAAGAACAAATAATAACAGATGCATAGTGATCAAATCATTAAGTGGTTGATCATTGACTTTTAAGAAATTAGAAGGGGAAGTAAAGGGGAAAAAAAAGAAGATCTAGTACCTAAGGAGATCCAACAGCCAAAATGTAGAAGAATATAATGGTTTTTCTTTTATACAAATGTACTGAAAATTTGAAGAGAGAGGAGAAACCTGGAACATCATTTGAAGGCATTTGGCTTCTTTCAAGCTGCAACATAAGAATATTTCAAACAAAAACAAAAAGACAAAACAACAAAATTGCTGGTAGTTGTATAACTGTATTTCTTACTCAACTTCCTCTGTGACTTTTATTTTCTTAAAAAATTATATTTGGTTAATGATTTATTATTAGTTATTATATATGCATATTTATAGGGAATTCTTATAGTGTCACAGTGGCTTTATGCACACATTATCCACATCTAGATACAATAAATAAAATCACTTCAATTGTTCTTGGATTTGCAATTTTAAAATATTACTAATGATCATTCTGTTCTAACAAGTTGAAGAGCATTACTAATATGAATAATCTATGATAATGAAAAAGATCTTGCTTCCTCTATATTTTTGCCTCCCATAACAAAGCAAAAGTGAGGGAGGGATGTGCATTTTTCTGTTAGTATACTAATTACTGCTTTGTGGTTTTCTACCTTGATGATAAAATATGATTGTACCAAAAACATATATGTTAAATCATAATGTTCTTCAGCGTAGAATATCCAATGACTGGTCATTAAAGATCACATTAGATAACATGTAATTTGCTGTGCAAGCCTTAAAGTATTGTATAAATGCTAGCTATTGTTATTATTATTGGAAGTTAGATGGCATAGTTGATAAAGTGTCAGCCTGGAGTCAGGAAGACTCATCTTATGGGGTTTAAATCTGGCCTCAAAAACTTCCTAGCTATGTGACCCTGGGCAAGTCACTTAACCCTGTTTGCCTCAGTTTCCTTGCCTGTAAAATGAGCTGGAGAAGGAAATGGCAAATCACTCCAGCATCTTTTCCAGGAAAACCCTAAATGGTGTTAGAAAGAGTCAGGGACAATTGAACAACAAAGTATTTACATTACACTTCTTGTAGGTTATTAGTCCTACTACATAGACTCTATGTCTTTGATTCCAGATCCATAGAAAAGTGTACTTGGTTCCATGGTTCCAATTCTACTCAGTGGATTTACATGAAATAGAAAGAAAATGAATGAAAAGAGGGGAGGAAAAAAAAACACATCTGTTTGGTGGACAACATCTATGTGTAAAACACCAGGAGCTCTCTGTTCAAGAGTATATTTTAGTGGAAAACCATAGGATTGGGAATAAGGAGACTTGGATTCCACATGGTTTTGTCACTTACTGTTTATAATACCCCTTTGTAATGGCAAGCAAAGAAGTAGTTAACACCTTGTTTCAGCTACTTAATTAGCATCAAGTTTCTTGCCCATGATTATATTAAGTCTTTTGTTGAGAAACAGAACTTGTGAACTCTAGAGCTTGTGAACTCCTGTTGCTGATGCAACAGGAAGGGGAGGAGCTAATGACCATATTTAAGGAGAAGCCCAGGCTGGAGAGAGCAGAACTGAGAACAGAACTTGTGGTGGCAAAACTGAGAAGAGAGAAGAACTGAGAACTGAACATAACTGAGAACTGAGCAGAACTGAAAAGAACTGAGAAGAGAACACTTTTTTTTTCTTGAAGAGGGATGAATTTTCTTTTTTTCTTTTTTTTATTGATTTGTTTGTTTACTTTTAGTGTACAAAATTCAGTTTCACCATCCTTTGAGTTTCTAATTTTCTCCCCTCCCTCCCCCCACCACTCCCTATGGCGGCATGCAATCAAATATAGGATCTGCAAATACTTTCACAGTAGACATTAGTCTGGTTGTAAAGAAAGGTTGTAACCAATGGAATGAACAATGGGAAAGAGGAAACAAAACCAAACATGAAGAAGAAAGAGAATAAGAAGTTTGCTTCAATCTGCATTTAAACTCTGGTCTTTCTAGATCTTTCTGTTCATGTAGACATCTCTATACATCATGAGTCTTTTGGAGTTGTCTTATAACCTTGCATTGCTGAGAAGAGTCCAGTCTATCAAAGTTGGTCATCACACATGCGTTGTGGAGAAGAGAACTCTTATGATGGCAGAGTTGAGAAGCAGAAAACTTGTGGTATCCTGGGACTCCATGTTTGTCTGTTCTGTCTGTGTTGATGTTTGTCTGTGACACTTTGTACAGAAGCCCTGGGACCTTACTGGAAGCCCTGAAAGAGGATTTTCTGGTTGTCTGTTTACAGAAGTCCCAGAGGAGGGTCATGGAGGTCCTGGGACTTTACTGATGATTTGTGTTGATCTCTTGGACTTTGTTTGCAGGTCTCTGTTGATTTCACATGCAGATAGTGAATTGATGATGGCATTGGCAATGTGTTTGAATGTTATTATGTCTCTTTTAATCATTGTCTTCCAGAAATAGAAACTGTGAAGGACTTAAGGTAGACTGGACATTGTGAGTTTCAAAATGGAACAGGAACTGGACAAGGAACTGGACAACGAGCTGAGAACTGCCTGTGTTTGAACCCAGGTGACAGTTGGATGGATTCAGATCAGAGCTGGACCCATGAAAGAGGAACCAAGGAATCTGAGAGCCACCCTTGAGTCAAGATGGAAAGACCTCTCCCAGGGTATTTATTGTAAAATGAGAAGATCATGATTTACTGTGGTCTAGGGGTGGGAGAACTTTGTTCTCTGTATCCTATACCTCTTCAGGATGATTGAATTAAGGATGATTGGAAACTAATCTCCAGTTAAGCAGAAAGAAGACTTTTTGACCAAGAGATTAAGATATTGTGACCTAGGGGTGGAGAACTTCACCTTTGTACTTTGTATCCATTAAAGATACAAAGTGAGTTAAGGACTTACTGAATAATTGTACTTCATGTCCCTTAAGGAGGCTAGCCTCCTTAAGGATCATTGAGTTACATTCTTAATAAATGATATTTTTTGCTTAAAACTGTGTGACCACTTCAGTGAAAACTGTGGCCATTTTAGTGATAACTTGTTATGTCATAACATTGTGAATGCTGTACTCTGGTTTCTGTCAATGTTTTGCTCTAATTTACTGCTGAATAAATAGAGAGTTCAATACGCTATTTAAACAGAACCTTAAAGCTGTTCACAGCCACAGTCCTCTGGAAAGCTGCTTATGCTTGGCTTTACACCCTTTGGGTTTGAATCCATACCTTCTTATCTCAGATGTGACATAATCTTTCCAATACACTACTCCTCAGTGATAAGTGAGGCATATGTATTTTTAAGTTATTTTAAAAAATTATATTTTGCCATGTGTAATCAGTAATATTGTATGTAATTTCATAAATATCTTGTACCCTATTATCAATCAAAACCCATTTTAAACTTGTTCTGAAAAGCTATTGAGAGCAAGATATTTCCTAGTTTTTAACTATAATAAGTTATTTTCATTGATGCTTACAGTATTCAGAAAGTTTAATACAAAAAACTTACAATCAAGTCCTGGTCAACATTTCAACCAATGACTAAAATAAGGACCACTAGCACATCTGCTTCTCTATAATCTCTAGTCAAGTTACCTTGGGAAATGCAAATCCATGGCATGCAGCCAATCAATTGGTAGCAGAATGAATTGCCATGCAAGAATTGTAATTTTAATTAAAATCATAGCAAATGTCTGATACAGAGAAACAACATGACCTTCTGTAGAGTTGGCAATGTTTATCCTTCCTTTTGTCAAGTTTTGACAAAGTTATTAGCACGAGTAACTACAAAAAAATGGGCAGTGACAAGTATGCTAAGGAAAATAGCCTCACAATCTGTATTTGGGTAGTTGTGCTTGTGTTGTCCCCCTTAGGTCTGGGAGAGTTACCATAAAGTACATTTATACATGTTGAATGTATTCTAATATACTTTAAAGTTTATATGGTTCTTTCCTGATAAAAATTCCATTAGTTACATCATATAAATATTATTATCTCCATTTTTAATGATGAAACTGATACTGAAAGATTGGAAATGTCTTGATCATGCAAGCAAATAGCACTCATTTAAACCCAGAATTCCTGATTCCGAACTTATTTGTACCTGAGAGGGGGAAGGAGGGGACAGCCTGGCCTTCCAGGGCAAACACTGGATCTTGCTTGAAGCATTCTCTTCAGCCACCCAAACTCCACAGCAATCAGTTTAACTGTACCCCACCTGGCTAATATTGCCCTATGATTTCCAGCTATCTGATGCCCTGGGACAACTTAACCCCAGGCAAAACTTCTATGCACACTGATGACCTAGCAGAAGTCATTCATCAATGATTAACATACTTGCACTGAGCCATTCATTCCATCCTTATCTCTGGAACCCCTAGCTATCCTTTTTACCCCAACCTACAAAACCTTTGATTATCAATCAAACTACTCTCCCATTACAATTACCTTCAATTCAATCCCATCAACCCTGACTCTAAAACTAATCAACTTTTACATTGTGCACTGGAATTTCTGGTCCACAGATGCATTAGCTTTCATCTTAAATCTTTTCTTTTCCCACTCCTTCCTTCTTCCTCTATTCACTAGTTCTGTTGGGGGGAAAGGAGTTGGAATATTTTCCTTATGGCCATTTTCCAGGCATCTATTGATACCAATAAATAAATTCTCTTTCTTTGTGATTGATTGATTTATATTTGTCACACAAAAATCCTGGTGGCTGTTATCTGTAGGCCTTTAGTACATCCTTGTGACTTTCTCAGTGAGGTTAGTGCCTGACTCATTGTCATTTTCTTCTCTCCAACTCCTGTTGTCATATTAGGGAACTTCAGCAAACATTTTGATATCACTCCCAAAACTCCAACCTATCAGTTATTCAACTTATTCAGTTCCTATTAGCTCTTCTTCCACCCCACCTCAACTACACACAGAAACAGTGATGTTCTTGATCTATAAATGTGTAATTTCTGTGTTCATAAACTCTAAAATTACTTTAGTCACAATCTGTTGTAATTCCATCTCTGCCTCTATATTGCTACACCCAAAACCTATTTGTTCTTCATTCCCATGGCCTCTAATTTCTCCACAGCACAATTCTTTTCCAGACCCACCCCCAACATACATACATAGACTAGATTTACTCTTATCTCTTCCCTATCTTAATTCTTTGGTGAGTCAATTCAAATCTATACTGCTTTCTTTTCTTGAGTCCCTTCCCCTTCCCTTCATCCTATGGATGATCTTGCCATTCCAGACTTCCTCAAGATCATTTCCAATATTGACTTCCTTCACTCATTCACATATGCTACTGGACTAAACTGGAGAAATTAATGAAACCCTTCTCCCTGTCCAATATAAGTTTATAAGCAAGGCAATCCTTTTATATGTGTCTAATTTATTCACTTTCCCATTGACTGTAGTAGATTTTCAAGTTTTCTTTTTATTCTTCCTCAAATCCTGCAAAACTGGCTTCCCACTACTCATATTCTCAACTGAGAACCTTGCCTTATGTCCTGAAAAAAAAAAAATTTGACGCCACTGGCCAAGAAGTTCCTTTTTCCTCTACCTCATCTAACATCACTAAGATGCTATCTGCCATTTTCTCTTTCTTTACTTTCCCACAATGAGTCATTGCTTCTCTTTACCTTGGGAAATTCCTTTAACACACAAATGATTCAATTTCATATTATCTTTTAGAACAGTTGCCTCACTTTGTAATTCTAACTTAGTTTAATCTTTCTACATACGTTCACTGCCTCCCTACTGCCTATAATTGTGTCTATGTTTCTGCCATGAAGAAAAACTTTCACATGAGATCTGCTAATTATAGTTCTTTTTTCTTCTTCCTACAATTTATGCCTCTACTTCCTTCCCTTCTTAATGTTTTCAATTTTTTTTTTGCTTTTTTTTTTGGAGGGGGGAAGGCAGAGCAATTGGAGTTAAGTGACTTGACCAAGGTCACATGGCTAGTAAGTGTTTAGTGTCTGAAGCCACATTTGAACTCAGGTCCTCCTGACTCCAGGGCCAGTGCTCTATTCACTGTGCCAGCTAGCTGCCCCAACTTCTTAAATTCTGGTTCCTGACTTAATCATTCTACTAAAATTCTTCTCTCCAAAATTATCAATAATCTCAAAAGGGTATTTTCTCAGTCCTCATCTGTCTTGACCTCTCCACAATTTTGACATCAAACACCCTCTTACACTTGATATTCTCTTCTCTCCAGATTTTTAATCACACTGCTCTCTCCTGGTTCTCCTCCTCCTTTTCTGACCATTCCTTATTGGTCTCCTTTGTTGGATCTTCCTCCAGGCCAGACATTAACCTTGCGTCTCGTCTCCTCAGTGTCTTTACCATGGACCCTCCTCTCTGTTGTCTTCATACTATTTCACTTGGTGATCAATTTCAACAGCTTCTATGAATTCAACCACTTCAAGGAAGATGATACTCAAATGTATTCATTGAGCCCTAATCTCTCTTCTGAACTCTACTCTCAAATTTCCAACTGATGTCCTGTAGATATATTTAATTCAAAATATCAATAACTAAATTCATTATTGTTTCTCTCTACCAACTCTCTCATGTCCCCAAACTTACTATTACTCTTAAGGGTATCATCATCCTTTCATGCATCCTGTTGTCCAACTTAGGTGTCATTCTAAACTTTTAATTCTCCAATTCCTATTCTTTCTTCCTTTAAAACATCTCTTCTATATACCCTCCTTTCTTTTCTGACACTGCTGCTATCCACATACAGGCCTTCATCATCTAGCCTAGACTATTGTAATAGTTTGCTACTTTTTCTCATTGCCTCAGTTCTTTCCCTCCACTCATCTCATCTATTTATCTGAGAAAATGGTTTTCCTAAAAGATAAGTCCAACCACGTCACTTATTCATCTTATTCAATCAAGTCCAGTAGCTCCTATTGCTTCCAGGATGAAATATAAAATCATTTGTTTCTACTTTTAAAGCCATCCATAACCTGGCTCCTTCCAACCCTTGTAGACTTTTTATATCATACCCTTTTCCCCTGCTACTTTCACTATATATTCTGTATCTAGTGACACTGGATTTTTTGTTGTCCATCTGTTGTGCATTTTCATTGACTTTACTATTTCTGTGCATCTCTCCCTCTTCATCTACACCTCCTGGTTTTCCTAGATTTCCTGGCTTACCTCAAGTCTCAACTACAGTTCCAACAAGAATGTTTTTGTAGTCCCTGTTCCCCTTTAAAGCTAATTGAATATCCTCTATTCATTATCTTCAGTTTTTCCTATATACATCTTATACGTACATAGTTTCCTACAACTTGTCTCCATCATCAGACTGCAAGCTTCCTGAGAACAGGGACTATTGATCACTTTATAGTCCCAGAGCTAGCACAGTGCCTGTCACCTAGGCACTTAATAAATTCTTGCTGCATGATTTTCTAAAAAGAAGAGTAGAGGGGTAGGATCACACTGGCAAAGTGAAAGCTGTGACTCATCTGAGCTTGCCCATGAATTCCTTCAGTTACTCTTAAAAAGTGAATTTAAATGGATTTTAGAGTGGCAGAATCCATTAGGAGACAGAGTGTGGCAGATTTCCATCTCAAGAAAGTGCAGAAAACTGACTGGTAGGATTTGTTGCACAAGGCAGAGGGAGCACAGAATTCTATGAGCAGGGACACACCAGCACTCTAGCTCCACACCATAGTGGAGCCAGAGTGAACTCTGGTGAACTGATTCACCCAATACAAGGGCAGTTCCCAAACCTCTCACCGGAGCATGAGTGTCTGTCAGAGCTGGGTAATAGAGAAGCACAGGGCCCATGTCAGCTGCAGCACCTACTCCTGGGGCTATCAGCACACATTCTGGATGTTTAAATATCACCTACGTGAACTTCCATAAGCCAAGATGGTCAAGTAAACCTTAGCTGCTCTCATCATATCTTTGACCCTGAAAAACCAGAGAATATTGCCCTAGGGTAAAATCCTAAAATAGTGGAACTAGTGGTAGGTTTGGGAGTCCTAGAGGAAGGGCATGGCTGTGGCTGTGCTGAGGCTAAAGTGCAGGACAGAAGGTATCCCAACAAGCCCTATCTCAACCCACCAGCAGGAGATCCTGAAGCCCAGGGGGTGGATCCAGCAAGCACTAAAACCAGAACACCAAGTGTGCCTTCCCACAACAAGGGGAACTGGAAGACACCAGCAGGGCCTGGCAACCAGAGGCTAAGCTTTCCTGAGATGTAGTCCAGGGGTGCAGAGACAGAATCCTGAAGTGGCCAGACCATCCCTCACACTGGGAGCTTCAGTGTAATTCCAGGAAAATGCCAGAAATCCTGGCCTTCACATCAGTCTAGGCAGTCAGAAGCCACAATGTATGAAACCAATAGCCAGGCCCCTAACTCCCAGCATAAGAAGCATGGGTAAGGGCCCTCTGTTCCCCAGAAGCAGGGATTCACCTTAAAAGACAGGATATAAGCACTCAAAACAGATCAAAAACAAATTGGAAAAACAAAAAACAAAAAGTTTAGAATCCTAATATAGTGAAAGGAAAGAGCAAGGTTCATACTTGGAAGAGGTCAGCATTAGCATTACACCCACATCTGAAACCTCAAAATGAATATGAACTATATTCAAGGAAGAACTCAAGAATGATTTTAAAAGCCAAATTTAAAAGGAAGAAGAAAAATGGACCAATTATTTTAAAAATACAACTGGAAAAATGGGAAAAAATATTCACTGAAGAGAATAACTCCTTAAAAAATACTATTATCCAAATTAAGAAGAAAGTCCATAACCTAAGTGGAGAAAATGAATCCTTGAAAGTAAAAAGTGATGAAATGGAGAAGGAGATTCAAAAACTAACTGAGGGAAACAATTCTTTATAAATTATAATCAGACAAGTTGAAGCAAATGACTCTATGAGATAATAAGAATCAGTAAACCAAGATGGGGTAGAGCCAAGAGGACAGAGTAGAAACAGGATTTCCACATGGATCTGGCTTCCACCTCCTCTAATTCAGGTAAAAAATGACTCTAAACAAACGTTAGAGCTACAAAACCCACAAAATGATAGAGAGAAACAAAACTCCTGCTGAAGGCAGCCCCACAGGCCAACAGGAAGGGTCCACCTCATTACACTGGGAACTGCACACAGTCCACCTGAGCCATGGTTTCAACCCAAGAGTGGCCTGACCAGCTGCAGCTGGAGTGGATTTTGCAAGAGTAAATCATCAGCAGCTACAGTGGTTTCCAGACTTCTCAATCCACAAATGGCAAAGACAAAGTAAAAGATAACTCTAGAACATTGTTCAAACAGGGGGAGCATGGTCCACTTGCTACCCCCAGAGCAAAAAGCAGAGGAGGCACAGTGGCTGCAGCTGCTGCAGCATTGCTACTTTAAGAGCTCCTGGCCTGCAGAAAATAGGGGGTCCAAGGAACCATTCAGAGGGTAATCACTCTTGCTTTGACCTGCTTGGATCTAGATTGTTGTTTTGGGTTGTGGTCCTGGGGTATGTTACCAATAAGCCAGAGCATGTGTGGGCTGTAGAGAAGGTGCCAATCTAATAGCTCTGGCAGCTGCAAAATCCCCAGGAATTTGGAGCATGACTCTCTCCATTTTGGAAGCAGAGTTTTATGATGGCAAAGAGCTCAAAAGTCAAGTAATTGGCTGCCAATATGAGCAAGCAATGGAAGCACAAACAGATGATAGAATCCTTTTGTGGGGACAAAAAGGATCAAGGCATAGAGTGGGAGGAAGACATTGAAGTAAGAACTCCTCCACCAAAAGTGTCTAAGAAAAATATGAACTGGGTACATGCCATGGATGAGCTCCAGAAGATTTTGAAAATCAAGAAAGAGAAGTGGAGAAAAAAATTGGTAAGAAAAATGAGAATGAGGCAAGAAAATCACAAAAAGGAGTCAACAGCCTGCTAAAGAAGATGCACACACAAAAAATAGTGAAGAAAATAACACCTTCAAAATAGACCAACTCAAATGGCAAAAGAGACCCAAAAAGCTAATGAAGAGAAGAATGGTTTAAAAAGTCAAATTGGCCAGATAGAAAAGGAATTTCAAAAACTCACAGAAGAGAATAACTCCTTCAAAATTAGATTGGGGCAATTGGAAGCTAGTGATTTTATGAGAAATCAAGATACTATAAAACAGATCCAAACAAATGAAAAATAGAAGGCATTGTGAAATATCTCGTTGGAAAAACCACTGATTGGGAAAATAGAAAATTATTGGTCTACCTGAAAGCCATTATCAAAACCAGAGTCTAGACACTATCTTTCAAGAAATTATCAATCGAAATTGCTCTGATATTCTAGAACCAGAGGGCAAAATAGAAATTGAAAGGATTCACTGATCACCTCTTCAAAAAGATAACCAAAACAAAACTCCTAGCAATATTATAGCCAAATTCCAGAGTTCCCAGGTCAGGGTTAAAATTCCGCAAGCAGTCAAGAAGAAACAATTTGAGTGTTGTGGAAACACAATCAGGATAACACAAGACCTAGGAGCTTCTACATTAAGGGATCAAAAGGCTTAGAATATGATATTCTGGAGGTCAATAGAGCTAGGACTAAAACCAAGAATCACCCACCCAGCAAAGCTGAAGATAATGCTATGGGGAAAAATATGGTCATTCAATGAAATAGAGGATTTTCAAGCATTCTTGATGAAAAAACCTGAGCTGAACAGAAAATCTGACTTTGAAATACATGAAGCAAGAGAAATATAAGATGATAAACAGGAAAAAGAAATCATAAGGAACTTATTAAAGTTGAACTCTTTACATTGCTACGTGGAAAAATGATCACTGAAACTCATAAGAATTTTCTCAGTATGAGGATAGCTGAAGGGAATACATATATATAAATACGTATACATATATTTATATGTATGTATAGTAGGATGAATGTGTATATAAATATTTATGTGAGTGTGGGCACATGTATGTTCATGTATCCACAGACAGAAGACACAGGATGAGTTGAATATGAAGGGATGATATTGAAAAAATAAAATTAAGAGGGGAGAGAGGAATTTATTGGGAGAAGAAGAAAGGATCAATAGATTAGGGCAAATTATCTCATATAAAAAGGCAAGAGGAAACTGTTACAATGGAGAAGAGCAAGAAGGTGAAAGGGAATGGGGCAACCTTATTTTCATTTAATTTGGCCTAAGGAGGGAATAACATGCACACTCAATTGGGTGTCTTACCCTACAGGAAAATAGAGGGGTTGGGGATAAGAGAGGGGAGGACAGAAGGAAGGATAATTGGGTGTGAGGTTAGTTAAAAGCAAACATTTTTTAAGAGATAGGGTCAAAGAAGAAAATAGAATAAGTGGGGGTGGGATAGGATGGAGTGAAGTATAGTTAGTCTTCCACAATATAACTACTATGGAAATTATTTGGGACCAAACATGTGCAATCTATATTGAATTGCTTCTTTTTCCAGTGGGGGTGGATGAGAAGGGAAGAAGGGGGAAAAGTCTCGAACTCAAAATTTTAAAAACAAATGTTTAAAAATTGTTTTTTACATGCAGCTGGGAAATAAGATATACAGGTACTGGGATATAGAAACCCATCTTTCCCTACTAGAATGTTTGGAGAGTGAAGAGGGATGATGTAAGAGAGAACAAATTGGAGGAGGTGTATTCAGTACGCTAGCTATTTTGGGGTGGGGGATAAGGGAAAGACAGGGACAGAAAAACTTGTAACCCAAAATCTTGTGGAAATGAATGTTGAAAACTAAAAATAAATGAATTTATTTAAAAAATAATCAGTAAACCAAAATCTAAAAAATGAAAAAAAATTGAAGAAAATGTAAAATATCTCATTGGAAAAACAACTGACCTGGTAAATAGATCCATGACAAAAAATCAAAGAATTATTGGTCTACCTGAAAGTCATGATGAAAAAAAGAGTCACAGATATATTCAAAGAAAAAATCAAGGAAAACTGCCCTGAGTTCCTAGAACCAGAGGGAAAAATAGTCATTGAAAGAATCCAACATTCACCTCTTCCCAAACTGAAACCTACAAGGAATATTGTAGCCAAATTCCAGAATTATCAGGTCAAGGAGAAAATACTGCAAGCTGTCAGAAACAATTTAAATATAGCAGAACTACAGTCAGGATCACACAGGAACTTGAAATTTCTACATTAAAAGATTGGAGGGATTAGAATAGGATATATCCTAAGGCAAAGGAGCTTGAACTAAAACCAAGATTCAACTACCCAGCTAAATTGAGCATACTCTTTCAGACAAGGAGATGGCTCAATGAAATAAGGGACTTCCAGACCTTCCTGATGAAAAGACCAGAGCTCAATGGAAAATTTGATCTCCAAATACAAGACTCAAGACAGACATAAAAAGATAAACAGAGGAAAAAACAAAGACAAGCACACACACACACACACACACACACACATGCACACATATGCGCGCAAACTTGTTATCCAATAAGAGCAAACTGTTTACATCCCTATATGAGAGGATGATAACTGTTAATCTTGAGAATTGTGTATTATGCCATTAAGAAGGCATATACAGAGACAGAGTATGTGGGTATAAATTAACTGATGTGCTGATAAAAGACCCAATTAAGGGGTACAAAGGGATTGTAATGGAAGAAGAAGAAAGGAAGCAGAAAAGGGTAAATTAAATCACAAGAAGAGGATCATATGTATATAGTGGAGGGAAAGAAGGGAAGGAGATGAACATTATATGAGCTTTAAATTCATTGGTTTTGGTTCAAGGAGGGAATAGGAATGAGTTGAATATGGTAAGGTAAGTAGAGGAATTTAACATGAAAAGACACAAAAAACTTATGACAGTAGAGGGAAAGAAGGGAGGCAGAAGAGAATTGTTTGAGAATTACTCTCTCCAGATTTGGTTCAAGGAGAGTAGAAATGTAACTTGCCCTACAGGCAGTAGGAGGGAAAAGTGGAAAGAAGAGGATGGGGTTGGTTAGAAGGAAGGTAAGAAGTAATAATAGAAAAGACTAGGTAAAGGGAGAAGGACTTATTGGGAGGGAATATTCAGTGAGGTGGTAATCAAAAGCAAGACCCTTTTGAGGAGAGGAAGGGAGAAGGGAGAAATAAAAGCATAAATGGGGGGGGAGAAATGGGATGGAGAGAAAGACACAGATAGGAATCATAACTGGCAGATAGCAGAATGGATTAAAAATCATAATCCTACAGTATGCTGTTTACAAGAAACATATCTGAAACAAAGGGATACACATAGGGTAAAGGTGAAAGGTTGGAGTAGAATATATTATGCTTCAGTTGAACTAAAAAAAGCAGGAGTAGCAATCCTAACCTCAGACAAAGCAAAAGCAAAAATAGATCTGATTAAAAGAGATTAGGGAGGAAACAATAAAAGGTTCTACTGACAATTGAGTAATATCATGACTAAACATATGTGCACCAAGTGGTATAACAGCGAGATTCTTAGAGGAGAAGTTAAAGGGGTTAGAGGAAGAATCAGAAAGTAAAATTACACTAGTGGGTGATTTCAACCTGCCTTTCTCTGAACTTGGTAAATCTAACCTTAAAATAAACAAGAAAGAAGTTAAAGAGGTGAATAGAATTTTAGAGAAGGTAGATATGACAGACCTCTAGGAAAAACTGAATGAGGATAAAAAAGAAAAAACCTTCTTTTCAGTGGTACATGGAACATATGCAAAAATCAATCATGTACTAGGAACATTAAAAACCTCACAATACAGTACAGAAACCAGAAATATTAAATGCAGCTTTTTCAAATCATGATGCAATAAAAATAGTATGTAATAAAGGGCCATGGGCAGATAGACAAGAAATCCTAGAAACAATCAGTAACTTCATTCAAGAGAATGACAATAATGAAACAACACACCAAAAGTTGTGGGATGGAGCAAAAGCAGTTTTTACGGGAAGTTTTATATCTCTAAATGCTAAATGAATAGAATAGAAAAAATGGAGATCAATAAATTGGGCATGCAACAGAAAAAGCAAGAAAAGAAACAAATTTAAAGTGCCCATTTAAAAACTAAATTAGAAATATTGAAAAAAAGGAGAGATTAATAAAATTGAAATTATGAAATCTATTGAACTCAAAAATGAAATTAGAGCTGATTTTATGAAAACAACAACAATAAATTTGATAAACCTTTAGTCAATTGG
>CM053590.1:153885450-153954591 GCA_028646515.1 Pseudochirops corinnae | reverse complement strand
GGCCTCTGGTGGGGGCGCTCTGGCTGCGCTCTCCTCCTCCCTCTCTCTCCCATGATCCTTCTTTTCCGGAAAGAAGGAGTCTAAGTTTTGGGAGCTGTTCGTACTTAGCTTCTTATTCTTATTCTTACTCGTGGTTTTTCAGACCATGAATTTTTTTAAAATCTCTGTGGGGCTCTGCTTACAGAAGGGAAAGCTCTGTCCCAAATCGCTGGGGTCCTCCCAGCTGCCGTAGACTTCCGGCTGACTGGATAATGAAGACTCCAAGACCGAGGCCCAAGATGACAATCCAGATCCAGGCCGCTCAACGCGAGAGCACTGGTCTGAAAACAATCGCTCAGTACCCCTGCTTTTTGCAGGCTGAGGGCAGGAAGCTACAACGCAGAGGCGGGTGCAAAACCTCCGCCTTTTGCTTCTCCACTCTGGAGACCTTTCAGCTGGATGCTTATCTCCCTCTTTCACAATCCCCCCTCAAGCAGCTGGTGCTAATCCCTCACCTGAGAGCTTTCTCTGCACCTCCCGCCCGTCCGCCCCCGGGGCACAACCATGGCTTCAGGCCAGGCTGGTTTCGGTTCGCAGTGCTGATATGGTTCCTCGTCGGAGCTGACTTTAGTGGGAGGTATCTTTGTGTGCTTTTGAAGTTCTAGGATTGGTCCAGAGTCCTATTCCATGGGTATTTTGGGGTGGCTATGTGAGAGCTGTGATATATTGCTGCTGCTATGCCGCCATCTTGGCTCCGCCCCCTCCTTTCTATCTCTTGCTGTTGGATATTGTTAGAAATATATAGGAATGCCAAGGATTTATGTGAGTTTATTTTATGTCCTGCAACTCTGCCAAATTTATTCATTATCTCAAGTAGTTTTTTTATATGATTCTGTATGATTATCTAGGTATATCATCATATCATCTGCAAAGAGGGATAACTCTTTTCATTGCTCTGTTTGATTCCTTCAGGTTCTTTTTTTTTCTCTTGTTGTTACTGCTTATATTTCTAGTACCAAACTGAATAAGAGGGGTGATAGTGGACATCTTTGTTTCACCCCTGATTTTATTGGAAATATTTCTGGCCTATCCACATTATATATAAGACTTGCTGATGGTTTTAGATAGATGCTACTTATGAATTTAAATAAGACTTTAAAAAAATAGGAATGTTTTATTTTGTCCAAAGACTTTTCTGCATTTATTGAGATAATCATATGATTTCTGCTAGTTTTGTTGTGGATATGATCAATTATACTGACAGTTTTCCTAGTAATAAACCAACTTTGCATCCCTAGAATAAATCCTACCTCATCAGAGTGTATTATTCTTGTGATAAGCTGCTGAAGTCTTTTTCCTAATATTTTATTTAAAATTTTTGCATCTATATTCATGGGGGAAATTGGTCTATAATTTTCTTTCTCCGTTTTGTCTCTTCCTGATTTAGATGTCAGTTCCATATTTTTGTCATAAAAAGAATTTGGTAGGACTCTTTCTGTACTAGTTTTCCCAAATAGTTTGTAAAGTATTGGAATCAATTGTTCTTTAAATCTTTGATAGAATTCAGTAGTAAATGCATCTGGCCCTGGAGATTTTTTCCTAGGGAGTTCACTGATGGCTTTCAATTTCTTTTTCTGAGATGGCGTTATTTAAGTAATTTCTTTCCTCTTCAGTTAATCTGGGCAACTTATATTTTTGTAAATATTCATCCAGTTGACTAAGATTGTCAAATTTATGTGCATACAATTGGGCAAAATAATGCCCAATTATTGTTTTAATTCCTTCTTCATTGGATGTAGATTCACCTTTTTCATTTTTGATACTTGTAATTTGGTTTTCATCTTTTTTTATTATTTTATTGACTAAAGACCTATCAATTTGGTTTTTTTTTTCATAAAACCAGTGTTTAGTTTAATTAATTACTTTGACAGTTTTCTTAATTTCTGTTTTATTAATCTCTCATTTGGTTTTCATTATTTATAAGTTAGAATTTATTGGGGATTTTCAATTTGTTCTTTTTCTAGCTTTTTCAGTTGCATGCCCTATTTATTGACCTCCATTTTCTCTATTTTATTCATGTATGCATTCAGGGATATAAAACTTCCCCTAAGAACCATTTTTGCTGTATCACACAAGTTTTGGTATATTTTCTTATTATTGTCATTCTCTTGAATGAAGTTACTGATTGTTTCTATAATTTCTTGTTTGACCCATTCATTCTTTAGGGATAAATTATTTAGGTTCCAATTAGTTTTTAGTCTATTTTTCCATGGCCCTATATTGCATATGATGTTATTGCATCATTATCATCTGAGAAGGATGTGTTTAATATTTCTGACTTTCTGCACTGAATTGTGAGGTTTTTATTCCCTAGAATATGGTCAATTTTTGTGTATTTGCCATGTATCACTGAGAGAAAGGCATATTCCTTTTTATCCTCATTCAGTTTTCATCAGAGATCTATTGTATCTAGCCACCCTAAAATTCTCTTTACCTCCTTAACTTATTTCTTGTTTATTTTGATGTTAAATTTATCAAGTTCAGAGAGGGGGAGATTGAGGTCCCCCACTAATATAGTTTTGCTATCTGTTTCTTTCTCTAATTGCCATAAATTCTCTAGGAATTTGCATGCTATACCACTTGGTGCATATATGTGAAATAATAATATTCCTTCATTCTCAATGGTGCCTTTTAGCAGGATAGTTTCCTTCCTTATCTCATTTAATTAGACCTATTTCTATTTTTACTTTATCTGAGATGAGGATTGCTACCCATGCTTTTTTTTTTTCTTTAGCTGAAGCATAATATATTCTTCTCCAGCCTTTTACCTTTACCCTGTGCATATCCCCTTGTTTCAAATGGGATTTCTAGTAGACAGCATATTGTAGGATTTTGGTTTAATCCATTCTGCTACCTACCTCCATTTTATGGGAAAGTTCATCCCATTCACATTGACAGTTATGATTAGTATCTGTATCTTTTCCTCCATCTTATTCTCTCCCCTGTTTATGTTTTTATTTCTTCCTTCTCTCTTCCCCTCCTTAAGAATTTTCCTTTTGACCACTGCCTGCCTCAGTATTCCCTGCCTGTGCCCCACTTCTCTTCACCTACCCTTTCCCCTTACCACTATTTCCCTCCCTTCTAACTCCCCCCCATTTACCCCTTACCCCTCCTACTGCCCATGGAGCACAATGGATTTTTATACTTAACAGAGTATGTTATTCCCTCCTTGAACCCAAACCAATGAGAGTAAATTTCACACAGTGCTACTCTCCCTCCCTCCTTTCCCTCTATTATAATAGGTTTTTGTGTCTTTTCACATTAGAATCCTGAACTTAACTGATGATATTGATCTCTCCTTCAACCTGAAACAATGAGAATAAAGTTGATGTGATATTCATCTCCTTCCCTTCTTTCCCTCTACTATTATATTTTTTTTATACCTCTTCATGTGGCATCAATTTGATGATCTACCTCATCCTTGCCTTTTCTCCTTTTACACTCCCTTTGTACCCCATAATAAGGTTTTTTATCATCAGATTAGTTCATTTATATCCACACCATCTATCTATGTAAATCCCTTTTAAATGTGATAATTGTTTAAATTTCAATATTGACAGATATCAGCCTTTCATATTGGGATGTAAACAGTTTTCTCTTATTGAATCACAAGTTGAGTATATACGTGTGTGTGTGTTTTCCTGGTTTGCCTTTTTATGTCTCCCTTGAGTCTTATATTTGGAGATCAAATTTTTCATTGAGCTCTTTTTCATCAGGAAAGTCTGGAAGTCCCTTATTTCATTAAATGACCATCTCCCTGCTTGAAATATTATGCTCTGTTTTGCCAGATAGTTGATCTTTGGTTGTAGTCCTAGCTCTTCTGCCTTATGAAATACCAAATTCCAATCCGTCTTGTCTTTTAATATAAAAGCTGTAATACTGACTGTAGTTCCACAATATTTGACTGTAGTTCCACAATATTTCAATTGTTTCTTTCTGGCTGCTTGCAGTATTTTCTCCTTGACCTTTCAATTCTGGAATTTGGCTAATATATTTCTCGGAGTTTTCAATTTGGAATCTTTTTCAGGAGGAGTCTGGTAAATTCTTTTATTTTTTTTTTTAACTTTTTTTAATTTTTTTTATTTTTTTGGTTTACATCACTGATTTTCACAAGATTTTCAGTTACATATTTCCTCCCCATCTTTTCCCTACCAACCACCCCAAAATAGTGATTCCACTGTATACCCCCTCCCTCAATCTGCTCTCTCCTGTATCCTCCCCCATCACCTTTCTGACTTTCTGGTAGGACAAGAAGGATCTTGCTATCCCAGAGCCTGTATATCTTATTTCCCAGTTGCAGGTAAATAACAATTTTGTGTGCGTGTGTGTGTGTGTGTGTAATTTGATTTTATAACTTTAAATTCTGGATTCTTCCCATTCCTCCTTTGTCACCCACCCCCATTGGAAAGTCAGGTAATGCAATACAGGCAGTTCATGTGTAGTTACGCAAAACATCTCCACAATGAACATATTGTGTAACACTGACTATATTTCATTCCTTCCTGTCCCACTCCCCCTGCCTTGTTCTGTTCTCTACTTTGTCCCTGTTCCTTTACTGAAGTGTGTTCTTCTATCATCTCTCCCCCTACCACCCTGCCCTCCCCTCCATCCTTCCCCCTCATCCTTATCCCCGCTATTCTCCTGTAGGGCAAGATACCCACTTTAGAGTGTGTGTCATTCCTTCCCTAAGCCAAATTCAATGAGAGTAAGGATGACCCATTCCCTTTTGCCTTCCTGGTCTGACCCTCCATTGTAACAGTTATCCCTAGACTCTTCTATATGAGATGATTAACCCCATTCTGTCTCTCCCTGTTTCCTCTCATTCTATTCCTCTTCCACCTCTTAATTACACCTTTTAACATATCATCACTTCTTATTGAATTGATTCTGTGCCCTCTGTCTACATACACATAAATACCTACACTAATATATGAATTTATATGCATATATACCCTCCTATATAGACATATGTATATATATATATATATACATATATACATATATATGTGTATATGTGTGTGTATACACATTTATATTCCCTTCACTTATCCTCATACTGAGAAGTTTCACGAGTTACAATTCTTATTTTTCCATGTTTGCATGTAAATAGTTCAACTTTGATAAGTTCCTTGTGACTTCTTTTCTATGTTTACCTTCTCATGTTTCTTGTGTTTGAATGTGAAATTTTTTGTTCAGTTCTGTATTTTTACTCAAAAATGCTTGGAAGTCCTCCACTTCATTGAATGACCACATTTTCCCCTGAAACATGACACTGAGTTTTGCTGAGTAGGTGATTCTTGGTTTTAATCCTAGCTCCCTTGATCTCCTGAATATCATATTCCAGGCTCTTCAGTCCCTTAAAGTGGAAGCTGCTACATCCTGGGTTATCCTGATTGTGTTTCCACAATATTCAAATTGTTTCTTCCTAGCTGGTTGTAATATTTTCTCCTTGATCTGGGAACTCTGGAACCTGGCTATAACATTCCTAGCAGTTTTCTTTTTGGGATCTTTTTCAAGAGGTGATTGGAGAATTCTTTCAAGTTCTATTTTGTCCTCTGGTTCTAAAATATCAGGGCAATTTTCCTTGAGAATTTCTTGAAGGATGCTTTCTAGGTTCTTTTTTTTGATAATGGCTTTCAGGTAGTCCAATACTTTTTAAATTGTCTCCCCTGGATCTATTTTCCAGGTCAGTGTTTTTTTCAAGGAAATATTTCACATTGCCTTCTAATTTTTCATTTGTTTGGATCCGTTTGATAATATCTTGATTTCTCATAATCATTTGCTTCCATTTGCTCCACTCTAATTCTGAAGAAATTATTCTCTTCAGAAACCTTTTGAGATTCTTTTTCCATCTGGCAAATTTGGCTTTTTAAGGCATTCTTCTCCTCATTGGCTTTTTGGGCTTCCTTTGCCATTTGAGTTAGTCTGTCTTTTAAGGTGTTATTTTCTTCAGTCAGGTTGTCATGATTTTCTTGCATCATTCTCTTTTCTCTTCCTAGTTTTTCCTCCACTTTACTTATTTGGTTTTAAAAATTCTTTTGAAGCTCCTCTATGGTCACTATCCATTTAGTATTTTTCTTGGACACTTTTGGTGTGGGAGTTCTGACTGTGTTGTCTTCCCCCCATTTCATGCTTTGGTCCTTTTTGTCCCCACAGAAGGAATCTAAAGTTGGATTGCTGGGCTTGCTTTGCTGCCTTTGCCTGCTGATGTTGCCAGTCAATTACTTGACTTTTTGGCTCTGTGGAACTCTGCATTCAGAGGGAGGAGCTCTGTTCCAAATTGCTGGGGTTTTTGCAGCTGCTAGAACTATTAGGAGACTGCTGTTTTTTGCAGCCCCCACCAGCTTTGGCTCACTGAAAACCACCCAAGACTGCAATCTCCATCCAGGCAGCTCAAGGCAGGAACACTTATCCTTTGAATGATCTCTTAGCCCCCCTGCAATCTGCAGGCCAGGAGCTTCTGAAGCAACCCTGTGGAGGCGGCTGCAGCGCTGTTTGGCCAGACCATCTCCCCCAAATTTAGCCGAGTTCTACTGACTTTTTCCCTTTATCCTTACCTCTTGTGGGTTGGTGATTCTGGAAATTGCCACAGCTGCTGATTATCCACTCTCCTGATCTCTAGAGCTGTGGCTTCTCCTGGATGTGCTGGGGCTGAAACAGCATGGGGCTGGGCTCTGCTTCTAGTGTGCTGCAATAACCGCCTTCCCTGCCCGGCTGTCTTTAGCAGAAGCCTTGCCATTCTGTCATTTTTGTGAAGTCTGGAGCTCTAAAATTTGTTTACAGTCATATTTTATAGGTATTTGAGGTGATACTGGGGGGAGTTCACAAAGTTCTCCTATTTCTATGCCACTATCTTCTGGTGAATTCTTTTGATAACTATTTCACCCTCTGATTCTAGTATCTCATAACAATTTTCTTTGACAATCTCTTGGAGGTTGTTTTCTAGGCTGTTTTTTTTTTTTCATCATGGCTTTCAGGTACATCAGTAATTATCTCTCCTGGACCTGTTCTCCAGGTCAATTGTTTCTCCAGTGAGATATTTTATACTTTCTTCTAATTTTTCAATCTTCATGTTTTCTTTGACTGCCTCTTGATGCATCATAGAGTCCTTAACTTTGATTTGAATGATTCTAATTTTTGATGAATTATTTTCCTCAGTTAGTTTTTGAATCTCCTTTTTAGGGAGATATTTTCTTCACTTAGATTTTAAACCTCCTGTCCCAGTTCACAAATTTTACTTTGTAAGGATTTGTTTTCTTCAATGAATTTTTTTTTCAATTTGGTCACTGGAGTTTTAAATTTATCTTCTACCTCTGGCTTTTAAAAATCTTTCTTGAATTCCTCCAAGAATTCTTTTTGCTCTTTAAAGCACTTTTTATTTCACTCTTTGGTCTCAAGTGTGAATATAGAGTCCATGTCATCTTCTGTATTTGGTTGTTCTTACTTGCTATGATAATCCCAGAGTGTTACTTTTCCCTTCTCACCTTCCTTCTTTCCCATTTTGATTTCCTATTTCTTCATTTCTTAGGTGGAGAGCTAAGGGCATAATTGTTGACTTTGTGTGCTGTATCCTCCATGTGACTACACTGAGGCCAAGGCCAGAATTCTCGGTGTTTCCCCTGAGTTACCCTGAGGCTCACAGAGTAATCTGAGCAGGAGAGGTGGTCAGGCCTCTTCAAATTTTCACCTCTATGCTCCTGGGCTATAGCTCAGGCAGGCTCAGCAGCTGGCAGCCAGCAGAACTGGTGTCTGCAGATTCTCCTGGTGGTGCTAAGGCCCACCTTGGCTTGTGTTGTTAGTGCTTGCTGGCTCCAGTACCTTGGGCTTTGGGGGCTTGTTTGGATCCCTCCCACCCTTCACTTCATATTCCTTACTGCCTTAGTTATACTTTTTCTCAGTGACTCCTGAGCCTGAGGCTATTTCCACTATTTCAGGATTTTACTCTGGGTGGGACATTTATCCCTGGCTTTTCTGGGTCAGAGAAAGGAGTTCAGAGTAGCTAGGGATCACTCTGCCATCTTGGCCTCTGGAAATCCAGGTAGATAATTTTTAAACTTCCAGGCTGTGGGCTGATAGTCCCAGGAGAAGCTGCTGTAACTGCTACACGCCCTGTGCTTTTTCTTACCCAGCTCCAAACTGATCCTCAGTCCTCTGGTGAAATGGCTTTGAATCGCCCTTGGGATGGGTGAATCTGCTGGCTGGGTCCTCTTCTCACTCTGCTGTAGTCTGCTCTCTGGTCCAAGCTGTTGCCACCCCAGCATGCTCTGTGCCCCCCCTTCCCAGACCTACGTGGGCACTTTCCTGGTCCAGGAGTCTGCTACACTCTGTCTCCCAGTGGATTCATTTACTCTGAAATCCATTCAGATTCACTTTTTAAAGTTCGGTGACTGGATTCACAGAGGAACTTAGAAAATTGACTGCTTCTGTTCTGCCATCTTGGCACCTGCATCTTCAGTTTCATCCATGAAGTACTCTTTCCAGTGTAGTAAATCATAAATGTTCTAAGCCTGCTTCTCATGTGTTATTCTTTTCCAAGTTAGCCTTTCTTTCATTTTTTCTTTTTCTCTTCTTTTTCTTTCCTTTTTCTTCCTCTTCTTTTCTTTTCTTTTCTTTTCTTTTCTTTTCCTTTCTTTCCTTTCCTTTCCTTTTCTTTTCTTTTCTTTTCTTTTCTTTTCTTTTCTTTTCTTTTCTTTTCTTTTCTTTTCTTTTCTTTTCTTTTTCCTTTGGAAGTCACATAGGAGGCCACCCCGACCTGTGGGGCATTGCTTAGTTCTACTGACATTATATGGATATCAGTAGCATATACAGTTATTGCAATTTTTATTTTGTTATTCTTTGCTCATGACATATGACTAGCCTATTTGGGAGGTGGGCAGGGTATAGTCATATCTCTCATGGAATCACGTACCCCACTTCTCTAGGGTATTTGTAATGTGCCTGTTCACACTCATTGAGCACCTTTCTGTTATTCTTTGGGTGATCATCAGCTTCAGTTCTTTGGTGATTATTGCATGTTATGACTCATTGGGATATATTACTGGAAGAATGTTGTTACTTTCATTCGAAAGATAGACCTTTCTTTTATGCAGCAGTTTGAGGTAATTAAAAATGCCACTCATTTTATGAAATGGAATTTATTTAAACAGCTACTAACAATAGCCTCAATATAATTATACCAGTAATACATTAATGGTTCAAAATTTTAAAAAAATAACATTATAGATCATATAAATATCATTATATATAAATAATGTAGATCTATAAACTATAGACCTATGATATCATATTTATGTAAATTGTACATATGTAATAGATATAAACTTTTAAAGTATGATTATGTTAATAAATTCAGAAAAACACTCACAAAACAGCATTTATTGATGTTAAAAATTCTAAGCATATGAATAATAATTTAAAATATTTGACTTAAGGGAAGCTAGGTGGTGCAGTGCATATAGCATCAGCCCTGGAGTCAGGAGAACCTGAGTTCAATTCTGGCCTCAGACACTTAACACTTACTAGCTGTGTGACCTTGGGCAAGTCACTTTACCCCAACTCAATGTCTTTCCCCCTTTAAAAAGCAAAAAAAAAATATTTTAGTTAATATGAAATAAATTATGCATATACAATAAAGAGTTGACAAATCTATAAGAAAGAACATTAGATGCTTTGTAAATATTATCAGAAGTAAATCAGAGATGTCCAGTTTCTCCACTATCATTTGAAATTGTCTTAGGAATATTATCTATAGATCTATGAAAAAGAGAAAGAGAATTTGAAAGAATTAGGAAAGGCAAATAAATCTATATTTTAGATGCTATGATTGTTTATTTAGGAAACCCTAAAAATAATAGAAAAAAAAATCTAATAGAAGAAAATTTAGCTCAATATAGAAACAAAGTAAATTAAATGTCTGGGAATTAACCTGCCAAGACATTCCATGCTTACATAAATAAAAGCATAAAATATTTTTATATAATAAAACATGGCAGTTAATTATAATGATATTTAATGTTCATGACTGGACCATGACAAAATACTAAAAATGTTCTCATCATCTCATATTGTTTTTTTTTTAAAGATTTAATGTTATATCAATCAAATTGTCAAAGAGATACTTCATGGATTTGAACAAAATAACATTATTTCATTTGGAATAATAAAATACTGAGGATATCAAGTGATATAATGCATTTGTTTTATTGATTTTTATATTTTTTTCTTTATTATGAACTCAAAAAAGAACATTTTGATATACAAATGATAACAGAAATGCAGAATGTGTACAGAACTGTACCAAACCTGACTATGTCTGTGGCCCATTCTGAACCTCCTTTTGTTCTCTTCTGTGTGTTTTAAAATTATTTCCTGTTGCGCCTTTCCTTCATTTCTTCTTTGGCCCACCCCCACTGACCATGGAGGCATCATTAAATTGCTATCTAGCAATCATACAACACCCCCACCAATAGAAGCCCTAATTTTCTTTTATTCATATATTAGTTTATTTATTTAATTTGTCCCTCCTCCCTGACTGTAGATTTTTTTAAAGGAAAGAAATATACAGCCCTCAATGTATACACTTGTGTAGCACCAATGCGATATTTACAGCACCCACAATCATAATAAAGACTGTGACTATGTGTATCATGTGACATTTGAACACAAAATGTATAAAACTCTCCAGATAGAGGATAGAACTGAAGCATTTATTTAGACATTCAGAAAACTGAATCCCAAAAAAAGTAATCCAGTTCAATTATACTACCAAAAGATATTCAGAAGCCATAATAACACTGAGAGCCACAGCATCCTTAAGACTTCCCACAAACCAAGACAAGATCATTTAATCATGAGCCTATCTGATTCCTTGCCTGAGTGTCCTCTCCCCCCCACCATCTCGCTAGCTCTGACTACCATCTTGCTGTGGTCTCTACTTCCCTTCAGCAAATTCCCTCCCTCACAGCCTCCAAGTGATTGCATTCAGCCTATTAGGAGGCAGAGTTTACTTTCAAAGAAGGGGAGGTCTTCAAACTCTTAACCCCACCAGGTTCTATTACGGAGAAGGGTAGATTTTGAAATTCCCATTCCCTTTACAATTTATAGTCTGAAAAAATCACTTCACATGGATATAATGGCAAAGAAACTGGAATGTCAATGATTGGTGCTACCAGATCTGAAATTCTACTGCAAAACAATAATTAAGGAATATCAAACTCAATCAATATAAGAGACTAGTTAAGCAAGACCCAGAGAAAAAATACATTACCATTAATTCTCAGTTAGCTTCTCATCAAATATTATTGAGGAAGATTTTTTTTTCAATAAGACTTGTTTGGAAAAGTGACTGGTTAACATATGTATAGATAGTCTTCTTCTATTTTATGTAACAATTTCCAAATGGATAAATGGGAAACTTTGGGAATTTGGAAAACTTGGGAAATTTTGTAGTTCTTTTCATGATGAAACTTCTCCTCCCAAAAAATTTCCCCTCCCCCAAAAAACATACACACTTTCAAGTCTATTCTTCCATGTTGTATGGTGGTAAGTTAATTGAATTAAATTGAACTGAGGGGCATTCTTGCAAACTGATTGTGGTATTCCGCATGTGTGGGTCCCTCATTGTAATTCATATAGGGCAGGTCAGTGACACAGTGATTAGAGCTCTTGTCCTAGGGAAAGAAAACCTGAGTTCAATTCTAGCTGCAGACACTTCATAGCTATATGACCCTCAACAAATCATTTCACCCTTGTTTACCTCAGTTCCTTCACCTGTCAAATGGGGATAATGATAGCATTTGCCTCCTAAGTATTATGGGGATCAAATGAAACAATACTTGTAAAGCACTTAGCACAGCACCTGGCACATGGCAAGTACTATATAAATGTTAGCTATTATTTTTTTTGCATGTTCACTCTTTCTAATTATGGCTTATAGGTTTGCACGTTTTACTTTTCTGTCCTATTAAATACTTTTGTTTTGAACTTAGTGATGTCTACTAATATTCTAGCAAAAAAGTAAATATCTTTTTAAGTACCTAGAAGATATTGTTTTAAGTAGATGAATTTACAGAGCAACGTAAACTTGAGTGGGGGGCCATATGTGAGAGGAAGTGTCTCAGTTAAGATGATAATGATGATGAGATGATGATGAGATAGTTATTCTGAGGGGAAGAGAGAAAAGAAACAGCTTTAGGGAAGTAAAGGAAGGAAAGAATATGAAGGTAGAGTTGTTTGACATTACTAGATGTCGGTGTGATGTCAAGGGGAATAGGGGCTAAGAAATTCCATTAAACTTAACATTAGGGATCTAAGAGGGCAATTTCAGTAACATGCAGAGATGAAAGTCATTTTTGTAGAGGTTTGAGGGAAGAGAGAATGGTGAGGCTAATAAAGTCAGTAATGAATAGATATTTTTTTGTCAAAACCAAGTGTGAGAACATGAAATTATTTTGAAAAAAAAAACACATTAATTGACTGTTTTGGTTGAAGGAAGAGGGAAATATATATTGGGAGAAAAATGTGATATAAAAGCAAAAGATATCAATAATTTTTAAATAAAACACTATCACACATTTTTTATAAAAAAAAAAAAACCTGAGAAAACTAGGTAGTAGTTTGCTGAGGGAAGAAAGGAATTGACTAGCTTCTTATATTCACGAGTAAACTCCAAATTGATCAACTATAAAAATATTAAAAGGCTTGTTATGTGGAAGAATATAGAAGGGTACATTTTTCCTAATAATCTTGTCTGGTTCTTGCCAAGTCCAGTGCCTTAAAACTCCCACTTTAAAACTATTCAGGATATATAGGTATGGATATGGAAAAAAATTCCTTAAATAAGGTTTGACTTCAAGCAATGTTACTAAACTCAGAAAGAGGGGCCGCTAAACTGTATATAAGATCCCTGTATTAAATTAGAAAATTATATAATAACATTATCTATTTTGTATTTTTTTTTATTTACTTTGTTAAATGAATTCCTCAATCCCTTAATCTGGTGCTGCTAATGCAGTGATGGCCCTAGGACTGTATATTTCCCACCTCTGACTTTTGTGTTGATAAAAACAGTGTATTCAGAAGAAAGAAAGAACCATATAGACTCAGGAAAATCATTCAACATCTCTATTTACACATCTGTAAGGGAATTACTGAAATAATCTACATGTACATATATACACATAAACATATACATACATACATACATGGACAATGAGCACCCCTATTTTCTTAATGTTAGAATGGTTATAAGAAATGCTATAATTTGACTGAGAGGCATTTGGAATTAGGAAGATTTGGGTTTAAATTCCACTTCACACATATACTGACTATATGTCCCTGAGCATATTACTTAGTCTCAGTGCTCCAGTTAACTCAATAATATTACTGATGATGATGATGATGATGATGATGATGATGATGACGACGACGATATTATTGACAATGCCAATACTTTAAAATGCTTTACGGTTTGCAAAACCCTGAGTGTATATGATCCAATTTAATATTGACATAAGTCTTATGAATTATATGTTATTAATATCTCCATTTTACTGAAGAGGAAAAAGGAAAAAAATGGTTTGCCTAGAGAAACTGAGCTATCAAGTGTCTCAGGTCTACCTGACTCCAAGTCCATCATTTACTTTACTATGCTATTTAGAGTTGCTGAACAGTAGTCTCCCGGGAATTAGTAGAGTGTATTTCCTCAGCAAAAGTTTTGTATTTCAATGAAATCACACATTTAAATCAAAAGAATAATAACAATAATGAAACTATTAATTTTAGGTATTTGAATGTGTTACTCAGTTGGACCTTCATAATGAACAACAGGAATTATTTATAAGTGTCTATCCTTCATTTTTCCAATCCATTTCATCTCTCTACCTCAGTTCAAAAGAATGAAAAAGAGATCAAATGACAATTCATTATTTCAGGCCTTGATTTTGAATTTTCCCATTGTAAACCACAGTACATCATTTAGCTGCTGGTAATGAGGTATTTATAGCAATAAATACAATTCCATTTGTTCCATTTCCATTCTGTGTTAATTGCAGCTTTGTTTGAACTGCTTTAAAGTTTTTATATATATATATATATATACACACACACACATATACACACACACATATATATGTATTTTATATATGTATTTATGTGTATATATGTATGTATACATACATACATGCATACATACATACATGCAATTGGATGAAACCAAATTAGTAATTTTAGTTGAAATGGTAATAAGACAGTGAATTGGTAGTGCCATTTATGTCATACAGTTTTAGGTAGTCCACAGCAGTACTTATTTTCATTTGACTGAATAATAGACATATGACTACAATAATACTGATGTAACATTTAAGTTAAAATAATTTCAGACCTGGAAGGACACTTAAAACTATGGTACAAACTCTATTTATACTAATGATGAAGTTGAAAACCAAAGAGATTTAGTGATTTGCCTGAGGTCATAAGATCATTTAGTAGAAGATACAGAATTAGAACTAACATATGTTGTTGTGATGTTGTCGGGTTCTTGACATATCTAGTGCCTCACAACTCTGGTAAGTAAAAAAAAAATGTTCATGACATACAGGTGTGGAATTTTTGTGTGTTCCACAAGCATTTAATATCTTTAGTTTCTCAAATTTATAACATATATTCAAACATATATTTTTTGCCATTGGCCCCACTTTCATACTGACATCACACTGAAATTGATAAAGCATTAATGTATTGTATAAAAAGATCACCTAACTTGGAATCAGAGTGTGTAGATTTGAATCCTAATTTATTGGTTATAACCTGTGGACCCTGGAAAAAAAAAATTAGAAAATTCTCGAAGTCTCACGTTCCTCATCTGTAAAATGAGAGGAATGGACTGAGTGTTGGGTCACCTTCATCTCCAAACCTATAAAACCTGTGAAACCCAACAGCTAATATTATTTCCTGGGTCACTATATGACATCCAGCAAAACTCCAAGTTTAAAGTCACCTATAAAAGATCATTTCCCTTGCCTATAGATCTGTTTTACATTATTGTTCTCATGGAATACTTAATAAAAATTATGAAGATATTACTATGTGCAACATACAATATGAAGCAAAAGTGAAGTTGAAAAGATAAATAAAACATGGATCCTTCTGAAGGAACTCAATCAATAAGACATATTGACAAGTTGGAATTGGAAAGTTATTTAAAATAGCATGGAAAACATCACTGCCACTTGGAAGAGCATGGAGGGAACTAGGAAAAGTTTCATGAAGAGAAAACATTTGAATGAATCTTGAAGGATGAAGCTTTAAATTAGAAAGCCAACTTGGGGTGATGTGTAATTCTTCAAATATTCAAGAGCTTTATTATAATAAAGAAGAATGATAGACTTATCTCCAGGGGGCAAAATTAAGTGGATGTCACAGGGAAGTGGACTTCCTAACCCTGCTTCAACATAAAAGATAGGTGACGGGGGTTGGTGGTAGCAAATAAAGCATCTCAATTAAAGTGCTGGCAGTCTCACTTTAGTGGAAAGAGTTGTTGATTTGGAGCCAAAAGACCTGGTTTTGAATACCAGTTTCAGAATTCACTCTGTCACCTTGATAACTCACAACTACTTTGAAATTTAGTTTTATCATCCAAAAAAGGAGAGAATTGGAATATAAAGGATATAACAATACTGGAATAGCTACCATTAATATAGCACTTATTTGTGCCAGACATTATAATAAACACTTCATAATTACTATTTCATTTGAATCTCACAACATCCTTTGGAGGTAGGTACTATTATTATCCCTGTTTTATAGATTGGGAAACTAAGGCAAATAGAAGTTAAGTGATTTGCTTATGATCATACAATTACTGAATCGCTGAGGCTAGATTTAAACTTAGGACTTTCTGATTTCAAGTTTCTTGTTCTCTCAACTGTGTGTCCTAACTGCAGTTATCAAAAGAAGAAATACCAACTATAAATAACTATATAAAACTTTGTCCAAATAATGAATAGTAAGAAAAACATAAAATAAAACAATTGAAATAACTGACATTTCTTCTCATCTTATAACACTTTGCAAAAATAGCCAAAATTTGACTTAATCTTAGAATAACTACAGGCAAACAAATAAACTAATATACTATTGGTGGAGTGGTAAATTCAGCTAACTCTTCTGGATATAAATTTGCAATTATGTAAGAATATTCATCTGAACTCGTCATGATTTTCAATCAAGTAATTCCACTACTGTATAAATACCATAAGTAGGTAAAACCATCGCACAGATGCAATTTAAACTGAAAATATTGATAGTAGCCCTCTTTATATTAATAAAGAAGTAAAAATGAAATGTACAATAGTTGGAAAATAAATTTTTAAATGCGACATTAATGCAAATGACATTTTATGCAGCAGTAACTGAAGAAAATTAGTAAATCAAATAAATATGGGAAGATTCAATGAAGAATGAAATCAACAGCATGAAAAAATGTTCATAATAAATATTAAAATATAAATGAGAAGAAGGCAAACTCTGAAACACCAAAAAGTCAGTAATAATCCCAAAGGGCATATAGCCAAACTTTTTTTTTTTTTTCATTCTAAAGTGAATAAAAGTAAGGTAATACTAAGGGCAGAATGCTGTTTGCATCGACTGCTTTGGGTAATAGTTTTCTATGTTAAAAAGGAGGATTCAATCACCAAAAAATGTGAGTGGGATATATATAGTACTAGTTTGATGTAAAAATAAAAGCCATCAAAACAAATTGTTTAAATAAAATAAAATGAGAACATTGGACTAGTTGTCATCTACGGTGCTCTTTGGCAGAAGATGCATGATTCTAAGACTTCAGAAGTCACGTAATATAACCTACTTAATTAGGGTTTAGTCTAGGGGAATGTAAGTGTCCCAGTATATAGAACACTGGCCCTGCAGTTGAGAACCTGAGTTCAAATCTGTTCTTCTGGAAAAGTCACAACTCTGCATGCCTCAGTTTCCTCATCTATAAAATAGAGAAAGAAATGGCAAACCATTCCAGTAGTTTTGCCAGGAAAACCATGAAAAGGGTCATAAAGACTTAGACATGACTGAAAATGACCAAACAATAACAACAACATAGTTATAATGAAATGAACAGTGAGATGGAGTTATTAGTAAACCGGGTTCAAATTCTGCAGTTGAAAGTTACTAGCTATATAATTATGTACAAATTGTTCAACTTCTTGTTTTTTTGTTGTTCACTGGATCAGTAATAATCCAACTTCTTGTGATCCCCATGGGTCAACTGTCCAGGGGGTTTTCTAAACAAAGATACTCGAGTGGTTTGCTATTTCCTTCTCCAATGGATTCTTTTGGCAGGCAATCAGAGGTTAAATGATTTTCCCAGGGAAAAACATTTAGGAAATATTTGAAGCTAGATTTGAACTCAGATCTTCCTGATTCTAGGCTCACTGCTCTATACACTGAGCTACCAGCTGCCTCAGACTTCTTTAGGACTTATAAAATGAAGATAATAATACCCATACTGTATAATTCAATACTGACAATTAGCAAGCAAAAAAAAGTCTGTTAAAAACAAAAATTATTTAGAATACAAATTTGTATGTAAACTCTTAAGAACAATGACAGATAAGTATGAACACAATTGTCTTAAAGCAAAAAAAAAAAAATTAGTGGAGGGTAAAAGAATCTTAAAGAAAGTTTGCCAAAGGATGCAGATTAGCAAAGTTATCTAAAAGACATTTATGTATAAAATTGGAAGTCAGCAAATATAAGAGAAAATTAAAAAGATCTATAAAGATACAATAAAACTGTTTGTACTATCAAGGACAGTGGTATTAATACTTGTCAACATGCTTTTAGGTGAGGTAGAAATGCTACCAAAAAGAACAAAGTTGAGAAGACCAACCTGAAGGGACCAAGTGTAGACAGAGGACAGTTGGAAGAGACACAACTGTGTAGGTGTTAAGGGGTTACAAGATACATTATGGGGAAAGAGAAATCAAAAGTATAGACAATTTTTCAGATCTTATTAATTTTTAAAAAGTGGAAAAAAAACATCACCAACTACCAATTACTATGATTATTCTCTTGTCTAATACTCCAACGATGCAGATTTCAATGCAGCTGTGCCACCTCTACTGCGTAACTGTTATATATGCCTTTCCCTAAATAACTCTGAGGCAAGGTAAGATGGTACATTCCATGTGCTGAAGGATGTCCTTATTTTCTCTTGATATCACAAGGTACCAGTGAAGTACTCTTGCAGTCCATCTGTCATCCCATACCTTTTGCACATTGCCATGCTATCTTATCTTTGCATCTCCTATCTCCCAGATAATAGCCTTTACTCTTGCTCTTCAGTGTTATATATTATATCCAATATGATGAGGTCCATCATGTGAGTCTTCATTGCCTTTTGTTTAATGTTCATTTTTGAGGGGGACGAGGGGAAGAAAAAAAGCATTTATTAAGTATGTATAATATTCCAGGGACTATACTAAGCACTTTATGGATATCATCATATTTGTTTCTCACAACAACCCTGTGAGGTAGATTCTATTATGATCTCCTTTTCATAGTTGAAGAAACTTAGGTAGGCAGGTTGTAGGTCAAAAAACACTTAAATTAAGTGACTTGTACAGGGTCCCAGAGTGTTTGAGGGAAGATTTTAATCTCAGGTTTTCCTGACTTGAAGATCAGTGCTCTTTCCACAACATAACTTAGCTTCCCCAGTCTTCAGAGATTGTTGTATTTGAGGTCTTGTTATGATAAAGCAGTACTAGTAGAATGCTGGTATTAAACCATGGGCCTTTACATTCATGGAAAGGTTGGGAAGATTCAAGAAGCTTTGAAATTTCCAACTCTTCCACCCTTCCACTTTTAGCCCAAATCACTGCCCATGTCTGCCATCTGTCCCATATATACTGATGGACAAGGCCTATAAATTTTCCATTCAAATACATATAATAATCTGGGCAACAGGCATGCCTTGACATATGGCATAGGAGAGCTACTTCTCTCCTGATATAAGAAACTAAATAGATAAAAAATATAATTCTTGTTTTCAATTTTAATTTCAACGTTTGTTCCAAATGCATGTGTCTGCATATATTTCATAAGAATCATTTGCTGTTTAAGGAAAAACTTTTAATCTGTTCCTTTCCAAAAAAAGTAAAAAAAAAATCAAGTCAATGAAATGTTCTGTTTTAGGTAGAGAGATAGATATTAAGCAGGTACATGTATATTTCAAACTGAAGGGCATTCTATATGACATTCTTGCATTGGTAGAAGGACAAATTCTCACTTAGTCTTGGAAAAAGCCACTTAGGTCCCATAAATACTTCAGTAAATACCTTGAGATACTTAGAAACAATACCACCCTGCAGAGGCTGGGACTAATGTGTTTTTAAGTGGCTCTAGTTGGCAGTTCAAATAAATCACTAGTAAAATTTCCAATAGGCCTTTGAGGACCAAATTGTATGACCTTCCTTCATGGTGTGTGTGTGTGTGTGTGTGTGTGTGTGTGTGTGTGTGTGTGTGTACATGCATATGTGTGTCTATATCTATATACAAAGTTATTTACACAATTTTTGAAGTAATTCCTTAATCCTGGAATAGATTTCTGATATATTTTCTCTTGGTGAATGTTTTACCAGTTGTAAATGAAATCGCCCACTTTCTCATAAACTTAAAGGAGGCATTGTATTGCCTTAATATAATGAAGGGTAAATTGAGATCCTTTAAAACTTTGCCATTAGAATAGTTTGTTTTACTGTGGAGTGAGCCTAGACAAGTATATTTATCTATGAAGGAATAAATTTACCCAATTATTTCCTGTATCCTTAGTACTCATATATTAGTGCTCCAAATAAGAACATGTTCCTTCACTGCAATCTTCCCATTAAATTAACTTTATTTGCAAAGAGCTCTAAAGATGAAAAGCACTACAGAATGTTAAATATCATTTAAATATTATATGAAGTGCTGCTCAAGTGGTACACTGGTAGATGCCAAAAATGAGAACTAGGTAGGCAATATGAAGGGAAGCCTGACGGGGGGTGATGATGATGCTCAAGTTTCTTAAGGGCTGTTTCATACAGGATCTCAGCCATTCTCTGTTGTCTCAGGGGGACTTGTTGAGAGCAAAACTTAGGGAAATTCAAGGAATTCATTAAGGGTTCTTCCTTGCTTCATGTTACAGTGGATGCTATCAGACCAATAAGTCATAGAATCTCAAAAGCTGATATAGCCCTTACTAAATTATCTATTCCAATCCCCAGACTTAAAGATGAACATTTTCACTAACTGTCCCCCATGCGTGGAACTCTCCTCATCAGTAATTTCTATATCTCATCACTTCCTGCATATTATTCAATCTCAGATAATGTCTGAACTTCTGAAAGAATCCTTTTCCAGTTCTTATTCCTATTGCTTGTAATGGTAAGCACAGAAGTAATTCACACCTTGTTTTGGATATCGAATTAACACCTTTTTTCAGTTCAAGTTTCTTTTGAGCCTTGCATAAAGTCTGTTAGGAAACAAGAACATATGAATCCCACAACTTGCGAACCCTAGAAGTCTTAGGGAGGAGCTAATGAGCATATATAAGCAGAACCCCAGGCTATGGAAAGTAGAACTGAGAAGAAGACTCTTGTGGTGGCAGAGTCAAGAAGGAGAAAATTTGTGGTATCCTGGCACTCTGTCTTCTCTTTGTGTGTTGATGTTTGCTTATGATACTTTGTACAGAAGCCCTGGGACTTTACTGGAAGCTCTGAAAAATAATTTTCTGGTTGTATGTTTACAGAAATCCTGGAGGAGGGTTTTGGAGGTCCTGGGACTTTACTGATGATTTGTGCTGACCTCTTGGACCTTGTTTGTGGGTCTGTGTTGATTTCTATGTTGATGATTTGTGTTGAGTTCTCTGATCTTGTTGGTGGGTCTGAGTTGATTTCACAGACAGTGAGTTGATGATGGTGCTGGAAATGTGCAGGAATATTTTTGTGGCTCTGTTAAGCTTTGTCTTCCCAGAAACAGGAATTGAGAAGGACTTGATGTGGACTGGACACTGTCAGCTTCAATATGGAGCCTGAACTGGATGAAGAACTGGACTAGGAGCTGGAAAAGGAATTGGGAGCTGCCTGCCTTTGAATCCAGGTAACAGTTGGAGCTGGGACCATGGAAGAGGAACCATGGAAACTGAGAGCCAGCCTGAAGTCAAGCTGAAAAAATACTTTACTTGGATACTGTGTACTGACTCAGAAAATTATGACTTAATGTGACCAAAGGAGGAGAACTTTGACTTTTGTATTTTGTGATTGAATTAAGGATTTTGTGATTGACTAAATGAATGTATTTTGTTTAAAACTATGTGCCCACTTTGGTGAAAACTATATGGCCATTTTAGCGATAAGTTGTTGTGAATGTTGTATTTTGATTTTCTGTGATAAGTGGTAATAAAGTCTGTTATGAAACAAGAACATGTGAACCCCACAACTTGTGAACCATCGTGAATGCTGTACCTTGATTTACTGTTCATGTTTTGCTCTTATTTGTTATTGAATAAAGTGTTCTCTATAATATATAATCAGAACCTTGAAAGCTATTCACAGCAGCCATCCTCTGGAAAGCTGCTCGTGCTTGGCTTTACAGTGCCTCTCACCTAAGAGACCTTTCCCTGGTTTATCCAGCATTTAACTTGTTTATACATAGCTATTTTTTGTGTGTTGTTTTCCCCATTAGATTTTAAGCACCTTGAGAGTGGAAACTGTCTTTTGCTTTTCTTTGTAGGCCCCAGTGCTTAGCATAGTGCCTAAAGGACGTACATTGTAAATTATTGTTGACTTGACAAGCTCAATCAACTGTTTACTAAGCCATTCTTACTTTTATTTTTTGCTACTAATCTTGGCTTTCCATACAGAACAATTTCCCCTTTTTAATGCAAATATAATCTTTCCTAGTTCTTTCCCAATTTCTTGGGCCCTACAGATGATCTATGTAGTTATTCTGACTTGAAATTTTGCCTTTGTCTTCAGAACCTGACTGTTGTCTGGGAGTATGTGCTGCTAACACTGTGTACTTTGCATCCTGATACAAATACGTCTTATTGATACCTATTCTTCATCCTGCTTTACAAATCTCTGTCCTGGCTTCTTATTATGCCCCAGTAATGGTGCTCATTTCTACTTGACAAAACAATAGATTCTGAAAAAAAAATTGTGGTCAAAAGTAGACATTTTTATATATGAATCATTTTAAAACATACTAAGACAGATTGCTTTTAAAAACAATTTAATTCTAAATTCTTCTGCAAAATGAAGAATCCATTTGTCGGGCAAGTATCCATAAATGATCCTTCTTTTTGTGATTCCAAGTTATTTTATATTGTTATATACTTGCCTAAGCCAGATGCAATGGTTGACAGATATGCAATATTTCATATATATAATAGATAGATAGATATAGATATATATGTGTGTATATATGTATATGTGTGTATATATACATACATACACACATGGATATTTGTATATATTATTATATATACATAAACAGACGTATATATGTCAGAACTTGTTGCATGATCAAACTGAACTCTTTGTGTGTGTGTGTGTGTGTGTGTGTGTGTGTGTGTGTTCCTCCATTTCGGTCTTCCCATATGACTATGCTAAGCACTGGGCTTCAAAGAAAGATTAAGGACAGTTTTTGCTCTCTCAAGGTGTTTACTATGTAATGGGGAAACACATATCCCTATCTATCTATTTATCTATCTATCTATCTATCTATCTATCTATCTATCTGTGTGTATACATATGTATATACAACCTTGTTTTCTTTTTTTTATCATATTCTAGATTAATGGAGAAATATTTTTAACATAATCGTAGAGTATCTAAGATTTGAATGGAATAGAAAGTAGACTAGAATGAGTACCTCTTAACTTGTTACTTCATATACATCCACACAAAAACACAGATTTCTGGGTAATATTATTGTTATTGTTACCAATCTATCATTAGCAATTGGTGCTTCAAGTTTCTATTTTTTTTCTAATCCAGTCTTCTCACCATTCTGTCCTCCAAGCTGCTCTTTTCTTTACTTGATATTTCCTAAACATTCATAATTTTTATAATACTTATTTGTCTCTTTCTCACATTAGATTTATAAATTCTTTGAGGGAAGTGCCTAGCCATGCTCTAGTACTGTGAGTTACTAACAAGGCTTGTATCTTATATTTTAATATAGATACATATTATTCATACCTGTTCTCCATCCTGCTTTATAAATCTCTGTCCAAGTTTTTTATTCTGCCCCATTACCAGTGAGCATCTCAACTCCTTGACAAAATAATAGATGTTTTCTAAAGATGTGTCTAAAGTGGGTATTTGTATAATGAATCATATTTTTCAAATATACTGGGAGAGCTTGCTTTTTAAAAGAAATTCCATGCTGAATTCACTATATCATGCCCCTTTCCGCCATATCTTCATCACTACTATCTAAAACATTTTTTGAAAAAGGACTGAATTGTGATCAGTCATCATTCCACCTAATGGAGTCAATGAGCACTTGAAAAAGAGACATTACTGAGCACAATCCAGAACAATTACACAAACATCTTTCATTCATGTTGTGACCACAATTTGAGAGTATTGCAAAACCTGACCCAGATGAATAGTATTGGGGTTGAGGAATGAACCAATAATTGTATTGTTATACAGATGATGTTATACAGAACTACCAGATGAGGAAACTCCTACAAATATATGTTGACACCTACTTTGTAACTGTAGGAAGTACAATATCCAAAGTACGTGACAGATCCTAAGATTATAGGTACAGAGGTGGAAGACACATCAGAGGTCATTTAATCCTTTTCATTCATTTTCATAGGTAATGAAACTGGAACACAGGGAGATTGGATGACTTGACCAGAGTCATGCAGATCTTAAATATGGGATTCATACTGTAAATGTTATACATATTCTTCAGTCTCACATTGTTATGACTATGTCCCCAAATCACAGTAGACCTAGCAGATCCAGATTTCCCCAGAGATTAGCTGATTATTCCTCCTTTCAAGCTTGTAGACGTAACTGAGAAGGAGTATTATTACACATGAATTTCCTTCACCCACCCCACCCCACCCCCCAAAAATTCTGCTGTGGTCCTCATTGATTATCAGGCTATAAGATTTAAATGACTTTTTGAAAGGGCACTTACCAATGTGGTATAGTAAGAACTGCTGATACAAAACATTCCACCCAAACTAAGGGCATACTATCTCCTGGCCATACATGGTCCCTGGAAAGATTGGACTCAGTCTTTGGCCTTAGTGACCTTCCCATTGTAACATCTATGTTTGTGTTTGTCCTTTGTGTTTGTCTCTCTGCTCTGCACTGGGTACATTATCTTTTTTTTATCTCTCCCCACCAAGACTTAGTCAATGATGGGTAACAGGGAGAAAAAGGAAGGAAATCTCTCCTACCAATGCAAGAAAGGTTCCCTTTGAGGGGCTTGATATGAACAAAAATCCTCAAATAAAGAACTAAATTCCTCCACTCCAATTACCCTAAACTGAATTCACAGATGAACTGACTGCTGTTCTTTTTTTTTTTCTTTTTACATATGCTTATTGGATGTACTAATGCTCTCAAATAATCACATTGTTTTCTTTCTTGACCAAGTCAAAGAAGGTCTACCCTCAAAAAGCAACCACAGTGTATAAACTCTCTTGTTTATCATTTAAAAATCAATGTCTTTACACACTTTTAAATAAATAGACAGGATACGTGGTATACTCTTACCTGTTTCACTAACTTTTTATTCATCATTTGTAATGCCTGTTTGATTGATCAAGATGTATAATATTTTAACATTTTCTTCTCTAACTCCTGAAATAATACTTCTTCAAGGACTACTGAATAAGTCAGATATCCCAAAGTTCAGTAGTTATCTTCATTCTTCCAACCCTTACCATCTCTTCATTCTTGCAACAAAGTAGATAAAGTCATATAATTAACTTTGTTCTGGAAATCAATTCTCTCTCTCTTTCTTTTCCCTCTCCCTCCATGTCCTCTATCATCTCTCTGTCTTTTAAAATGAGTAATCCTTTCAATTTTCTAGATTGTATTTTGCATCAATCAACTTCATAACTAGATTGTTGCTGGACACGAAGCTTTCCTCTCTTTATATATCCAGTGGTGAGGTGATGAAGGGGAAATAGAGATATCCATATGTTTGCAATACTTCTAAGTATTCTTAATTAAGATGAAGATTCCCTCACTCAGGGAATTTTTTTCTGGCTGTACACCTTTGAAAACAGGAATAAAAAAAATAAAATGCAGTTAAGAAAAGGGAAAATGGATGTTTCACAATATAGCTGAAAAAAGATTTCCATGGAGGAAGTCTAAAGCAATAATCCAAGAGAAAAAAAAAATGCTGATTTCTAAGAACTATCTCCTTTTCAGCCAAGACCCTTTATTGAGTGTAATTTTTTACTAGGGTGGGTCAGATAACTTTCCTTTACAGCTAAAACAAAAGGAACATAGTTCTTTTTATATGTGAGAGGGAGAATAGAAACCTATGTTGATAATATAGGATATGTTTAAGTTCATGATCTTTGTTGTCAAAATAAAATAATTTAATCAGAATATCTCCAAGATACTTTTTTTAGCTCAAACATTCTGTGATCCTAATCTTGTATTCCAAACTAATTTATAAAAGAATATAGGCAATGTGTGGTGTTATACAGCTTTGTAGAGAATCTACAAATGATATACTCTCAGATGTATAATTAAATCATATGTTCTCCCATGACCTCTAGCTTTGACGTATATTGATGAGCCTGTGGTATAGGAAAGGCAGAAGGTCCATTGCTAATCTGCAAAAGGCCTGGAACATCAATTATGAAACTTTTTTTTCTCATTAGTCTTATACTACACTGCCATACTTCCTTATTGTCCCCACTTCACCTTGCTGTTGATCCATTTTTTCTTTTTTTAAAATAAATTTTATATTTATTTTAGTTCAAAACATTCATTGCCACAACGTTTTAAGTTACAAATTATCTCCATATCTGTCCCCTACTCATCACCCAAAACAGCAATGCCACTGAATACCCACTCCCCCAATCTGCTCTCTCCCATATCTTCCCCCATTACCCCTATGACTTTCCAGTAGGGCAAGATGGATCTCCATATCCCAGGGCCTGTATATCTTAATTCCCAGTTGCACGTAAATAATAATAATACAAATATAAATAATATTTTTTAAACATTTGATTTTAAAACTTAGAATTCCAGATTCTTTCACTTCCTCCCTCATCACCCACCCTTATTGGGAAGATAAGCAATTAAATATAGGTTATGCATGTGCATTTACACAAAACATTTCCATAGTGGATATATTGTGAAAAACCTACAATGTTTCCAACCATCCTATATGATTCCCCACTTGTTGTATTTTCTACTTTGACCCTGTCCTTTTCAAAAGTGTGTGCTTGTAACTACCCTCACCTCCAATCTTCCCTCTCTTCTATCATCCTCCCTCTTATCCCCTTCCCCTCTACTTTCCTGTTTGGTAAGATGACCAATTTAGTGTGTATGTTATTAATTTCTTAAGCCAAATTCAATGAGAGCAGGGTTGACCCATTCCCTTTTGCCTTCCTATTCTTCCCCTCCATTGTAACAATTTTCCATTGCCTCTTTTATATGAGATAATTTATCTATTGTGCCTCTCCCTAACTCTTCTAATTATATTCCTCTCTCACCTCTTAATTTTATTTATTAAATATCATTCTTTCCTATTCAATTGATCCTGTGCCCTATGTCATATATACACAAACTCATATATGTATTCATGTGCACATATACTCTCCTTTATAGACATATATGTACTTATACATATATATACATTTATATTCCCATCAAATATCCTCATACTGAGAAAAGTTTCTTAAGGTACAATTATAGTTTTTCCATGTAGTAATGTAAATAGTTCAACTTTGATTAGTTCCTTATGATTTCTTTTCCTTTGTTTACCTTCTCATTCTTATCTTGTTTCTTCTATTTGAATGTCAAATTTTCTATTCATCTCAATTTTTTTTCCATCAAGAATGCTTGAAAATCTTCTATTTCATTGAATGATGATATTTTCCCCTGAAACTTTATACTCAGTTTTGCTAGGTAGGCGATTCTTGGTTTTAATTCTAGCTCCTTTAACCTCCTTTAATCCTATTCCCAGCCCTTCAATCCCTTAATATAGAAATTGCTAGAAATTATGTTATCCTGATTGCCTTTCCACAATATTGAAATTGTTTCTTCTTGGCTGCTTATAATATTTTCTCCTTGATCTGGGAACTATGGAACCTGGCTACAATACATCTAGGAGTTTTCTTTTTGGGATCTTTTTCAAGAGGTGATCAGCGAATTCTTTCAATTTCTATTTTGCACTATGGTTCTAAAATATCAGGGCAATTTTCTTTGAGAATTTCTTGAAGGATGATTTCTCGGTTCTTTTTTTTATCATGGCTTTCATGTAGTACAATAATTTTAAAATTATCTCTCCTGGATCTATTGACCAGGTCAGTGATTTTTCTAATGAGATATTTCACATTACCTCCTACTTTTTCATTTGTTTGGATCAGTTTAACAGTATCTTGATTTCTCATAAAGTCATTAGCTTCCATTTGCTCCAATCTAATTCTGAAGGAATTTTTCTCTTCAGTGAGCTTTTGAAATTCTTTTTTCATTTGGCAAATTTTCCTTTTTAAGGTATTTTTCTCCTCATTGGCTTTTTGGGCCTCTTTGCCATTTCAATTAGTCTATTTTTAAGGTGTTATTTTCTTCAGTCAGGTTATTGACTCACTTTTCGTGATTTCCATACATCATTCTCATTTCTCTTCCCAATTTTTCCTCTATTTCTCTTACTTGATTTTCAAAATCCTTCTTGAGCTCCTCCATGGCCTTAACCAGTTCATATTTTTCTTGGAAGCTTTTGCTGCAGGAGATCTGACTTCTTTGTCTTCCTCACATTCCATGCTTTGATCCTTTTTGTCCCCCAAAAAAGGAATATAAGGTTTGATTGCTGTGTTTGCTTCCTTTGCTTGCTCATGTTGCCACTCAATTACTTGACTTTTGAGCTTTTTGCCACTGTAGAACTCTGCTTCCAGAAAGGAGAGCTTTGTCCCAAATCACTGGGGTTTTCACAGCTGCCAGAGCTATTAGTTGGGTGCCCTCTCTACAGCCCTTGAAAGCTCTGGCTCACTTGTCACACACCCTAGGACTTCCACACAAGACAGTAATCCAGATCTAAGCAGGTTAAAGGAAGAGTTATTACCTTCTGAATGTCCCTTGGTCCCCTTACTATCTGCAGGCCAGGAGCTCTGAAGCAGCCATGTGGAGGTGGATGCACTTCTTGCCTTCTTGTCCTGGGGGAAGTGGCCAGACCATGCTCTTGGTCCCCCTCTTTCACAAAGTCCTCACAGCCCTTTTATTTTGTCTTTGGCATTTATGGGTTGATAATTCTGGAATTGCCACAGCTACTGCTGATCCACTCTCATGAAGTCTGCTCCAGCTGCCGCTGGTAGGAGCCACCCTGGGGTTAAAACAATGGGCTCACCCAGGGCTGGATGCAGTTCTCAGCATGCTGTGATGGACCCTTCCTGTAGGCCTGCCAGGCTGCCTTCAGTGGGAAATTTGTTTCTCTCTTTCACTTTGTGGGTTCTGTAGGTTATGGACGGTGGTTATGGTGGGAGCTCATGCAGTTTTCCGGCTTCTAAACTGCCCTCTTGGCTCTGCCTCCTGTTATTGATCCTTTTGTATTTTTATTCTTTCATATGCAGGGCATAAATGTTACTTTCAGTATGACTAAGATGTTTTTCCCTTTAACTGGCATACAATTTAATTTAAGGCCTTGATTTATTTATTGACTTATTCCAGTACCTGGAAAATGAATTTAATATTATTAAATCAAAAATTTTGGAAAAAAAACACAAAAATAATGCAGTGTTTAGGCTTCAGTTCATTTTTCCCTGTGTTGTAATCAGTTGACTTACCTCTCTGTAATTGGGAAATGGACTATATTCATATAAAAGTCTCTTTTTTTAAGTTTCTTCTTAGTCATATATGTATGATGAACTTCCTTCTGTGGGCATATTCTTAAATCCATTTTGGGAGTTTTAGAACTTAGTACATCTGTGCAGATCATGCCCAGTGTATCACATGTGAAGTAAATATTCTCTCTCTCTCTCTCTCTCTCTCTCTCTCTCTCTCTCTCTCTCTCTCCTTCTCTTTCTCTCTCTCTCTCTCTTTGTCTCTCACTGACTCCCTTTTTCTCTTTCTTTCTCTTCTTCCCTCCCTCTCTTCCTGAAAAAAGAAATACTTTTGTATTTGCCACAAAGAATTAAAATATGCATTGATTACATAGGGCACATTTATCTCAAAAAAAAAAAAAAACTACGCAAGTTTGACCATCAAAGTTAGAGAAATCAATGTAACCAAATGATTGCTTTGCATTAGGAACTCAAGGAAAACCTAAAAACTTCTGAATTATATTCATACAGGGAAATTTTGCCTAAAAAAAGAAAATTAGCAGAGATATGATTCATGACTGATGTGAATATAAAAGAAATGAGTAAAACTCTAGATGTTAGTATGAAAAGGTTGGAAAGAGTAATTATCCCATTGCTACAGTGGGATCTGGTCTTGGGACATGATAAAGAGGGAGAAAAATAAGACAAAAGTCTTGTAGGTTTTTTTTTTTTAATATATCCTACCAATAGAAAATGTTGCAGGACTTTTGGAAACATTGTTAAGGAATGATAGCAAGAATGAGGTAATCTCATCAGTCATTATATTGGTGGGAAATAGTGAAAAGGACTTTTAAGAGATGAGGGTGAGAAATGTGATTTAAGAAGCAAGCATATAAAGAATGGCAAGAAATAATTTTGGGAGAGACACAACATCGTAAGGCCCAGAATATCTGAGGCCTGTCATTTTCATTGAAAATTTAATGGCTAAACACACTTCTCCCTCCTTATATTAGCTTGTATTTTCTTATTTATGTACACGCCATAGCTTTCTACTAAAATATAAGCTCGTTGAAATTAATGAGCTGGGTATTCCAAGATCATTTGATTGGATTTGGCTAAAAGGGACTCTTATCTTCTCCATGTCACCAAGTTGTATCTTCTTCTTGATTCTAATTCCTACTTGTCAGTTACAGTTGGACCTTATACTAATTTTTGTTTATAGGGAAAAGAATTATTTGATAATTAAAAAAAATTAACTACAGGTTCTTGTCAGCAACTGTCAAAGAGCAAGAGAAAAAAATGAATATTTTTGTAGTAAAAATAAGTTTCTTTGAAGTTCACAGAAAATGCTCTGTTTTATTACATAACTATTGGCCCCTGTAACTTTTTCATAGCCTGTTATGAATTCATTTGATAGTCTTAACCTAAGGAATATAAGACAGAAATAAATGATAGAGGTATTTATCTCTTAGATACTAATTTCCTACACTGAATGAAATTATCAAAATTCATTGCCATGGGCACAGATATAAAGAAACACATAAAAGAATATATTATTTTTTTGTGGTGATGACATGAGGAAGACCTAAGTTCCAGCACCTCTCACAGTACTTGCATCACTTTGAGTAAGTCACTTCTCTTCCTTGAGATTCAAGCAACTACTTTAAGAATAAGTTACAGGTTAGTTGCAGTCTGCTTGGGTGGATGGAGTTGCCCTACTTGTAAAATAATAGGTCCTTGATGTATTGATATAATAAAATGCCCTAAGCATTCTGATGCTCTTCATATGTCTTAGTGAGGGCCTCTAAAGGATGGTAACCATTACCTTGTCATAAAATTCAGTACATTAAAAGACATATTCATCCTAATATTCATCATATGCATTTTATTTGATGCAAGTTATACCCTACTGTAATCATAACTCACTCTTAATCCATTCACCTTAGATTCCCAACCTTCAGTAGCCTGACATTCATTTTGGCATTCTCCAAGGGGTATGGGGGGGGGGGGGAGGAAAGGATGAAATATCAATTCCAGAGGAATTTTGTCCAATGGACAGAAGGAGAAAAGAAAGATAAGCTCACAAAAGAAGAGGCAAGGTCATGCCACATGTGTAGGAGATTATTTCTTTTTTAACTTTTGTTTATTTTTAGCTACATAATTTATTTCCATGAGATTTTGAGTTACAAATTCTCTCCCCTTCTTTCCCTTACCCCCCCAAAACAGTAATCCCACTGTATACCCCCTCCCCCAATCTACTCACTGCTATATCCTACCCCATCACCCCTCTGACTTTCCAGCAGGGCAAGATAGATCTCCTGACCCCAGTACCTGTATTTCTTATTTCCCAGTAGCATTTAAATTATAATAATGATAATAATATATATAGACATATATATTTAATATTTGATTTTTGAACTTTAAATTCTAGATTATTTCCCCTCCTCCCTTGTCACTCACCCCCACTGGAAAGAAAAGCAATTCAATACAGGCCTTACATGTATAGTTATGCAGAACATCTCCACAATAGACATATTGTGAAAGACTGATTATATTTCCCTCCTTCCTTTCCTGCCCCCCACTTGTTCTGTTCTCTACTTTGTCCCTGTCACTTTACAGAAGTGAGTGCTTCTTTTTTTAAAATTAATTTATTTAATTTCTTGTTTACATCACTCATTTCCATGAGATTTCAAGTTATACATTTTCTCCCCATCTTTCCCCTAAGCACCACCCCAAAACAGCAATCCCAATGTGTAGCCCCACCCCCAATCTGCTTTCTCCTATGTCCTCCCCCATCGCCCCTCTGACTTTCCAGAAGGGCAGGATGGGTCTCCCTACCCCAGTGCCTGTATATCTTAATTCCCAGTTGCATGTACTTAATAATAATATTAATATATACATATACATATATATTTTTAACACTTGATTATAGCACTTTAAATTCTATATTCTTTCCCTACCTCCTTCTTCACCCACCCCTACTGAAAGGACAAGCAATCCAACACAGGCTGTACATGTGTAATTACACAGAACATCTCCACAGTGGACATTGTGAGAGACTGATTATATGTCCCTCCTTCCTATCATTCCCCCCCTTCCCGTTCTATTCTCTACCTTGTCCCTGTCCCTTTACAGAAGTGTGTACTTTCAGCAACCCCCTCCACCACCCTTCCCTCTCCTCCATCATCCCACCTCTCATCCCTATCCCCCCCTACTCTCCTGTGTGGCAAGATACCCAATTTAGAGTATATGTCACTCTATGGTTTTGGCTCACAGCATCCTGTGATGAGTCGTTCTTGCCGAGCTGCCTTCAGTGGGACATGTGTTTTTCTGTATTTTTGTGTGAGTTGTGGAGACCTAAAATTTGTTTAGAATCATATTATATGGGCATTTGAGGTGGCTATGTGTGAGCTGCGAAACATTGCTGCTTCTATGCTGCCATCTTGTCTCTACCCCTTTCGAAATGTGTGCTTCTAACAACCCTCCCCCCCCAACCCAGACTCCCCTCCAGCCTTCACCTTCTCATCCTTTTCCACCCACTCTCCTATAGGCCTAGATACACAATTTAGAATGTGTGTCATTCCTTCCCAAGCCAAATTCAATGAGAGTAAGTTTAACCCACTCCTTTTGGCCTTCCTTTTCTTCCCTTCAATTTTAACAGCTATTCCTTGTCTGTTCTTTCTGAGAGGATTAACCCCATTCTGTCCCTCCCTGTCTTCTCTCATGCTATTCCTCTCCCACATCTCAACTGCACCTTTTAAAATATTATCCCATCCTATTCAATTGATCCTGTGCCCTCTATGTACATATATATACACACACACTCACATATGTAATCATAAGCATGTATTCCCTCCTATATAAAAATATGTGTATGTATAAATATATATGTGTATATTCCCTTTAACAATCCTCATACTGAGAAAAGTGTCATAAGTTATACTTATCATTTTTCCATGTTGGCATGTAAATAGTTCAACTTTGATAAGTTCCTTTTGAATTCTTTTCCATGTTTACCTTCTCATGCTTCTTGTATTTGAATGTGAAATTTTCTACTCAGTTCTGGTTTTTTCAGCAATAATGCTTGGAAGTCCTCCACCTCATTGAATGACCATATTTTCCCCTGGAACATTATACTCAATTTTTCTGGGTAGGTGATTCTTGGTTTTAAATCTAGCTCCCTTGATCTCCAGAATATCATATTTCAGGCCCTTCGATCCCTTAAGGTAGAAGCTGCTAGATCCTGGGTTATCCTGATTGTGTTTCCACAGTATTCAAATTATTTCTTCTTGGAAGCTTTTAATATTTTTTTCCTTGATTTCGAAACTCCTGAACCTGGCTATAACATTCCTAGGAGTTTTCTTTTCAGGATCTTTTTTAGGAGGTGATTGGTGAATTCTTTCAAGTTCTATTTTGCCCTCTGGTTCTAAAATATTAGGACAATTTTTCTTGAGAATTTCTTGAAGGGTTCTTTCTAGGTTCTTTTTTGGATCATGGCTTTCAGGTCGTCCAATAATTTTTAAATTGTCTCTCCTGGATCTATTTTCCAGGTCAGTGGTATTTTTAAGGAGATATTTCACATTGCCTTCAAATTTTTCATTTGTTTTTGTCTGTTTAATAATATCTTGACTTCTCATAAAGTCATTTGCTTCCATTTGCTCCACTTTATTTCTGAAGGAATTATTTTCCTCAGTGAGCTTTTGAAGTTCTTTTTCCATCTGGCAAATTCAACTTTTTAAGGCATTTTTCTCCTCATTGGCTTTTTGGGCCTCTTTTGCCATTTGAGTTACTCTGTTTTTAAGGTGTTATTTTCTTCAATAAGTTTGTTGACTCTCTTTTCATGATTTTCTCACATCATTCTCATTTCTCTTGCCAATTTTTCCTCCACTTCTCTTATTGGTTTTCGAAATCTTTCTTCAGCTCCTCTATGGATTGTAACCCATCTACATTTTTCTTAGAAGCTTTTGGTGTGGGAGTTCTGATTGTGTTATCTTCCTCCCATTCCATGCTTTGATCCTTTTTGTCCCCAAAAAAGGAATGTAAAGTTGTATTGCTGGGCTTGCTTTGTTTCCTTTGCCTGCTCATGTTGCCAGTCAATTACTTGACTTTTTTGCTCAGTAGAACTTTACTTCTGGAGGGGAGATCTTTGTCCCAAATCGCTGGGGTTTTCATAGCTGCCAGGGCTATTAGGAGGCCACTGTCTCTGCAGCCCCTACCAGCTTTGGCTCACTGAACATACATCTCAGGACCACCACCCAAGATCAAGGTCCTGATCCAGGTTGGTTAAAGCAATAGCATAGCCTCTGAACGATCGTTTGCCCCCCCCCCCTGCAGTTTGCAGGCTGGGAGCTCTGAAGCAGCTTCTCACCATGGAGGCAGATGGCCGGACTCTGTACCCCAAATTTAGCTGAGTTCCACTGACCTTTCACTTAGTCCTTGTTTCTTATGCATTGATAATTCTGGAAACCACCACAGCTTCTGGTGATCCGCTCTCCTGGAAGCTCCATCTGCAGCTTATTGTGGCTACCCTAGGGCTCCAGCCTCAGGTTCATGTGGTGCTGGTCTTAGCTCCCAACACTCTGTGATGAACCCCTTCCAGTCAGCCTGCCAGACTGCCTTCAGCGGGAGCTTTGTTACTCTCTAATTTTGTGGGTTCTGGAAGTCTAAAATTTGTTTATTGTCTTATTTTATAGGTATTTGAGGAGGTTATTGGGGGAGTCACAGAGTTCTCTCGCTTCTAAGCTGCCATCTTGTCTGGGAAATTATTCTTAAGAAAGTCTCTGTGCAAAAACAAGAAAGTGGAAGTCCATGAATGAAAAGGGGAAGCATTTTCTGCTTTTATGTCCTTAACCATTTTCATATTTAAATATTCATGTCTCCTCATTTCTTCAGAGATCATGGATACTAGAGGTGGGCTATAAATCAGGTCTCTAGGTTCCCTGAATAGAGCTATATAAGACATGTGACTTTTGATACTTTAAAATAAAATATTTAATTTTTTCTCTCTGCAATGCCATGCACGAACAGCTTTCAAGAAGAATGCTTATATGAAGAGATTTAAGGTCCTGATTAGACATTATATTGAATACTCTATTTATTGCATAACAAATCAAAGAAAAACATTCACAGTAAATCAAAGTACAGCATTCACAATATTACAGCTTATTATAGAAAATCAAAATACAGCATTCACAACAACTTATCACAGAAAATGGCCACAGTTTCCACTACCATGGTCACAATATTTTGGATAAAGAACAATCATTTAGTAACTCAAGCATTATTCACAAAATCCTTATTTCAGTCCCAGTTGTCAAAGTTTTGCACTCATTGGGCACACTAGGTTACAAATCAATTACTTATTCAGTCATCAGTCACTAAGTACAGTCATTTAGTCAGGCAATCATCCTTCATTATTCACTATTCAATCATCAGAAAATATACAGACCCTCCATCCCTAGGTCACTAGTAAATTTAATCTTCTCAGTCAGTACACAGTATCCAAGTAAAGTCTTCCTTCAGCTTGACTCAGGTTGGTCTCTCAGATTCCCTGGATCCCGTTCCATGGTCCCAGATCCTACCTGGATTCACCAAACTGTCACCTGATTCAAAGGCAGACAGCTCCCAGGTCCTTGTCCAATTCTCCAGGCAGTTCCCTCTCTGCATTGGAGCTCACAGTGTCTGGTCCATCTCAAATCTTTTAAAGTCTCCCCTAACCCACCCACCTGCAAAATCAAGGCCCAACAAACCCACAAAGTCTTAAATCACAGCCATGCTTCCTCAGTCCCTTTGCAGCCTCGGTTGCCCTTTGACCCAGAAGTCTCAGCTGGCTGGCAGAATCAAAATCACTCCATCCAGGTTTTCAAAATCAAAACCCTTCTCTTCAGCCTGGTGTGGGGGGTGGTGGTTTCCTCTTCAGCCTCCCTAACTCCTCTTCAGCCTCCATGGAGCTGCTCCAAGAAGAATATCTCCCTCAGTTCTCAATTCTCAATTCTCTCCAGCAGCTTCTCTGCCTCCAGATGGTGATCCCAAGAAATTTTGACAGTCCCTGTCTTGGGCTTTTCCTTATGCACACACACAGCATTAGCTTCCTGTTTCAGCCAACACCTTCTTGTTATGTCTACAATGGGAGATAGGAATTCACACCTTCTGTTTCCACAATTACTAAGTTCTAAGTACCCTCTACTTTTGCCAACACAAAGGGATCTTCAAATTCCAATTATATTACCATTGCATTACATTGCCATTACACTCTCTCAGAAAGAAAAGAATAAAAAATGTCTCTTCAAGAAAATTTTGCCTAGAGGTGGCTATGTGGTGCAGTAAATAGAGCACTGGCTCTGAAGTCAGGAGCATCTGAGTTCAAATGCAACATCAGACACTTAACATTTACTAGCCATATGACCTTGGGCAAGTCACTTATCCCCAATTTCCCTTCCTCCCCCCTCCAATAAGCAAAAAAAAAAAAAAAAGAGAAAAAAATTTTGTCTGGATTAATAAATCTATTTCCTTGAAGGTGCTTCCATGAAAGCAACTAGGGAAGCAATATTTTCATGGAGCAAGATATCATCATAAAATATGCTCTTCTTGGATTTTTTTTAGAGAGAATTCTAATTTTTAATTTTAAATATCGAAATATCTTATCATTATTATAGAAATATTTGGAGATTTAATGAAAGAAATAGATCATATTTAATGTGGAGGATGAGAATGATGACATCTCAATGATAAGAGGGAGAAACGATACCAGTATAATACTCCAACTGTCAAAGAAAACACAGAAATGGAATGAAGATCAATTCTTTGGAGCATTTATAGAATGGTATAGGTTTGGAAATAGTTGCTAGATTGCTATTTGCTCTAATAGAAGGAATGGATACCCATATGGATAACTCAGAGATCCATTAAAATGCTGAAATGTTGTAATGTCCATATATCAGGAGTATACCTTATACAGATATTATAGAACCATTGAAATTGAAGGGACTTCAGAATTCATCTTGTAAATTAATGCGTGAACAGGAATCGCTTTTGCAACATCTGTAGTCAAGTTGTCCAATGTTCATTTGAAGATCTATAGTGAGGGAAATATATTATTTCCTGAGACCACCCACTCTATATTTTCCATTATGCAAATTCCACAAGTTGTTTCTATTTCTTCTCTTGGGACCATGGAAAAAGAACTCTATGTTTGTCTTCTTCAGTGACAACTTTAGAAATGGAAGAATATTTTCATATTTTCTATCTTCCCCTAGTATATGCTTTTCCAAACTAAAAAATCCAAGTTCCCTTGACTGATACTTACAGGCCAGTATCTTAGATTTCTTTATTATCCTGGTCCCTCTTCTTTGGACAAATTTTATCTTATCAGATATCTTCCTAAGATGTGATATTGAGAACTGAGCACAGTCTTCCACATCTGGTTTGGCAAAGGAAGTATACAGCAAGGTTTTTAATTTCCTTTTTGTTTTTTGTGGGGAGGGGAACTTAAATATCTGATTAATGTAATGTAAGTTTACATTCTTGGTCTATGGTCCTATTCTGATGCCTCAGAAGAGTGAGAGCATAACACTGGGATTTCAAAAAATCTTATCAGCAATAGTGCAAACTCTAGCATGTTCTACCCATCTGTGGAAGTCTTCAAGTACAGATTGGGTAGCATGGGTTACCATATGTCTGTAATCTATTAACCAGTTTAGTCAAATTTGGAATCTTATCACCAGAAAGAAGCAAAGACAGGGATAGAGGCTGGTATTGCAAAATGCCTCTAAAGATACCTAATATGTGTGTGTGTATACACACATACACACACATACTCCCTCACACATGTAGATATATGTAGATGTGTGTAGATAGATAGATTTTGTATTTGTATATGTATACATATGTACATAAATATTTGTTGGCTAGTGTTGCAGTGTGCACCAGTGAAGGGAATACACATCATGACAAAGTTAAAGATTCTTGCAGGTGAAATGAGGAAGTTGAGATTCATTTGGGGGTTCCTTTATCATGTAGTTAATTCATTTTATTCACAGTTCACTAAATTGCAGAATAGTACCAAATTCAGAGGAAGAATGTAACTGATAATTATGACCTAAATGAAATTACTCTGTTAAAACACAAGAAAAATAATTGCATTGTTTTCATATGAACTATATTATGTAACTGAATAAAAATAATATCTAGTTGAGTTTAAAAAGCAATGAATCTTTGATTAATTCACTTTGTAAAGGCTATTGTTATGCTAAAAGTGCTTTTTATTTTTCACTTCAGTTTTATAAAGTCTCAATTTTTAAGTTTCTAAGTTCCTTGCCTTAGGAAGTGAGGGGAAAGAAGGCATATTTTTGTCTCTCAGTGTCCAGAAAATAGATTTAGAGCTGGAAGGGACCTTTGAATAAAAGCCCCTCATTTTATAGATGAAGAAAAAGAAGTACAAAGAAGCCAAATCACTCATTCAAAGTCACACAGAAAAAAATGTCATTGGGCTCATCTTCAAAGCCAGGTCCTTTTCATTGCAAATCCAGTGCTCTTGCTAATGCATGCCACTGCCTTCACATATGATGCTTTTTGTACATATGAGTTATAACATGTAATCATTCTCTAAATACAGTGTGTTCCCAGAACCAGGATCCCTTTTGACTTTACTTGCTTAGGGTGTGATATTTATTTTTCTCTATTTCACAATAAGAATATAAAGAATGATATTCTTTTATAAGCCATTCTTGTTCATTGATGTTATTGGATTCCAAGCTTTATTGCAATTCATAGTAGAGAATTCTATGTTTAATATACACATCAGTAGTGTATAATGTAAAAAAAAGTACTGGGTTTAGGGGTTTTGTTTTTGGGGGACTTTTTTGTATTCTGAAGAACTGAATTTGAGTTTTAGGTCTAATATTGACTTAGCTAATCTGGATAGATCAGTTAGGAGTCATAAAGAGAGAGAGCTGAAATACAATTTTAAAGTTAAACTAATTTAGTCACCTTTTACATGTAGGGAAACAGCACTAGAGAGAAGAAATCAATTGCCCATTCTTACATGGATGATAATTTTTGAGGTTAGGACTTGAACACAAGGGTTCTTGATTTCCAGCCAAATATTGTTTTCTCCATGTTGTTCTATCTTCCAAAATCTCCCTGTAGTTTCATTCATTCAATCAATCAGCAAATATTTATTATGTACATACTAAGAGGAGAACAATATGTCTCAATTCCTTCATCTCTATAATAGAACTACTAATTACTTAACATTATGTACTTGGGTGGTTGTAAGGAAAAAAAGCTATGTAAATCTTTAAAGGGCACAATCTAACTAAAACTCAAGAGTGCATCTTATTCTGAAATATTTCAGACAAGTAGCTAGCTACTCACTACCTGGATAGTCCCAATGAGGGGAATATTGCTATCTCCCAAAGTAGTAAATTTTAATTTTGGATCAATCTGTTCTTGATTTTGAACTGAGCTTCCTGTAGCTTTCTTTCTCTGCTATCAATTCTATCCTTTGGAGTCAAGTATAAAAGTCTCATCTCTCTTTGTGGAATAACTGTCATCATGTTCTGATTAAATTTTTCATTGTCTAGATTATATCCCCTTTTCCTTGAATTTAGTTCTATATGCTATGTTTTAGAGACTACCTATAATCATTGATGCACTTATCCAAATGGAATTTAAGTAATGAAGATTCTCTCATAAAATTTGGCATCTATAACTGTTCACAGTATTCTAATATTCTTAGTTACAGAATATACAGTCAGAATATAAAATATGATATTCTAGACAGGAAGAATATGTATATATAGAATGGATCAGTAATTCACATGCATCAACATATACATACATAGAATGGTCCAGAAATGCACATGTATCAAAAAAATAAGGAGCTAGCAGTGAAACAAAATGATCTCATTAATAAGAGAGCATTAAGATACTAATGTGAGTAGGCACATTTGACCTCATAAGAACTACTGATATTTAGTGGGATACAACACATGACGTAAATATGACCTTGGACAGGAATGTTTCATTCCAAAAAAACAGAATATATATGCAAAAAAATGTAAAGTGAAATCACATTCTATATTCATCAATGTGCTCGGATAAGTAAACTAGAGTGAGGAAATATATTGGAAATTATTTAGATAAACATAATTGAAGAGGAAAATATATGTAATTTGTTGTAAAAATATATCACAGGCCACATAGACTGAAGGAAGAAACAGATGAAGAGTTTGGCGAACTGGGTTACAATCTGGAGAATAGGACATGTTATATAAATGATGAGACTATAACTATTTGGATAGCTCCTTGAGCTCTCAGCCAAAAATAGAGGATCTAAGTTCCTGAATTGCTCTAATGACTATCTAATTCTTCTATATGTGAAGGAGATAATGAATTGAATGATTATTCTGAACCTGATTCTCATCAACAATGGCAACTGATTGCTGAAGTAGAAAGGGTGAGAACTTTAGGGGAAAGTGACCACTCCATCTTAAAGTAGAATTCATAATTGTGAGAGAGAAAATGCTATGAATGCTCTATAAATTTCAAAAACTTTAGACAGTGGATAGGTGGAATCATATGCCCTATTTTTACAGGGAAATCCATCTACAAAGGAATGGAAAACTCTTGAGACTAAAATTCTGAAGATACATATGGATGTGATTTTGATGAGAAAGTTGTCTAAAGAGACTGATAATGGATGCTCGGGGAACTCAGTGACTTGAGCTTTGTATAAAAGATGGATGCATAAGATCATTATGGTATCATGTATGAGATGGGAAAGCTCATGAATATCTCCTATGAGAATGCCTATTACTGATTGCAAAACACAGGGAAAGTCTAGGCAGCCCATATACTATAAGTGCAATACAAAATGGAAAGGGGAACTTGTTCATTTGGAATGGTTTTGAGAAGACTACTATAATGAAGAGATTAGTCCAATCCACCTGACATGTATATATGTGCCACCAATGTCTACTTAAAAGGCTTGTAGTCCAGTTTCATAGCTATGGTTATTGCAATATATAAATGAAATATTCATGTCCTTCTCCAAGGACAAAATGCTATACTAAGACATTAACATTCTTCTCAGACAAACACACATGAGGCTCTAATAGGGTCAAACTTTGACCTTAAATTTGTTTACAAATCACTAGAATGTGGCTGTGATCCGCATACATTGTTAAGAGCTTAGATAGAAGGGTGATAAAAACTTTGGAAATATGGTGATCGTGAGATTAAACAGATTATCTGTAAAAAAAGAAAAGAAAGAAAGAAAGATGGATGCAGAAGTAGCCAACACAAAATGAGTGAATGCCCTTATAAGAATCATTTCATATGCCCTAAAACTTAGATTGAGTTAGGATTTTGATAAGCAGTTAGTGACAATAGGGACTTTTAAAGAGAATATTAGGGGAAAGAGGTTGATCAACAAGTATTTAGTAAGCTCTTGCTATTTCCCAGTTTAGGACTGAGTACACAATGACAAAAATATTTAAACATTTTTCCCTTGGAGATCTTACATTGTATAAGACAAAACAACACATTTTTATAAGCAAATGCCAAATATGTACAAAACAGTTTAATTTTGAGGAAGGATCACTTGCAACTGGGAAGAATATGGAAAGATCTCACATAGGAGGTATCACTTGATCTGAGTTTTGAAAGGATCAGATATCCCACAAGGTCACAGTTTAGAGGGAGGGTATTTTCAGATATAGGTGAATAGTCTTTGCTAAGACATGGTATGGAAAAGCTGAGCATAAGGAATAGCTAGTAGGTCAGCTTGGGTAGAATATATAGTACATGAGGAAGAACAATCTGTAATAAGCCTGGAAATCCTAGAATCTTACTGAAGCCATATTAGGAAGTGCTTTAAATGCCGAAAATAGGAATTTCTATTTTGTCCTAGAAACAATGGGAACCACTGTAGCTTCTTGAGAAGGAAGATGAAATCACTCCAACTGTGCTTTAAGAATATCACTAGCAACTGAATGGAAGACCATTTGCAGAAGGAAGAATCTTCAGATGGCTAGTCCAATTAGAAAGGTACTGCAATAGTTCCTTCAGAGCAATTATAGGATCATTCCTCAAGATAGATGGAATAATGACAATTGGATTGGAATAAAGAGTTGCCACACAGCTTTCATCTTGCTTCTGTTTACCATGCAACAGAAAATGATTTTTGGATCAAGAATAAGAGAACAAAAGCAATTATGAAGGAGCTAAGATTAACAATAACTAAGGGAACTGTAGGAACACATATGTATATAGCTATCTTCAGTGAGTTTAAATCCTAGGCCTAGAAGAACACAACTCAGGGAGATAAAAGAATCTTCAGATGTAATTATTGAACTGCTGCCAGTGACCTTTGAAAAATTATGGAAAGTACCATGACTTTAGTTACACAAAAACATTCATTTTAAGAGAAGACGACTGAATTTTTCCATTATAGCCTAGTGAGTGCATGATTCCTGAGGAAATCCTAGAACATATTTTTAAGAGACAAAACTTTGAGCTTTATTTGAGAATGCTGACATCCAGCGGCACCACGGTTTTCTCCCTGCAGTAAGAGGGAAAGACTGTTGTTCCTGAGCTTAATAGTAACTGTCATTCTAGAGCATTGCGACCTATTCTAGATGGCCTCCCAATGTAATATAAAGGTCTTCACTCGCCTAGCTCTATCCACACAACCACAAACTCCATCATACCATATACTATTTCATAAATGGACTCTGTGTCTGAGGTAAAAGTATTTCTAGTTATGACTACTCAGTGGACAACCACAAAAACAAAACACATACTAATTAACATCATCAAAGAAGAAAAGTGAATTGAGTGGACAAAGAATTCTGATGAAAAAATATTCATTCTTCTGGTGTTCGAAACTCTTGGAGATAGTGGCAGTACTAAATTGCAATTTCACAAGCAAGGGTCAAGTTAGGGGGGGAAATTTGAGACTGAGTAAAATAATTTTCCCTTTTTTAAGGTAGAGAGGACCAGATAAAGTTAATTTAATGAATACATCTTTAATAGTGTTTCACTCAAGACTTTCTTAATGCTTGAGGAAAGAATACTCACCATTATCTTGTAGAGATGAATTGAATCATGTGTCTGTATGAGTCTATAAAAATAATAATAGAAATAGCAAAAGGATCTCAGTAGGCAACAATCTTTCATGTCATATACTTGTGTGGCATGTTGAATATAGGGAGACATAGGGACACAAGTAGTCTTCAAGGTATTAGCAAGAGATGGGTGATGTTACCAAAGTTATTTGTATTCTTACAGGGGTAACTGAATTACCTACAGAAATGCAAATAAAATGACTTCTAAAATTTTCAATCAAATGAAAAAATGAGTCTTCTTCCTTTCTTTGCAGAGGTGGAGAATTATGGGTTTCGAACAAAGATACACTGTCAGACTAAACTGATTGTGTGGGTTACTTTGTTGGGTTGTTTTTTTTTTCTTTTTCTTTTCTCATTCTGTCTCAAAAGAGAAGATTTTGTGGGGAGGCAAGGATATGTAGGTGATATAAAAATAAAATATATTAATACTTTCAAACAATTCTCCCAAATGCATAGTTATTGGTTTCAGAATTTTTAAATATTTGACTATAGCATATCATGACAGATTATACCTACAAAATATAATACACTGCCTGCGAAAAACAGTACTGTATATTTATTGAAGACATAGGATGAATATATTCATTCAAAACTTTGGGTAATTTTTACTCAAGCCAAATATACCAATTCCTCAAATGGCTCTCACACATGATGTTTAGCTCTAATTACAAAAAAAATACAAACACAAAAAACACTCTTATCACTAAACAATCATTTATATAAGCAAGTTTGAATAAAGGAGATGGAAATGTACTTTATTTTTTTTTGCAGAGGTCCTAGTGGATCTTTTCAGTGTCAGTTCTAGTGTAAACCTCTTTCAGCTATGAGACTGCAATGGTCACTAAAATGGTCATAAGGAATGAGATAAAATTCCACTGAGATGTGGGAGCATAAGTGTCCCCAGATCCAAAAGTAATGCCTCTAAGAAAAAGAAAAGAAAACAGTACCCTCAATGTCTTAGCTCTACAACCCCAAATGAATACAACCAAGCACCCAACTTCATAGAAAACTAAAGCAGGATTTAGAAATTCCCTTTTGTCTAGCAAGAGTTTACTGCTTGCCAGCCTCCAACTTAGTACTTGTTTACTGAAGGTCAGAACTCTATTAAAAAGGACGCTGCTTTTTCTGTATCTTCTTCTATGATGTAGTAGATGAGTATAGATAGAAGCAATAGAAGAAAAATGTACACAAGACTCTCCACTGATTTTATCATTGCCTCTCTCCTAGATGTTAAGAACTAATCCTTCTTTCTTTCATTCCAGCATGTTTGGAGAATCTCATTCTTCAAGAAACACTGTGATCCATAAAATTTCCCCTAACTCATAGTATGTGTTTCTTTAGTATGCAAACTGTTGTATATTATTTTCCTGAGACTTTTTACTTGCATAAGTCATCCTGTTTATGGGTTCCTTACTATGCCATAATTATGCCACAAGTCACTAATATGTTCACATTAGCTATACACCAGGGCAGACAGCCAATATTACACAATTCACTTCTGAATTGCTAATTTATAAAATCACAAACGCTAGTAGGTTTATCAGGAATGTCACAAGTGATAATGTTAGACATTTTCAATTTAGAAAGATGGTACTCAAAATGTATGCCTTACTTGTTCAGTAAAAGGTTCTGATGTATGTTAAACTTAACTTCAAATCCTGGAACAAAGGTATTTTAAATTTTACCAGGTACTTTTGAATTAAATGATATTTCTATATTTATTTAATTAACCAAAATGTATAATTGATGGATCCTTATTCAGTTTGGTAAGTATGCATCATGATTAATTAAGGAATGATTAAGACTTAGAGCTATTCCAAGAAGATACTAATTATTCCAAGATGATACCAAGATGGTTATTAATCACACTATGGATACTAAAACATGATTTTATGGGGGGGGGAAACTGAGGTTCACTGAGGAATAGGACTTAAGAAACTAATCATGATTCCCTCAATAGTTTTTTTTTTTAATTGGGTGGTATTTAAAATTATGAGAATGAAGATGTGGTTTGTTAAAAGAGAGACTAGAAAGACATTTTTTCCCTCTCACATACAAATAATTTGTCTTGGAAGAGACTAGCCACTCTACAGTGGTTGCTTTGTCAAAAGTGATGTCGGTCATATAGTGTGGTACAATGAGTCATTATTTCCACAAGAAAAACTCACAGTTATTAAGACGGGTAGAAGAAACAATTCTCACAATTTCATCGAGGTGTGCTAAGGGCTAACAGAAAACATGATTTGTCTGGTTAAGTGGATACATTTCATTTCTATGGGAATGAGATATCAAAGAAATCTTGTGTATAGACTCAGCAAGTTGAAAAATCTATATAAAAGTTTTATTTTTTTTTCTTGTTTGGCATTTTCCCTTCAATTCCAAATAAGGAATTGAAGTCTGCCAGTCTCCTTTTATCGAAAGATTTTTCAGGATATACTTTCTTTTTTATTATTCAACATGATTGTGTTTTTTTCCTATCTAACCTAAGAACTCATTCCCAAAGTGATGCTGGCATGTTACATATTAACTCTACAGTCTTTAGTTCTCTTTCTGGTTTCAAATGATAAAGCAATCCTGAGAAAAAAAAATCACATTTTGAAATATTTTCCCTGATAGCTAATCTTACATCCTCATTAGACAAACTGAATTTAAGTGAAAAAAAAAATAAAATGATGCATTTTCTATGTTATAAGACTCAGCGTTTGCACAGATTATGGTAGATCCTAGGCATAACTTCACTTAAATCATTTAGTGGTCATATTGAAAATCAGTAAATTAATCAATAAACATTTTTAAATGCCTACTATGTGTCAGGCACTCTATCAGGTTCTGAGAATACAAAAAGAGGCTAAAGATAGGCCCTGCCCTCAAGGAGTTTATAGTTTAATAGGAGAGACAACATGCAAACAAATATGTACAAAGCAAGCTATATGCTGGGTAAATAGAAACTAATTTATAGAGGGAAGGCACTAAAATTGAGGGTTTGAGAAAGTCTTCCAGTAAAAGACAGGATTTTAGTTGGATCTTAAAGGAAGCCAGAAAAGTTAGTAGGCAAGTGAGGAGAGAGAGCATTTCAGGTACAGAGGCAGTCAGAGAAAATCAGAGGAGCCAGTAGAGGGAGATTGTGGGACAGCCAGAAGACCAATGTCAGAGTATGTGTTGGGGCATAAGGTATAAGTAAACTGGAAAGACAGAATGAAACTAGATTACGAAGGGCTTTGAATGCTAAAGAGACCATTTTGTATTTGACTCTGGAGGTAACAGGTTGCCACTGAAGTTTATTGAATTGGAAGGTAATATAATTGGACCTCTATACTTATATACTAAATACATACTCCACATTCCTGTGACCCTGGATTTCTTGCCATTCCTGGCACATGAAACTTTATTTCTGGAAAAAAGCTCTTTCCTCATCTCAACCTCCTGCCTTCACAAGTTTCCTTTAACTCTCAGCTCAAATTCTACCCTTTAAAACATAAACACATACTACTAGAGTCAACTGATGGCCTGGTATCAATCAAGAAATCTGAGTTAAAATTTGGTCTCAGCCACTCACTAGCTGTGTGACCCTAGGTAAATCATTTAATGTCTTTTTGCTTTAATCCATTGCAGAAGGACATAACAGACTACTCCAATATCATTAGCAAGAAAACTCGATACAGGGTCACAGAATTACTGAATAGCAATAGAGCTAGTGTCTTCTGAGGTAATCTCATAAATATTTCGTACATATCATTTTTGAACATACTTGTTTGCATACTCTCTCCCCAGTTAGACTGCAGGCTCCTTGAGAAATGGGTCAACTTTGTCTTTCTGTTTGTTATTTTCAGTGCCTTGCACTTAATAAATAAATAAAATTATTACTGGAAATAAATAAAGCTCAATAAATGCTTGTTGAAAGATTTACTGAATTGGCCTGACTTGTATCTAGGTTTCCCTAAAGCTGAACAAGGAAGCATTCTCATTCCCAAACAGTCACTCATGCAATATGGATTCAAGAATGGGGTAGCCTTTATTGTACTCTTCTAGGAAGTATATTACAGAAAGGACACATAGAAACCTAGGTGCACATAAAGAAAATCAGAAAGAATTCAAAGAGCCCATTAGAATGGGCTAGAAGATATACTCATTTAAGAGGAGCTGCTCAACAAGTTGCCTCTTAAGACATGCACTGTCTGATCAACTCATGATAATAATGGGGAGAGTTGATAAGTTCTGTATTCCCCACTCCCCGCATCCCCACCCTCAGCACCTTCTATGCTGTCATCCAGTTCTTTAGTTGGACAGGCCATTTTGGTAATCTGCTTCCTTCTCCAAAAAGAAAGTTATTGGAGGTCTATAAGAGAACTTGATGATTCTTGACATTTAGATTGCCCATTTGGTAATCACAAAGCATAAATCTTCCTGAGTCACATGACAGCACATGTCTACCTCTATCATATGCCTCTGGAAGCAATGTTCCCAATAACCTAGTCACTTAGGAAGGGAATTTTCACCCTCATCAACTCTATCCTCTGACCTAGGCTCAGAAACACAAATGATTATTCTGTAATCTAAAATTAACTCATTAAGTTAACCCAAAACTCTTCTACTCTTTTTCTTCCCCCTTACACTCTCTTTACATATTTATTATGGCTATTCTAAAATATTGAGTTTTATGTGGTTAAAGAAGATGATCAAGTACAGGTTTTTTTGTTTGTTTTGTTCTGTTTTTGCTATTTGGTTTATATTTTTATAGGAGTCAGGTAAAAAGTTTTGTTATGGTTTATTTTTAAAGGAGCTTTTGTGTTTAAGTAATTTTTAAAAACATGATTACTAGAGAAAATTTTTTATGGCATAGGTTTTAAAATGTATTTTCTAAAACAAAAACTGTTAGATATATTTTATTTGCCTATACTGTTGATTTTGAAAAAAAAATGACTCCTCTTTATATCAAGAAGAAGTTATTGCTTAAATGATGACTTTTGAGGGGAGTAGAAATTTAGTGATTTATTATGCAAAAAAATCACTTTGGAGGAGCTAAACACCTCTGTCTTCTGCCCTGGGACTATACTTCCTTACCTTTTCCATTTTATATCCTTTTATCCTTGTGTACAATCATGCTATTCACACACCCTCAACACACACACACACACACACACACACACTCAACTTCTACTTTTTGCCCTCAGAGCTCGCAAAATCAAAAACATCATTTCTTTTGGAAGGTCAATCAACTATTTTATTATTCTATTAGCCATCTCTCTGACTGTCAAGAACAAAATACTCTTTCTTGGTCTACAAGTACCCTCTTTGTGATGTCTTTCCCTGTAAACTCCATTAGGTCAGAGACTATTTCACAGTTGAATTATAGTTCCAGCTCATAGTAGAGTGGGATATAATAAGTTCTTAATCAATGACTTTTCATTCATTCATTCATTCCTTCGGAATGAATCTAAAATTTTGAAAATTACTTCTACATTTCATGGAGAACAATTACTTTTAAACCTGTCGTCTTTTCCTAACAAAGGTAGGAAAAGTAAAGATTTTGAACTGTACTTGACAGATTTAGAAATGATCCATTCTTTCTTTAGCTGTATAGAAAATTTTTTAAAAAGAGGCCCTAGATTTACATGGGTGCAGAAACTGTAGCCTCGAGACCACATGTGGCCCTCTAGGTCCCCAAGTGAGGCTCTTTGACTGAATCTAAACTTCACAGAACAAATCAATAAAACGATTTATTCTATAAAACTTGGACTCAGTCAAAAGGCCACACCCAAGGACCTAGAAAGCCACATGTAACCTTATGACTTCAGGTTCCCTACCCATTCACATAGAATGCTGGATGTCTTTTACCTAATATTCCTTTGGACTAGAGAGTATATGTTAACTAACATAAAGTAGCTATATTTAGAATATTTAGAAATATTTCTAAAAGGGGAGAGCCACATCCATAGTCTCAATTGTCATTTGCCTAATTGTCAACCTCCTCAAGATTTTGAAGGTATAGTTGACCCCACTTATTACTTCTTCTTGACAATCACAAGTCAACTTTTTCAAGTAAGGATATTAATTATTTCCTTTTTGCTGGACACTGTTGCTATCATCACATATTTTGGTATTAAATTGTTGAGTTCAATTGTAATGAAAAATTGCTCTTTTGTTTTAAAAATTCAAAGCTTTCAAAGACCAAATCAGAAGGATATACTTCACTGCACCAAGGATTTTTTTATTCATTAATAGCATTTGTCTTTATCCTCATTTTGGAACACAACTTATAGTTTTGATAGTAATTAATCCCTATTAGTTACTTCTCATTTTTATAAAATTTTTAATGAAATTATAAAACTTAGCCCCTAAATACCTGTTAGAGTTTTTAAAGGACCAGTTTCTTTCAGTGATAGTAATAAATGAATTTTTTTCTTTACTTTTTAAGTGTATGTGTAGGTGTACATGTGGCTGTGGTGGGTGTGTATAAGTATGCATGACATAGCTGACAGATGGAGTCAAGGTTAAGATCTCAGTAAGTTTTTAATGGTTCTAATGTAGTCTAAGTTTGTGATGATGCTTGAATCACTAAATATGCTTACAAGAAACAGTGGGCCACAGTGGAAAGAGAACTTGGAGCCAGGAAGTCCTATCACTGACAAAAACTGGCTAACTCTCAACAAGTCTCTTAGCTTCTCTGTGTTCTCTTCAACTTTACAATACTATAAGTTGCAAAGAGAATATCACTCCATATTAGTAGAGTATAGAGTAATGTGCTTACTGGGTAGCTCCCTACACCAATAAGAATTGTGGGTCCTGTTATCTAACAAATTTGTATTCTAGTCAAATGCCGTCTTTCATCTACTGGACCCCCTTTCCTCTGAGAATTTTTTTTTTACTCTCATGACCTATTTATTTATTTAAAAATAACTATATATGTTAACTTTGGAACTTTGCAATATGAGTAGAACTTAAAATTCCTCTGACACTCTAATATGTCCCTAATCTAGACGTGCACAACTTGGTAGTGGGCAGGGGCTAAAATTAAAATAAGCTAAACTTTTCAGGACCGCAGATAGGATTTTAGTGGCTCACTTTCCAGAACTATTTTACAAATAAATCATATTTTAAGAAGGGAAATTTCAATTAATATAAATTAATAACACTTGACACTTACAATTTTTATCATGAAGTTACATTAATGTTAAAGAAAGTTACTTTGCTAAGTGGTATAAGTTGTAATACAATTGACAGGTTTTCTTACTGTTTACATTGGTTAGTGGGCCATATTGTACTTGTCAGCAATCAGTTTATTGTATTTTAGCTTCAGTAAAATATTTCCCAGAAGCAGCAATTTTTTTAGAAATCTGAAAACTAATCTTAGTAGCCCCCTCATTTTCTGAGTTTACTTTCTTGAAAAAAAACATTGCTCTCTACTGAAATTTTTCAACAATTTGGACACTTTAATTTGGTTTTCGTTGGTATCCAATTTGTTTGTCAGGATGTTTTGATCCAAAATGTCAAAGAAGATTCTTAGCAAATAAAGCACAATATTTTATCTCTCATTTAAATAAACAAGTATCTATTTGTCCATGCTAGATTAAACACTCTATGTTCTGATTCAGTCTTCCATTTCTTATCATCTATTTTACAAAGTCACCCCCAAAACTTTAATGTTAGAACCAAAAATCCTCCACAGGAACTGCTCACATACAAAGAAGAGGAGAGGAGAAGAGAGGGGAGCAGAGGAAAGGAAGAAGAGAGAAGGAGAGGGGAGCAGAGGGGAGGGTGAACTGAGTTGCCCAACTGGAACTGGTCACATCTCAGATTACTCACAGGTTTGGTTTGTCTTTCCTTCTCAAAGAGGACCGTGACATAGGAGAGATGATGACATGACTTGCAATTTACATTGGTTTCAGTGATGAAGGGCTGTGCAAGGTCACCACTCTCACTTTCTCCTCCAGAGCCATGTGAGTTCAGTGACCTGATGTTGATCAGGACCACTGGAGATGGCCCAGCATGATGAGATATAAAGGTTTTGTTAAAAAAAATAATAAATGGGTACAGTTACATACATTTATGTATAAAGTGTCATATGCATGTACTTTCTTTTTATTATTACTGTCTGTTTCATCTATGATTGTATCTTTACCAGTAACTCCCATTGTAGGAAAGTTGGAAACTCCCTCCACTGTTACATATTGGAAACATCTACAAATTATGGTCTTAGAAAATTGTTTGAGGTACTGAAAGATTACCTGAGTTACTCATAGTTACATGTTAGTGTTAGAAATAGGACTTGTATTCAACTTGTATTCAAGTCACCTCTCTATCCTCTATACCATGGTATCACATGTATTTTTACTTAGAAGGGGAAACATACAAATATGCAAATTTATTCAATTATTAATATGGTTAATTATTCCAAAGGAATAAAATATTTCAGTGAAATTTGTTTATGATAGTAACTGCCTGACTGACCTAGTAAAAGATGGAGAAAGGGAACATAAATTTGAGCTATGCAAATGTAGATTGGACTAACTCTGAAGGAACTCTGAAGGTATAGATAGAACTAGATTGCCTCGCGTTCCTTCCAGTTCTTAGATTTGTGTATTTCTATGAGTGTTAGAAATCTGACAATGTAAAGAACCCACTTAAAATGGACATAGAAAAGGGAATTATCCTAATTTCCATTTCAGGAACTTCTTGTCACTGAAAACTGTTACAATTGTCAGAATAATAACAGCAATTATTACAAATGGTAAAGGGAATTGAAAAAAAACTTATTTCCTGCAATTTCTTAAATTCTTTATATGGAAAACTAAGAGGGAAATTAAATCCTAAATAAAGTTCTTCCATTGGAACCAGCTTTGTAAATAGATATGACTGATTAAGTGTATATTTAATAGACTAACCATACCACTGATATTAAACCAATAAAGTACTAATTGGGCATGCTACTGTACTTATTCACTAGTACTCCTACGCAATAAATGAAAAGAATTTGTTTTGTAATGTAGAATCATTCCATTCACCTTTCCATTTAAAAACAAATAGTTTCTTTAAAAAAATTAGTTTCTTTAAAGACTATTTGTAAAATACTCTCAAACCACATTGCATCACATTGCTTGCATTGCACTGGTGTGGCAAATCTAATTTTCAAGTGTTATGTCCAAATGATGTTCTGCTTAATTACTTGTTTTTGAAACATTTCCTCATCATATTAATTTCTTATGTGTAGCAATTTCATTCTTTGGAACAAAACATTTAAACATTTCTCTGCTCAAGAAAATTTTTGAGAGAAGACAATTTACTTATGCTGATGATGAGGAGATTGCAAATGAAAAAGAACTTTTTTTTTTGTTTTTGCCATGTGGTGTATTTCAAGGAGAAGGAAGGATCAGAATGGAGAAAATAAGAGTTTTCCACAGTTATCTCAGTGTGCTTTCCATGTTTTGTTTGAATTAAATTACTAGAATATCAGGTGTACCCATATTTAACTTCAAAGTATCAAAATTCATTCTACAATTCATAGCTTTAGTTTCTTTCATAATCATTTCATCTTATATTTCTTTTATTAGCATAGATCATTGAGAGTTTTTTTTAAAGGAAATCCAATATACAAGAATCTAAACTTATAAAAGAGATAAATGGGAAGGGGAAGGGGACTTTTCACTTTTAAGAATATTTTTCACCTTATACAGAATCTATTGTTGAATTACATTAAGTATTGATTTCCTTAATTTCAAATATGATTTGATAAAAAATTAAATTTGATTCTGCAAAAGTTCTATTACACAAAATATTGTACCTAAATTATATTCATTTTCAATTCTCTTTCTCATGCTATATCCTCATCTTTACATCTTTCCTTCTGTCTCATCTATTTCTCTACATACATGTGTATCTATGATTGTACATAGCAAATGGAGGATAAGGTGGTATAAATGCAATTTCAACTTTTTCTGGGCACCAGATTTTTAATAGTATTTCTTTTTTATTCAATACCAATAACATGAAGATTCCTGAAGTGAATAATATTATATTTCACCAATCCATATATAAGTATTAATTTTCAGTGTCTATGTACATATAAGAGTCAGCTAGTGGTGCACTACACCAGGCCTGGAGTCTGGAAGATTTTAGTTCAAATATGGCCTCAGACATTTACTAACTTTGTGACCCTGGACAAGTCACTTAACTAATCCCTGTTTGCCTAACTTCCTCATGTGTAAAATGGTGACACGCTGGAGAAGGGACTGGCAAGTGACTCTAGTATCTTTGCCAAGAAAAACTTATGGACAAAATCTACGGGGTCTAGTAGAGTCAGACACAAGTGAAAAACAACAGCAAAAGTAGATATAAGAGGTTTCCAGAAATTTCAGAGTCATAAGAGGGAGAGAAGTAACATGTTTTCTTTTTTCCCCCCATCAGGAAGCAAAAAAAAAAAATCCATGAATTTTAAGGGAAATATATATATATATATGTATATATATATATATGAAAATATAAAATACTTATTCATTTTAATGTATCTTTTTGCACACTAGTCCATTTAATAGTTTTCAAAAATTAAAATGCATTATAATAAAATAAACATTTCTAAGTGTCTACTATGTTCTTGACACTAGCAATACACATATGAATAAATTTAGTCTTTTACCTCAAGAACCTTACAATCTAGTGGGAAAATACAACACACAAAAAGAAGGTTAAAATTAGAACAGTGAGGTAAGAGGGTACAGATAGAGGGCCTTGATGGAATTGAAACCAAATGGAATACTTGGTGGGACTGAAGCAGTTCAAACAGTTAGTTAAATTTCTGGGCCATATTTAAAGATTAGCTTTCTTCCAATCAGAGGAACAGAGGCAAGTATGAGTACTGATAAAATGTATATCTTGGCTCCCTCAAAATATTAAGGTTTATTCAATAGAAAAGTGCAACTCATTTGGAAAATAATTACAAAATTAATATAAGATGTTTTGTTTTTAAGTTTCAAATTAGAGCTAGAAGTTTTATGGCATTACATTTTTTTTTTAAATTTGTATCTGTTTGGGAAGCAAGCAAAAGTGAAATTCAAAGAAACCTTCCATAATTCAGTAAAAAAAAAAAAAAAGAATATCACATTTTCTGAATTCAGTTTTCTGTAAGGTACAGAGAAGAAAATACTCTCCTTTATTTTAATGTTTCATTGATACTCTTCATCTTTATATCTATTATAGAAATTTCTATTGAACCCTGCCTTGTAACAAAGGGAAAAAAAGCAAGTACACTCAGTGGCTGCACCATACAGTGCATAGTATAGCAATATTTTGTCCTGTTAGCCTCCAAATTCTCTGTGACAAGGAGGGAAGAATATTTCATTATATGTTCTCTAGAATCATTCTCGGTTTTTCAGATAGGCAGAATTCATCTTTTTAAAGTGATCATTTAACTTATACTGCTGTATTTTATATTATTGTACAATGTTTTATTTTGTTTTACAAATGACCTTCTCTTCATTCCTACAAAACTTCCTGTGCCAGAAAGTTCTCAAAAGGAACTGAGAAAAAAGAGAAGCAGCAAAAAAAAAAAAAAAGGAAGCAGTAAAAATTGCAATTAAGCTGAGACTGAGGATATCTGTAAGAATTTGTGCATATCACTAACCAGCCATCTCCATGCTTCAGTTTTCTCATTTGTAAGATGAGTCAATTGAAAATAAAAAGATAACTTTCCATGTTTCCTTTAGCTCTGGAATTCTATGATTTTTTGAAGAAAGAAAGAATGTGGTCATTAAAATGTGAAATATCGAACTACCACCATCACCATCTCTCCTCTGACTTGATTAGTCTAGGACCTTGAGCCCACTATCAGCAGTTCCTCCCATATCACTAAATATCTTTATAGTCCTGCCTCCACATTTATTATCCAGAGAAAACAACTCCTTTGGAGGAGGGGTCCATTATCCTGGCCACTATAAACACCATCTGTGGATGAACTGCCATCACTGAGTCAGTAAACCCAAGGGTCATAGGCTGCCAACTGGCTGTCACCTACAGGTTGGACAAGTAGTATAGCTGAAGAAAGGTCCCTTGAGGCAGAACTGAGAGGTAGCATGTGCCAGATTATTCAAATCACTGATACCACTTTGACCACTACCTCCAGTCAGTTCTCACTAACTGCCAATGGTTCAGCCCCCAGTTCTCTAACCATCTATAACTAAAGACCCAGAAAAGACAATACCTACAAAGTTTTTGGTTCTGTGAAATGGTTCAGGAATGGATAATATTTCGTTGCTGTAAATGAAATTAAAGAATATGTGTGCGTGTGATGTTCTTTAACATAATATTTTTTTCTGCTGCACACTAAGCACCATAGCATCTTTCCATCTGATAGGATATGTTGTCTCCTCTATTGAAATGTAAGTTCCTCTAGAGCAGGGCTTCTTAAATTTTTTTCCTCTCGAAACCCCTTCAGATCTTCTTAAATTGTGGGTTACAACCCCATATGGGGTCCTGAAAAATTTCACAGCAGTAAAAGATTTTTATATGTGCAATGACCAAAAATTAATTCAAAATCAAACACATAATGAATTTGAGGTATTTCTGGAAGTACTTCCTACAGCCTTGATTCTGAAAATAAAGCATGTGTGCTTTGCACTGAGTATGTCCTCAGGCCATGTATAGAACACTTGGCCCTACTTCTATAGAAGGTAGAGGAATTTAAAACAGGTGAAAACAAAATTAAAATACTCAAATTTAAGCATTATGTTATTTGCATATTCATGTTTTCTATTTAATGCATTATAGCCTAACATTCACTTTATATGTATTATTTTGTCTTATTTTCACTGTCCTGGTGACCTGAAGTGTTAATCAGTTAATCAACCCATCAGTCAACAAGCAGTTATGGAATCCCTACTATGTTCTAGATATTGCATTATTCTGATACAAAGGCAAAATCAAAATAATCTTATTTTTAAGAAAGTTGCATTCTATGGGGGGAAAACAATGTATGTGTATATAGAAACATATAGAATATATTACAAGATAATTTTGAGTTGAAAGGCATCAGAAACTGGCAATCTAGAAGACTGTCCATGCAGTTGGTGGTACTTGAGCTGAATCTTGAAGGAAATTAAAGATTCTCAGAGAAGGAGATGAGGAGATATAGATTGTGGACATGGGGAACTGGAAGATACAGTGATAGGAAATGGAGATCCTACATGAAGAATGGGTCTTTTTTGGCTGCACTATAGTGTGTGTAGTATAGCAATGTATGAATAATAAGCCTGGGAAGAAATATTGAGAAAGGTTTTATAAAGAAGTCTCTATGTGATTCTCGAAGTAACATGAACATACAAGAGTTTACTGAGTGATATTGTCCAATATGTGCCTTAGGAAAATCACTTTGCCTGGTAGGCAGAGATTGAACTGGGGTGGGGGTGGATGGGAAGGGTTGAGGAAGGGAAACCAGGTATGAGGCAACTCCTATACACATAGTCTAGTAGTGTTGAAGAGAACTTACACCAGATTGATGGCTATAAGTTTGGAGAGAAGACACCTGGGAGAAGATGGTAAAGAAGTATAAATAATAAGAAATAATAACAATACTTGTAAAATGCTTTGCAAGTCTAAAAGCACTATACAAATGCTAATAGTAGTAATAGTAGTTGTAGTAGTTGTTGTTGCTTTAAGTAGGAAGTGCAGTAGTGAACAGGAGAGATTAAAAGTAGTAATGAAAAAAGAAATGTGGCACTATATGAAAAGCAAAGACAAATTAAATACGTTCCTACCTTCATGGAAATGAAAATCAAGTAGGCGATGCATCTGAACATGTGACCAAGTTCTTTCTGGGTTTTTGCAATGGATCATTTGGCACCTTCCCCAAAAGAGTTCACTCATTTAAAGGAAATAATAGGGAAAGGCCACCACATACTCAAGCTCCATTAGCTTCATAGCAACTCCCAGACACCAGAATCCTGGTCTCAGAGAAGAGGACAGTTAGATTTTTTTTACTGAAGATTCTTCCCACTATTTAGGATATAGGTCCACTGACTATGAGCAGTTTAATTTCCATTTGTTACCTATATTTCTCATGGTCACATTAAAAGAAGTAGTTTCCAACATGAGAACCTTCTACCCCATCTCAAGATTTATGCTTCCCATCTTCAATTCATTCTCCATCAGTGGTCTGGTACCTTAGGCCAATAAAGAGAGGAAGACATGCCCTTGCTGTATGCTAGACAGCTTGATTGGCACATCAGTAGGCTTTATTGGTTCTGAATAATCAGAGATATGTGTCTGCTACATAATAAGCCTGAAAAAACACTGAACAAAGGAAGGGGGGAGAGGCGGGGGAGTGCAGGCTGGGAGAGAAACAAATGTACCATCCATCATTCCAAATACAAGCTTGCTGAGCACTCTTTGACCAGACATGGATATCCAGAAGTCAGTACCTGGTCTAAGTATATGATTTAGTTCTATTGAGGTGATAACTGTCCCAGAGGACATAAGAATAAGTAAGACATGTACAAATAATTATAACACAAAATCAAATATGATAGATGTTTAAGAAAAGTGGGGACAAAGGACAAATTTGTGGTAAAACTCTTGATTTAAATTCAAGAATTTACTAATCTTAGAGCAGTTCATTCGCTTAGGAAAACAAAGGTATTATATTGTTGTTCACCTTAGTACCAAGATAAATATACTAAGAAGAAAAATCTCATTTCCATAATCAGTATTCTATTTTCAAAAGACTACTTGATTTTAAGTCAAACTTTCATTTCTTTCCTATCAAAGATTATATTTTGAAATGAGTATTTTCTTTAGTGATACTGTATGATTTTGATATTTGTGACCTCATTCTAAGGTTGCTTAAGACTTTAAAGTAGAAATGTAGGAAGAAAAAAAAGTGATTTATGCAATTTCCCATGGAGTTGGAAGCTATTATTCAAGATTGTGTCTTTTCACTTGAAAGAAAATGAGAACTAGATAATCCATGAGATAGTTGTTATCTTTCCCCCATGCCTCTTCCACTTTGGTGAAAAGAGTAAGTCCTTCTGATTTTGTTTTGTTTTGTTTCTTTTATTTATTTTTTATGGCTTCTGATTTTAAGAGCAATATAATCTCACCTATTCTATTGAAACAACATTATTTTACAGATGAGAAAGCTGAAGTAGATAGATTAAATGAGTTGTCCAAGGTCAAAACAAATAATATAAGAAGGAGAATTCAAAGTGGAACCTAAGAATGCTGATTCCAAACATCGTTACTATGATTAATATTAACAGCAGAAGCATCACTTACAACAACAGAAACAATAGTAGTAGAAGTACAGAACTGAATGGAGAAGCATTCATTTCCTATGCACCAAAAACTGTGCTAAATGCTAGGGATACAGATAGAAACATAAGACAGCCCCTGCTGTCAAAGAGCTCACTTTCTAATTAAGGCAACTGAGATTTGAAGTGAAAATGTTTTAGTTTTAGAATGTTTTCATGGGTATGCATGCTCTTCTTGACTTTTTTATTTACATTTATTACATTTCATTAAGTGATTACATTTATTACATTTCATTCTTCACAATTTCAATCAAAAAGAGTTCATCAATATAGTCATAAAACCCCCAAAATATTGATATATTTCATAATGATCTAAATAGGTTATATGATTCTTGTGAAATTTAACTTTTCATTTGGGGGGAACTGTTATATCCTAAAGTTTACCTTTAACTTCCATAAGCCTGAAATAAGTATACAGTAGTAATATATTTAAAAGAATGGTAATTTTTTTGTTCATTTTTAAATTTTTTGGGTTTTTTCAATTCAAATAAATTGTCTTTGCATTGTTTGAGAGGGTAAATCACATGTTGTAGGAGATATATGAGAGTTTTTGATGCCTGTGATAAGATTTTATCTTTGCCATTGTTTCCCAGCCTGTGAGCCAAGCACTCCTTAGAGGCTGTACTAAGAGGTGCTAGAATCCATGTACACACTGAGCATTGTCATTTTAATCCTTAGTTCCAAAAAATATGTAGTGTGACTATAAATCAGCAAAAATGCCTTCTGTAAACTGTACACATATGGCTTTCATTTTCTGGAAAAACATGAACTATTTTTCAAATGTTCATGGATGCAATTGTTCTTGTTGGGGGAAAAAAATCATCTTAAATGTGTCTGTAGCTCAATAGAGCTTTTTGTCATAATTCCCTCCTCTCCTTTTCTTCATAGAAGCTTTCTTCCTTCAAGAGCTATCTCTAGGGTAGAAGGAAGGGAAGGAAAAAAGGGAGGGTGGAAGGTACATGATACCATGATTATATATTTAAAAGAAATAGCAAGTTGTATATAATGGATTTGCAGTTTCATATGTAATCATCTTTTTGATTATTCTACTATGCTATGGAAATGCTCATTTTATTCCTTAAGTTCAAAATAAAATAAATAAAAAGGTACAACTCAAGTACAACATTCTGGATGGAGTCTTTTCTGATTCCTTTTAAATGCTAGTGCCCTCCCTAACTTAAAATATAACATTGAACTACCTTGTATTTATTATTAATTTATTCTGAGTGAATACAGACATTGAGAGAGAGAGCGAGAGAGAGACAGACAGACAGACAAACAGGCAGAGAGGGAAATATTGTCTCCAGAATGCAACAAAAGTCCCCAAGAGAAGACTGTTTCATTCTTTGTATTTGCCTCCTTAGTGTATAACACAGTACTTCATATATAATACATGCTTAATAAATGCTTTTTGATTGCCAATTGGTTGGTGCATTTTGTCACTCAGTGGATGTTATTGGTACAATAACTACTATCATGTGAGATTTCCATATTTTTTTAGGGTTTAAAATAGTGTTCAAATATCTGAAAAAAGGAGAACCAGTAATCAGATAAACAATAAATGTCCCAACTTCCTTTATTGTCAGATAACAATTAATATTTGTGATGAATGAGCTTTCTGGTAAATTGGAATGGATATCTTGTATGAAACCTGACTAGAGAATACATACATACATACATATATATATATATATATATATATATATATATATATATATATATATATATATACAAACACACATATATATGTGTATCTCTCTCCATACATGTATGTATGTATATATGTATGTATATAGGCTAATATTTTGTGGAATACTTTATTAGTGATAAGATTTTTTTGTCAGCAATATAAATATTTTTACATGCTTCCATCTTTGATATTCTTGGCAAAAATTAAATGAAATGCAAAAGCATACATGATTTTTTTTTTGCTTCATTGATTGACATTCTGTCTGCATACTCAAATGAGATGTAATCTTGCACTAAACTACATTTACCTGCTGTTACACATCAAGTAATTGGTGAGCAACCCAGATTTAAATTAAAACTATTTGTTTTATCTTCTTTTCTTGCCTAAAGTCATTGCTGGATATATGGCCTTAATATGAATATAAAAGTAACTAAAACTTCAACTTTGTTGAGAGTACAACATATGAAAAACTTGTCTGTTCGTAGCAATACACGTAAAATCTAAACAAGATTACTCTGATTTCAGAAGAGTACAGAGAGGCTTTTCTTCCCCCAACACGACCCCCCACCCCCAAAATTCACCATAGGCAACTGGATGATTCTTCAGGGCTTTATTTTATTTTCTTAATTTTAATTTATTTTAATTAATTAATTTGTTAACCTGTCATATTGGGGAGTTAATCACTAAAGTTTTGTTTTGGAGTTATTTCCGTCATACATTGTTCAGTCATGGCTGACTCTTTGTGAACCTATTTGGTGTTTTCTTGGCAGAAATAGTAGAGTGATTTATCATTTCCTTCTCCAACTCATGTTTACAGATAAGGGAGATGAAGCAAATAGGGGTTACGTGACTTTCCCAGGGTCACACAGCTAGTAATTGTCTGAGACTGGATTTGTATTCAAGCCTTCATGACTTCAGGCCCAGTCCTCTCTCCACTGCACCACCTAGCTGCCCCCTGTCATACATATCATGTTCCTTCAGCATATGTTTAATAAAAGCAATCTCCAATGCCATTATATATGTGGAAACAATATTTAAATATGAAGTGCTGTTTTTAATTTCTCTATAATTTGTTAATTAAGTCTGTTTTTAAGGGAAGGCATGGTCAGAAATTATATTAAAGTTGATCATTTTTTCACTTTTATTTTGTACTCTCATAATTCTAATAGTGAGCTGTCTTTGAAAAAAAAAACTACATGTTTAAATTTTGTATGTTACTTGTTTCCTTGAGATGGCAGTATAAGCTACTCATCATTAAATATGCTCTCTTATTGATAAGAAATAAACCAAAGTTTGCATGAAAAAAGCACTAGAATTAGAAATTCTTTTTTTTAATTTTGCAATAGATAATTAATAAATATTGACTTGAAAATTTTGTTTTGTGTCTTTCAAAAATAACATTGTCCCTTATATTATTATGCTAAAATTTAACCCAAAATAAATTATTTTAATGAGATATTGACATTACTTTCTCTTCTGTTTGGTTTTTCTCTTTTTTTATAAGTTACAGAAAAGCAACATAATTTGACATTCACTTAAGATCTGGTATGAAATTTGTAGTGGACCATTGAAGGAAAAGGAATGACAACATAGTGGTGGTATACTTTGAGCTTGGTTCTGACTTCCAAGGAATTTATAAATAGAAACATTGGTAAAGGCCTTTGTCAAATAACAAAAATAGTATTTGGGTTTTTTTTCATGTACATCTCAATTTTATATAATGGAAGAAAACTAGAAAGTACTTTTCAATATTCACTTTTTTTAAAAAAAAAAGTCATAGATTGTCATAAAAAGAAAATCTAGGATATCATATAAAACAACCCTTATTAGAATGGATGTCTACAAAAGTAACCAATATGTCTTTATTAAGCACTAATTAAGTGCCAGGAATTGGATATTTATGAATCAAAATAGAAACACCAGAAATGATATCATCCCTCAGCTCAAAAAGCTAATGGGTATACCAGTATTTATTCTGTTCCTTTATCATTAGTGTTCTTTGGGGGAAAAAAAAAATCTGTGATGTTCTGACCTAAGTGATTGGAGAGAAAAAAAAAAATTGAAGGATTCTATCAATCTAGTAATAAAGAATAAATCAATAATATTACTGTTCATTGTAAATTCATACAGTATTAGGTGGAGGGTACAACAGGGTATGGGGGTGGTCAAGATGGAAAAAAAAAACAGAATGGAAGTTTCTATTTTGCATTATGGGAGATGAATTTTTGGTAAGACATTTTGCTTCACATGTAGTAAAACTATGAAAGTTGTTTTTTATTGTTGAAAGCCACAGTGATTTGACCATTCATTTCCCATCACTACTCCCAGCATACACAGACATACACACACATACACATTCACATCCATACTCAATCTAATAAACTAATATATTTGGTCATTAGTATCTTCTTTCTTGTTTTCCTCTGGAAACTGACATGGAATTTGGAAGTGATATTTGAATTTCAGTTGTAACAACTGATTTCAACTTCCCAATAACAACTGATGTGGTGAATTTGGTTTCATGACTATGTATTATGTAATTTTACTAGTGCGTAGTTAAATTCCATTGATTCCATGGGCAGTGTCCTCCATTTTAAAAGTAGGCTTTTCAATAATAAATACCTCTGTTTGGCTTTTAAGGCCTTTTCATAACTTGGTCCCAATCTACCTTTCAACCTTATTATACATTCCTCCCTTTACCTCACCTTTCTTTCTAGTCCAACTGACTTTCTTTCAGTTTTTGTGAGTCTCTTCCTCACAAATGATGAGGAATGTGTCCTTGTGACTTTGCCCTGTCCCATCTCATGCCTATAATCTCTGTTTCATAAAATCCCTTCTAATCCTTAGTTCTAGCATTAACTTCAATATGAGGCCTTTGAAGATCTCTTTTACTGCTGGAATCCTTTCCTCCATAAACTACTTCTCTTCAAACAGTATTTATTATGAAAACAGTTACATGTGTACATGTGATGTCCCTTAATAAGATGTGGGCTCTTTAAGGACAGGGCCTGTTTCACATTTGTATCCACAGTGCCTAGCACATAGTAGGTATTTTATATATGCTTACTGATTGATTGATTGTAATATATTGTGCATTAAATAATATGTAGCAGTATTATTTTTTTCACAGACTTTAAAATGCAGCACAGGGCAGAGACAGATAACACATGCACATACATGGCCCTTTGATGAAAATATACTGATTACGTTGTAGAATAGACTATATAAAGCATAAAACAGGTAGAAATTATTAAACAAAGTAGAAGGAAAGAACATTTCTAAATTGATGATTGAGTCAGGACAGGGAAGAAGAAGCTTCCTGGAGATATTTGCATTTGGGCTTTGCCTTAAAGCTGTGGTTCTCAACCTTCCTAATGCTGCGACCCTTTAATACAGTTCCTCATGTTGTGGTGACCCCCAACCATAAAATTATTTTTGTTGCTACTTCATAACTGTAATTTTGCTACTGTTATGAATCTATCTGATATGCAGGATGTATTTCCATTGTTACAAATTGAACATAACCCACACGTTGCAAACTGCTGCTTTAAAGGATGGATAGAAATTAGTATGCCCACACACATATGTGTATATACACATAGATGTGTATGTAGTCTTATTAAAAGTTTAATTTTGAACTTTGATTTTGTTGTTCAGCCATACCTGTCTAGACCACATTTGGAGTTTTCTTGGCAAAGATACTGGAGTTATTTGCCATTTCCTTCTCCAGGTCATTGGACAGATGAGGAAACTGAGGCAATCAGGGTTAAGTGACTTGCCCACGGTCACCTGGTTAGTGAGTGTGTGAAATCTGATTTTAATTCATGAAAATGAGTCTTCCTGACACTCTATATCCTGTGCCACCTAGCTGTCCAAAATATCATTACAACCAAAGAAACTTGGTTAGTAACTCCTTATTTTTAAATTACTTAATGTTATAGGATCATGTATTTCAAGAAACAAGGGATACTAAAGTTTATTTAGTCAAATTCCCTCATTTTCCAGATAAGGAAACTGTGGCTTAGAAAGTTTAATTTTTCTACCCGAGTATTCCTCACTCCAGGGACATCACTCTATCCAATAAAACAAACTTCTGTCAATGCATAAAGTATCATAATAGCCTTTAAGTCTATGTCCTCATCAAAATTTTTTGGTCCATTAACTACCATTTGTAGATATTTAAGGCCAGAAAAAACCAGAGATGTTCTTTTACATAAAGTCCTTTCTAATTCTCTCCTCCATTTAGTGCCATGCCTCCCAAACTATCATATATTTAATTATTTCTATTATTATTTTTTTTTCCTTTCATTCTTTACGTATTTCAATCCTCTATTGGAATGTAAGGTACTTGTGAGTAAGGATTTTTTTTTTTTGTATTCATATCCGTGCCATATAGAAGGATGCTAAATACTTGTTGAATGATAGATCATTTTATTTAATCCAACTATGTTGTTTTACCAATGAGAATGCCAAGACTGGAGAAGTTAAGTCATTTGTATAAAGACAGACAGATAGAACATTTCAGAGCTTACTTGAACTAAGGTCCTGTTACTCTAAACTCAGGACAAATTTCCATTACAACACTTTATTACACTTATATAGGTCACCACTGGTTCTGCCTTTTCTTTCTATTCATAATTTCATGTCTTTCCAGATATTTGTGAAATGTAGTCCCAGAGAGTCTTGGTAGAATTATAATATTCAATTAATGCAATGATGCCATCAATAGTACTCTTTCTGTCATGTTATGATAAACTTTTAGTGTCTACTATGATGAAAATGATTTTGAAGGACAGAGGGGAAAAATTGGAAATGTGGAGGATATGCCTGGTTACAAGGTGTCAGGAAACATTGAATATATATGAGGCATAGATGTATTTTAATTTAATTGGACATATAGAAAAGAGTAATTTGAGATAAAACTCTGAAAAGCAGAGAGATAGTTTGCGGAGGAGCTTCAAAGCTAGTTAAAAAATTTATCAGCTCTCAGTGCTAACACACTCCAAATTTAGCTAAAGAACAATCTCAAAAATAATTTAAGCAGATAAGAATTCTGATATAAATGCTTTGGAGGTAGTGAGTTTCCTAACAAATGTTAACCTATTACAGATCTCTGTTAGTTAATTCCCCTAGGCATTGTTAGTCTGTACATTTGATTAATTTTTTTTGTTTTTTATCACTTTCCAATTTCCTGATATTTTTTGTTTCTTTTATTACATTATCATAATATTACATTATTGCGTTATTATATTACATTATTTTTATTAGAGATTACTCTCTGTGAGAGGACTCTTGTAATAAAGTAAAATATTTAAGTAAAACTAATTAATTTTTTTTTACTTTTTGGAGGGGGAAGGGCAGGGCAGATGGGGCTAAGTGACCTGCCCAAGGTCCCGTGGCTAGTAAGTGTTAAGTGTCTGAGTCTGGGTTTGAATTGAGATCCTCCTGACTCCGGGGCTGGTGCTGTATTCATGGCACCACCTAGCCACTGCAACTAATTAATATTTTGAAGAGATCTAGAGATAGGAATTCCTTCAGGAGAGTTATCCCCCTGGCACCAATGTTTAATGCAGTCCCTGGCACATAGTAGATGTTGAATAAATGTTGACTGATGGATTGGTTATTTATTAATTAACCCAAATTTCCAGATTGAATGGAGCTTATTCACAGCTCCTGTCATATTGGTAATGCTGAAATACCATATTTTAATTAATTAACACCTCCCCAAATCAGAGAAATTCTTATATCCTAATATCCTATGAAATAACCACTAAAATAAAAGCTTGGGGGGAAATAGGAAGAAATTTATTAACCTGACAAGTTATTGCATCGATTTTCTAGCTTTCGGGATGAAAGAAATTAATTTCCTTTTTTTGTAATTGTTTTCAAAGGTGTATTTAAAACTTATATTGATGTCCTGTTATTATTGTGTTATTTCATACTCATTTTAGACATGTTTCAAGAAGAAGTAGTCCCAGGACAAGTCCCTATTCTCCTGCTTTTATCTTATATTAAGTATTCTATGGACAATTACACAGGTTGTGCAGTTGAATAAAAGTATTAGAGTATAACCTAACCCTTCCTTCTTTAGGCTCATAAAAATGTCCTTGGCACAGGTTCAAATGTAGGCAGGAAAATAAGGATGTGTTGTACTTCATCCTGGTCCCATAGAATTTTGAATTTTCCTTACTCAGCATTTTAATAGCTTTTTATTCTAAGTAGCTTGGAGAGAGAGAAGGGAACAAATACTTATGAAACACCTGTTATGTTTGGAGTTTACAAAATTATTTAATACTTATATGCCATTTTATACTTGTAATTATTTAAATATATTAACATTTGATATGACAAAATTTTTTAAAATTGTCCTAAAGCTTTTCAAAATTCAGTGTTACATCTTAGCAGTTGTAGACAAGAATTTGGTCAGTAATATTGCTCTCATTTCAGGACAATTTATTGAAAATGTTTTCTAGGATATTTTGAGGTCTGTATTTATAGCATGGACATTTATCATCTGTCACTCTGTGAAAAATATATATTTTTTTTTCAGTCTGCAATGAAAAATTGTCCAGATTTTATTTTGTTCATGTTCTACATTGATTAGTAAGTTCAATTTAATTAATTATAAGACTTTGGAAATTTCTCATCCAATAGTTGTGTTTGAATTATTAGCACAAAATCCTGCTTTTACCCATACAAATTTACATGATTCAACTGTTTGTTCAATTCTTTGTTAACATATTGTTGTTTGACTTCATCACTGTTGGCAGATATAGAGTAGTAAAAATAAACAAGATTTGGGGCAGAATAGTGTTCCTCCTGGAATAATCAGAGAAGATCTGAAGAAAAATCACAGAATGTTTGATCCCTGTGAAGAATAAATACCTGCAGGCTGGTTTCATTTGAACAACAAGTGGTGAGCCCTATGGTTAGATGGGTTGGGAGAAAGCCTCTGGCTCAGCCAAAGGAAATTTTACCTCCCTGATATTGAAGGGAGTTGGGCTTCTGAGACATGGAAGATTGAGAGAAACTCTGTTGGCAAGGAATGCCAGACCCACCTGGGCTGTGGAGACATGGCCCTGGGTGAGAAGGAACCAACACACACCTGGGGAGTGCAGAAGCAATGAAGCAGGGACATCTCTGACTGTGGGTACTTACAGGAGTCTGGAGGTCTTGGTTTCAGTTTCAGGTCAAGGGGAGAACTGAAAGAGGATCTGAGGCAAGAGGCAACCCCCCCTCCCATATCCCAGGACTAGAGGTGATTACAAAATATAAGTTGTTACAAATTTTGTAAAAAATCAGCACACAAAGGAGAAAGAATCTGAATGTAGAAAGTTACTATGGGAATAGAGAATAGTGGAGTTCATCTTCAGAGGAGGATACTGAAGCAAAGGAATCATCTGCTACCTCAAAAAATGTCAAATGGTCACCTATCTAAAAAGAATTCTTAGAAGAACTTTAAAAAAGACTGTAAAATCAAATGAGAGAGATTGAGACAAAGCTATATAAAAAGCAAGAACAATCTGAGAAAAATAAGATTTTGTTGCAAAGAAACCTCAACTCAGTAGAAAATCAGACATACAACATACAAGAGAAATATGAGGTACACATAAATGACTAATTACAAGGCACTCAATAAGGACAGACTGTTTACTTTTTATATGAGGAAATGTAAAACATGTCTAAAATTGGTATTAGTAATTGGATAGTTCAAAAGAAAAAGATAGTTCAAAAGAAAAATAGAGATAGACCTGAGCATGATGGGATTTTAAATATTAACTATTTAGAAAAAGATAAAAAGAACAATTATCTCATACAAATGAGGTGCAAGAGGAAGAACTGACACAGAGGCATTAGATGGGGGAGGATGGCAGGTAGTTCTGAAACTCTACTCTCATCAGGAATGGATCAAAGAGAAAATCGTATATACATACATGCATACGTACATACATAATACATGCATGTGTGAATGCAAAAGAGTATCCTAATTTCAAAAAGAAATAAAAGACTAAGAAGATAGGGATGAAGGAAAGGATAAGGGAGGGGTTTTTAGAGGGAACCCAACAGAAAACAATATATGCATTTAGAAGAGAATAAAAGTCTTCTAAATTTATAAAGAGGCTGAGCAAATAGGATAAGGGGGTTATAGAAAGCTATTTAAATTAATGGGAATGGTAGGATAAGGGAGAGATCATTGGAGACTTAAGTAATAGGTCAAGTAATAGGATGGAAAGGCAGCAGGTAGAAGTAAAGCACAGGAGTCAGGAAGGATAGGAAATAAAAGATACACACAAATACAAAATAAAGATCTCAAGTACAGTTTATTAGGAAAAAAAGTGGTAATTATGATCTCAGACAAAGTTAAAGCTAAAATAGTTTTACTAAAAAGGAAAAAAAATTAGGGAACCTACACTATATTTTGGGTTCATGCTGTGGTATAGGAAATGATGAGTTGGTGAGCTTAGAAAACTATGGAAAGACTTCGACTTATGAAGGAATATGTTATCTACCCTCAGAGAAACAGAGGAAGAACAAATATAGTGTGGTCTTACATAGATGCATCTGAATGTATATGACTATAGTTATCTAAGTATACGTATGTAAGTATAATTGTATATTTGCATATTTGTATAGGTATGTGTGTATATGTACATACATATACATATGTGTGTATATATATGCATGTACATGTGTGTGTATCTGTACTTAACCATAGCTTTCCTAGGGGAATTGGGAAAGAAAGGAAGAAAAAAGGAACAAAGTAAAAAGTGCATAGCAGAGAACAAAAGATAACTTATAAGTAAGCAAAGATGGATATCTCTGAACATATGTAACAGTAAGCACCCTAGCATGCCTAGGGCGGCTACTAGCACAGGTTCTTAGATCTGCTTTTCTAAAGGAAAGCAACTCAAAATGGGTTAACAATCTTACTTTAATCAAACATATCATTTACCTAGTTCAGGGGGA
>CM053590.1:153871022-153884950 GCA_028646515.1 Pseudochirops corinnae | reverse complement strand
GGTGATATTTTACTTTCTTTCCACTCCCTCAAATTCCTGTAATATGAATGAAAATTGATAAATAAAACAAAAATAAGGAAGAATATTTCTAATCCTGCTTGAATAATAAAGTTATCAATGTAAATTGGAATCTATTGCTCAGTGTAGAAAAGTGATAAATAAAGTACACTGGAAGAAAACATTTTAATTACATTATTTAACATTATCTGAAAAGCACAAAATTTGAATGAGATAATGGACATAAAATGATTTGAGAATTTTACAGTGCTATAAAATATGTTATTACTATTTGTATATCAGTCAAACTAAACTTGGAATAAACAGGCAAATTAAGTTCAAGAATATATTTTCCCTTAAATTCCAGTATCTGGGAGCAGAAAACTAACAGCTTGATTTACTATAGACAGTTGCTTTCACTATGTTTGATTACATAGTGGACTTTTAGATAATTGAATGAATTGTCCAATCAAGTACTATCATCATCTAAGAACAGAAATATAAGCAGCATTTATCTTTTAACAATCAGTCCCTTATCTTCCAACTGCCCTCCTTCCTCCTTTTTTCTTTTCATAATTTTGCACACTGTTCACATCAGTCTTGGAAACGCCATTGATTCAATTATATAATTAAACTTCATATGAAGTAAAATAATATGAGTATTCAAACTAATACTGTTGAGGCAATCAACAAGCATTTATTAAACACTTGTTTGGTGTCAGGCAACTTCCTAAGCACTGGATTTAAAAGGAAAAAGGAAACATTGTCTCTTCCCTCAGGTTTAGGATCCAACAAAAAATAGAGAGATAGGCATTCTAATAAAATGCATGTAGATGATGTTATGCTAATGGGAATTTGAAGATCTTCTCTGCCCCTTAATAGGCTTAGGTGAATTTGAGGACCTTTCCTGATTTGAAAATAAACTGTGCCCCCTAATAGGCTGAATGTGGTCACATGGGCCCTGTGGTGGGAGGCTTGTTTTTTAGGAGGCACCACTTTTGTTACTTTGTAGTGAAGTGTGTCATGAAGGTTGTGATGTTCTCTGACCCTGGAGAAGGATAGATAAATAGACAGACAGACAGAGAGACAGACAGATAGATAGATAGATAGATACAGCTATAGATAGATGATATACATGTATCTCTCTATCTATCATCTATTATCTGTTTATGTATCTATATCTCTGAGATGAGGTTTTGCCTTGGGGCTCCCTTTGGGAAGAGTTGTGTGATTTGGCCAGATGAGACTCTAGGCAGCCATTGAGACCTCCAGTTTTGAAAACCCAGATGTTGATGCTTCTCTCTCTGGTAGCTAAGTGTATGTATGTGATCATCAGATAGCTAGAAGCCTGATCTGTTTTTCTACTGAATTGTGTCATTTTCTCCATCTGTATTTTCATCTGCTTGTAACTTCTGTTTGTATTCTCTGAAGTTTAGGGTGCTGACTTTTCCCCCTTAGCTAGGTAAATGATATATGTTTGATTAAAGTAAGATTGTTAGCCCTTTTTGAGTTTCTTTCCTGTAGAAAAGCAGATCAAAGAACTTGTGCTAGCAGGCATCCTGGGTATGCTAGGCTGCTTGCTACTATAGATAGGAACACACAAAGTATAAAGAAAGTAACCATAGAAAAGAAGGAATTAGTAGTTGGGGAAATTGGGAAAGGCTTAGGAAGTCTGTGACCATAAGAGGTAAAGGATGAGGAAGTAAAGTACTCCAGATATGAGGGAACAACCAGGGTGAAAGTATAGAGATTGAAATGGTGTTTGTGTGCACATGTGTAAGAGTATGTGTTTTTGTGAGGGTGAGATGGTATTTAGGCCAGTATTGTAAGAGTGCATAGAGCGGACTAAAGCATAAGAAAGTTAAAAAGAGAAGAAAGGCCCAGTTGATTTTAAAAAGGTTGTAATGTTAAACAGAGGACTTTACATTTATATAGGGGTTAATAGGGAGATTGACTGATTAGTGTGGTAACATTCAGGCCTATGTACTAAAAAAAAATCACTTTGGCAGACATGTAAAGGATGTATTGGAGTGAGAAGAAACTTGAAACAGAGAGAACAATTATAATTCTATTGTAATCATTAATTAATTAGGGCCTGAATTAAGATGGTGGCTATGTAAGAGAGGAGAAATATATGTGAGAGACATTGTGAAAATAGAAATGATATATACACACATATAGGTATATGTATATGTATATATGTACATACAATATACATTGTCTATGAGTAATATCCATTACTATATATGTAGCAATGTACATGACTATGAGTAATATGCATTAATATACATGTACACACACATTTGATTAATTTATTGATTCTTTGAGAATAACAGAGTATCTGGAATACTAGGTATTAAGCCAAAGGACCTAAGTTTACTAGGATATAAAATATGGGAGTTGTACTTGATGATATCTAAGATCCCTTCTAGATCTAAATCTATGATCTTATGACCTGGGCTAAAAATTTCACCTATTCTTACTCTCAGTGTGACCTTGAGCAAATAAATCTCTTAATTCCTTAAGGCCTTACTTTCCTTTATAAAATAAAGAGGTTGTTCCAGGTAACCTTTAAGGACCTTTTCAGTTCTAAGTTTTAAGACCCAAAAAAGATATTTTCAAAGACAAATAATGTAGTTCTTGAGTCAACATGTGTAAACAACTTAGTCACTTTTAAAATTTAATTCTAAGCTTATATCTAGAACTAGTGGATCAAGTAACAGTTCTATCATATTTTATTAGTGTAACTATTTTCATGAGGTTAATCTAACAATACTCATCCCATTAGTCTACATTGCCATTTTTCAAGGATTAAGGTGAAATCTCACAGCTGATTCACTGTGTCAGATGTGGAACCATGACTGAGGCAAGAACGTATTAGGAGATGGAGACAGATGCTGTTCTAGACTCTGGAATTACAAAAAAAAAAATCCCAATAAAAATAATAAGCAAAAAAAGAACAATTAATTCCCTCAGAGAACTTAAATTGTATTATTAATAGTTTGTTCTTCAATTGTTATCCTTCATTCTTGAAGAGAACCAAAGTGACATCACTATGCTATAGTCTATCCTATACAGTCTATAGTGTGTCCTACTGTGGCTGCACAAACCAGTATGAGCTCAGAATGCTCTACCACAGGTTGAATACAAAAAGTTCATGTGAACATTTGGGGTGAATTCTCTAAAGCTGTGCATCTCATGCTTCTTTTGAGCTACTTCAATGTGTTCACAGAGCACAGCACCTTCTCTGATGAGGGCAGACCATGTTGGGCCATCCTGTGCCAGTGTCTCCCATGTCACACAATCAATTCCAAAGTTCTTAAGAGAGACCTTACGATTGTTCTTCCATTGCTTCTTTTTGATCATCATGTGAGCACTTTGACCTGTGTGAGTCCTCCTTAAAATAGTCTTTTGGGGAAGTGTACTTTTGAGATTTGAACAATGTGACTAGCCCATCTGAATTGAACTCTGCAGAAGAGTTTGAATACTTGGCAAATTAGTCTGAGAAAGCACCTCTGTGTCTGGTGGTGATTCAGTTTCTGCCATGGTTCTGGTATACAGTCCAGGTTTCACAGGCAATGAGGTCAGCACAATGGTCCTGTAGACCTTCAGTTTGGTAGTCAGTCTCTTCTCTCTTGTAGTTTCCTTCAGAATCTCCCAAACACTAAGCTAGCTCTGGCAATGCATGTTTCAACTTCATTATCAGTGTGTACTTCCCTGAAAAGTACCCTACCAAGGTAAATGAACTTATCCACAGCATTTGAAACTTCTCCATTTGCTGTAACTGATGGTTCCACATATGGGTGGTGTGGTGTTGGCTGATGGAACACCTGTGTTTTCTTGGTGTTTATTGGTAAGCCAAAATTAGCACAAGCAGCAGAGAACTGATTCATATATTGTTACTTCTAAGCTTCAGAGGCTGCACTTAGTGCAACAACCATTGTCAAAGAGTAAACCACGCATCATTACTCCCCCCACTTTGGTCTTGGCTTGTAACCTTTTCACATTGAAGAATTTACCATCAATTTGGTAGCTGACCTGGATTCTGTGTTTGTCCTCACTGAAGGCATTTGATAATATGGCTGAGGTCATCATGCTAAAAATCACAGAAGCAAGCCCACAACCATATTTCACTTCATTGCTGACTGGGAATTTGTAATAGCATCATCCATTATCCAGAACCCCAGTCGAGCTTGCCATCTTGAAATTGAATGACAATGCTGATGAACCTCTCCAGGCAAACAAATTTTGACACAATTTTCCATAAGCCTTCATGACCGACAGTATCAAGGCCTTGGTCAGATCTACAAATGTTGTATAGAGAACTTTCTTCCTCTCCTAATCTTTCTCCTGGAGTTTTCAAGCAGCAAACACCATATTGACCATTCGTCAGTCCTTCCTGAAGACACACTGGCTCTCAGGTAGATGACCATATTCCAAGTGAAGAATCAGCTTATTAAGCCGAATTCTGGAAAGAATCTTGTCAGCAATGACTAAGAGAGAGACATTTCTGTGATTGTCACAGGACAATCTATTTCCTTTGCCTTTATTGAGATGGATGATGGAGGCATCCTTGAATTCCTGGGGGATGCTCGCCACTTGCCATATAACCCAGAAGATTTCAGTCAGCTTTTGTATGAGCAGTAAACCCCTTTGCTTTGTAAACCTCAGTTGGAATAAAATCAGCACCAGGTGCTTTGCCACATGAAAGGAGTCTTAATGGCATTCAAAATCTCTTCTTCAACTGGAACTTCATCTGGGGAAGGACTGACTTCAACCTGAGGTAAATTATCAATGGCTTCAACATTGATTGATGATGGTCTGTTGAAAACACTATGGAAGCATTCAGCCCATTTCTTTAGGATCATGTCCTTATCAATGTCTAACCAAGTTCTAAATATTCCACAGTGCCTGCTTCAGCTGCCTTCACAGCCATTAGAACAAATTGTTCTCATCCACCCATTTCACCAGGGGAAGTCTTCACATGTTTGAAGTAGGCACCCCCTTAAGTTACCAGTGGGTTTGAGACCTGTCTGTTATCCTCAACCTAATTTAACCTGTCTTCTGAAATAGTTACTTGGGTGTGTTCACTGTACATGCTACAGCTTCTTGGAGCCACAGGTGAAAGTTAGAGGGAACAGGAACCAAAGGTTGAAAGCAACCCTGAAAACAGCTTGGCAACCCTCACACCAGAGGTAACGGTCTTCCCTTAACACACCCTACACTCCACTATCAAGAGTAGATATTTGTGAAATGCCAGTTGAATCTAATTGAACTGAATGGCATAGGCTGGTGTGCATTTACAGCCAGGTACACTTTTGGACAGTTGAATGTGAGAAGTTATTTAACCTGTTAACCAAGAGGTAAATTGTTTGGCTACTAATTGCCCAGGACATTTTAAGTCTTTTGAACTTTTACTAACAACTGTCTTGAAATTGAATGCATGAATAGTTTGAATTCTGCAATGACATTTTCAAAATTTGGCAGTTCTCAAAATATACTTGTGAATAGTGAATAGATTAAAATGAAGAGTACATATTAAAAAAGTCAAAATACAGTTCCAGATATTGTGGAATTATAACAAGAGCTACTTAAATTTCCATGAATATTTATCATCTTACTATATAGGGTAGAAACCAAAAAGCCTGTAATTAGGGAGTGTACATTTGTTTGTGTGTGTATTGAATGGCAGACACACATATACACACACAATTAAAATTGGAAATGTGTCACATTTATTTTCAATCTTACATTTCCAAAGAAAATGTATTGTACTTCTTCCTCCTAATTCCCCCCAAATCCAACAACAACAGCAAAAAACCTTTGCATGATATTGGCTGACATCTGTTATTGGTGAGGTAATATGTAATACAAAATTATTTTTATCTCTGAGTGAAAAGTTTAATTCAATAGAGACTGCTTTCCTTCTCCCTCTTGAGAGCTTCCACATCTTTTTAAAAATACAATTCAAATGTTGCCTTTTCTAGGAAACTTTCTTTGAGTCTTATCTCTAGATGTCAGTGGCCTCCACCCCTCTCCATTTTATAGTATGTCTTCTGAATCTTTCACAGGAGGTGATGTTTCACTTTAGATTGGAGCTATTTGTGTATGTGTCACAGTCATCTTACAGATTGTAAGCTATATGAGGACAGAAAGCTCATATAAAGCAATATTATATTAATATATGAAATATTATATGCATAACATATATATGTTATACATACACACACACACACACACACGCATACATATAGCTAGAACAAGCGAGGCATACTAACTTCCCTGCTCAAAAATCTTCAGTGACCCACTATTTTCTCTAAGGGGAATTCTACTATATAACTGCCTCTTACCTTTCCAGATATTATCTGATATACCCTGCCCCCCTCCAAAATCAATGCCTTTGGTTGTTCATATATGGTACATACTCCTTCCTTACCTGCTTCACTTCCTTGATTAGCTTCCACCTTCCTTGATTAGCCTAGTACCTATGTTCTCTTCCTCTTGAAATGATTGTGTGTGTGTGTGTATGTGTGTGTTACTGCTACAGCACAGAATATAAGTGCCATACATATGTACATATGTATATATGCATACATATGCATATGTATACAAACACATACATACACATGGTATATAGTATATAATATGTACATTATTTTCTTTTTATTTTTGCATCTCCATTGTCTAATCTAGTGCTTGAGACATGGAAAGTGCCAATGTTTATCAAGCAGAATTAAATTAATCTGTGTACTATCATCCAAGAAAAAAAATATACATGTAAAAGTGAGAAAAATTCATTCCAAGAAGGTTTCATTTGTGTGATGGAAATATAGATTTAGATCTGGAGGGTACATTAAAGATTATGTAATCCAACCTCCCCTCACTTTAAAGAAACTGACTTGTTCTAAATCATACAGAAAGTGTGTAGCAAAGATATCTTGAAATCAGCTCATTCAAATCAAACATTGATTCGAGCACACTATGCAGCCTCTTTATCTCCCTAGATAGAAGATGAATGATTAGGGGAGATAGTGGCAAGTGGTGTTCTCTTAGGGGTACATCAGACAGCTCTATAGGATAATGTCAAACTCCTTTTATTTTTTATTTTTATTTTTTGCTTTTTGGAGGGGGGGGGCAATTTGGGTCAAGTGACTTTCCCAAGGTCACACAGGTAGTGAGTGTGTCAAGTGTCTGAAGCTGGATTTGAACTCAGGTCCTTCTGACTCCATGGCCGCTGCTCTATTCACTGAGCCACCTAGCTGCCCCAATAATGTCAAACTCTTAATTTACTTGTACCTAATTCAAATGTTCTTAAGGCTACAATATTTAAATAGCTGTCAGTTTGGAGAGAAAAACCTAGAATTTACAAAAATACTGGGTGAAGCCTCAATTAAATGACTTTCAGAGGAGTCAAGAGTTTAACTTCCTTCCCCTTCTGTCTTATTTTTTGTATCACTAATCAGATAACAGGAAGGAGAAAAAAATTAATCAATGTATAAGCCATAAGAAAAGGTAATGCATTCAGGAAACCATATTTTCTTGAGAATGGGTGGGCCTATGCCAGTAGTGTCAAACTCAAATAGAAACAGGATCCACTAATTCATATATAATGGTCCCTGTAGGTGCATGTTGACTTAGAAAACCACATATTAACATTATCTATGTTTTATTATGGGAGCAGCAAGGTGGTACTTCTGATAGAGTGCTGGAGTTGGAGTAAGGAAGACTCATCTTCCTGAGTTTAAATCCAGCATCTGAGACTTACTAGCTGTGTGGTCCTGGGCAAGTCACTTAAACCTATATGCCTCAGTTTCCTCATCTATAAAGTGAGCTGAAGAAGGAAATGGCAAACCACGACTGCAGCATCTTTTTCAAGAAAATCCCAAATGAGGTTACAAAGTCAGACACTACTCAACATGTTTTAGAATATATTAAATTTATTTGGTTAAATATTTCCCAACTACATTTTAATCTGGGTCCCGCCAGATGCAAGGGTATTTTAGACACCTTTGGTCTATATTATGGAAACTTCAAAAGGGTTAGCTACCTTTTTGGATGCTATGGTGTAAGCAGAAAAAGTAGAACAAAGCTATAGAAATATGTGACTTGTCCTACTATAACATTATGAGTTGACCTTGAAGTGAAGGGGCCAACTTGGCCCAAGTTCCAGGAAACCGCCCCCCACAAAAGGAACAGGAAGGACCTGGGGCCCCTAGCAAAACACCAGGTACAGGATATTTATGCAAGTCTGTATCCTGATTTTTTTCCTTCCTGATATGTTTGTGGTTTCCTGATATGTTTGTGGTTTCCTGAGATGTTTGTGGTTTTTTCCTTGAAATACTCTGCTTACACCGCTGCTCAGGGCAGATCCCAGGGCTAGACTCCGGGATTGTCACTGGCTGGCTAATAAATGCTCCTTAATTCATTCAATTGGCTATCTCCGTTTTTTTTTTCTATTCGGTGTCCATTTCACTTGGAGGTCCCACTGAGATAGGCCTTTGGCCTCTGGCCGGGATAGGTAAGGGCACGGTGCCCAGGAGGGCCACTTCCCTGAAGGTTCGTGTGTGAACTGGGACCATCACCCCCCCCTGCCCGGCAACTGTTCTGAGAAACGGAAACCTTAGGAGGTTCTGTGGGTTATAGACAGGGTGGCCACCAGTCTGTATTTCTGCTTTTTTTTACCAGCCTGCTATTTCCCCGGACTCCTGAGGTCCAAATTGTTCTCTAAAATTTTTTTTACCTGAGCGTCTGATTCTATATCTGGTGAGTACTCTCTGTTGTGAGTGCACAGGGCCAGACACGGAAAAATCCTGTCCTCACTGCCTCGCTCTGGGATGCCAGTCGCGAGTGCCTGTTACACTTATCCTCCCTCATGAAAATGTTTTGTGGGGAGGTTTGTGTCTGTGTCAGCTCTCTCCTGTTCGCTTTCTGTGTCTTGCTATTCTACTTTCTGTCTTTTAACTGTTCCCTGTATCCGGATTTCAACTTAGCTGTCAAAATAGGACAGACCCTTTCTCATACCCCTTCCCCTCCATTGTACCTGGTCCTTACCCCTCCTTATCAGTAAGGTCCGGGAGATGGTTGTGGCACCTGGCGGACCCCCATTTGGATTCCTTGCATCCTCACCTGGTTGAACTACGCCACCCTACCCCCATCCAGATTCAGGCGGTGGCAGGGGTCCAGCCCCCATCAAGGCCCAGTGAGTCCCCTCCTCTGTATCCTGTCTTACCTTCTCAAGAAGACATTCTGGAAACTCCCCCTTCCCCTGTTGGCACCGCAGCCACCGTGTCTGCTCTGGCCCTCGCCGTCAGTTACCCGTTCCATGGACCTCTTGGGTCCTCCCTGTGCTCGGGGAGGGGTGCCTTGTGGTCCGGACCCACCTGGTGGCCGCGGCCCCCACAGGCGAGCGGGGGCGCCAGGCGGGGCCTCTCATGGATGGGGATTGCCCCCGCAAGCTCCAGACAAGGCGGGCCAGGGAGGCACGGGCAAGAGGGCGGAGGGCCGGGTTGGGGTGGGGCCGAGCGTGGGGCCCCAGCAGCCGGGGAGCCGGGGGGCTGGGGAGCCCGAGCCCGGTCCCAGCGAGCGGTGCCGGCTCCCCCGGAGCGCAGCGGATCGCAGCGGACCCAGCCTGGTCTGGAGCCTGGAGAGGCCCAGGGGCCTGGGCCGCATGGGTCGGGCCTCGTCCTGACGTGACAGGGCGCCGGAGGGAGCGCCCGGGCCTGCAGGAGGCTTCGACGCCCTGGAGCCCAGGGCAGAGCCCCTGGACCCACCCGCAGAGACCCCCTGAGCAGAGAGAGCAGAACGAGGGGAGCCCGGGGACACGAGTAGAGAGAGACCTCCAACCCATAGCGCCCCAGAAGACCCTCAGAGCTGCCGGCGAGAGGGGTATAGCCAACTCCTCCCCCACACTGAGCCAGGGGGCGCTCAGAGTGCTTGAAGACCCTGGCCAAGTACTCTCTCAAAATTTGATTCTAACTTAAAATTGTTGGCTGGGTTTTTAGCCCTGATCTTACTGTTTATGGAGCTGTATTTATCCAGTGGCTTTTTTTTTTTATATAGATCCTCTCTGGGTCTGCTGTCATTACCATGATATAGGGATTTTTAATTCTTATTTCTGGGCTACAGCCTAATGTTGGACTCCTGTGTAGCTAGAAAAGTAGAATTCAGATAAACTCTCAAAGACCTACAATAGAAGGAGGCTGCCAATTGCTGAGTCCAACACCCATGCTAAGGCCCTGAAACTATTTTAGACTTTCAAGCCTCTTCAAGCTGTGTGCCCAAGATCTCACTTATAAGGAGTTATGCTAGTCCACCAAGTAGCGGTCTGAAAGACCTGAATGGGAATAACCTGGTTGGGGTTTCAGAGACTAATAAATCAGTACCTCCAAACTGAAAGGCAAATACAATCCTTGGTGTAATTCTTTCCCTAGATTGTTTTGGCCCATCACTCTTAGCTTAGTGTTGTATCTAAACAGGGCCAGACTATGTATCTAGGCTTGAACAGCTCCCACCTTACCTAAACAGAGAAGAAACCTGTGACTGGTCAGTTTGTGTCTGTATTGTGATGGCATCTGCCTCTATATTTAAACCTTTCTGTAAAAATACCCTGTTCCATAAGCAGAGGAAACCTCTATCATGGCAGTCTAAGCTAGCTGAGTCCTCTGGAAGAAAAGCTCCCATATATCACTTGGAGTTGTTAGTAAGATTTTCTGTACTAGGCTGGCAGTCCTGATGGCTTTGAGTACTGGTAGACTTGCTGTTACTCAAGGTTGGGGATTGGCATTACATGCCCCTTGCCTTCAAATGGGGACAAGAAATAGTAAGGTTGAATAAAAACAGTCTTTGTATCTGACCATGGGGTCCAGGCTGGGTAGGGAGGTGACTAGGGAGAGTTGAGTGGACCAGAAGTCAGAGTGAAGGTGAAAATCAGATTTAGAGTTAGCAAATGGAAATGTTAGAAGGTAGGAAATTAGAAATAGGAATTTTTCAGAGAAGTAACGGGATGCCAGGCAGTGGTGGAAATGAAATGCAGATAAATATAAGAATTGAAGAGACTAAGGAACTTTGAGGACAGAGTATTAGAGGGCCATCAGTGTGGATTCAGCAGTCACTGAGGATGAAGAGGAAGACAGCCATTTGTTGATATTGAGCAGGATTGGCAAATATCCTGGAAGTCAGTAGCATTGTCAGAGACATACCCTAGACCCCCCTAGTGACCAGAGCCCAATAGTGCCCTCTGGACCTCCACAGACCCAGGAGGAGACCTCTGGGAGCCAGCGACAGACCCCTGAGCCCAGGGAGGCCCTTTATTGTGGGGAGGACTCATCCCACCAGGGCTGAGACCCCAGAGCCGGGGAGAGAGCACAGCCTGTCGGGGAGCCTGGAGGCTGGCAGCTGGTAGGGTGCTGTTGGGCGGGAGTCCGGCTGGTGTGGGGGCAGCCAGAACCGAAGCACACCACTCCTCTTCTCCCAGGTGGCTGGGCCTGCTGGCCACCATCATTACAGCCTCTACTCCACCCCACAGACATGAGCTCCTTGCTTCTTGGGGGGAGGGGGCAGGGACTTCTCCTCTTCCAGATGCCCCACTGCCTGCAGCCCTGCCTTCTGCCCCTGCCCAGTCTGCAGCTCCTAGTGCTGGGTCTAGCCCCTCAGCAGCCACTGCAGAAGGGATGCTGACCCAGCCCCTCGGACCTTGGAGAAGACCTGTGGCCTATCTCTCCAGACATCTTGATTCGGTGGCATCCAGATGGCCTCTCTGCCTGTGCCTCATGGCGGCTGTGGCTATGCTGGTGAAGGAGGCTTCCAAGTTGACTTTCGGCCAGCCTCTTCTGATTCTCGCCTCACATGATCTTGAACGGCTTCTGCGCTCGCCTCTCTCCAGATGGATCTCCTGTGCATGCTTGACGCACTATTGGTCCCTCCTTCTGGATGGGTCCCGTGTCGAGTTTGCGCCACTGGTGGCCTTGAGTCTGGCCTCGCTACTGCCGGACCCAGGCCCTGAGCTGCCTCTTCATGACTGCCTTGACTTCCTGGACTCCGTGCACGCCTCTCGACCCGGCCTGTCGGGTGTTCCTCTCACTGGCCCGGACCTTGTTCTCTTTGCGGATGGGAGCAGTTTCATTTCAGGCAGGGTCCGTGGAGCTGGAGCAGCGGTGGTGTCTCCCTCCGGCACCCTGTGGGATGCCTCCCTTCCGCCGGGTGCTTCGGCCTGGAGGGCCAGACTTGTTGCCCTCACTGGGGCTCTCCAGTTGGTGGAGGGTAAGAAGGCCAATGTTTTTGCTGACAGCAGATGTGCTTTTACCGCGGTGCATGTCCATGGAGATGTCTGTCGACAGGGAGGTCTTTTGACTTCTGCTGGCGGGGAGGTGAGGAATCGGGAATGGGTGTAATCCCTTCTGGAAGTGGTGTGGTTGCCAAAGGAGGGTGACCAAGGCTGGCGAAGGACTTCTGAGGGGAAGTTGATCCTGCCCCGACCCATGGTACTCCCTCTTCTAATGAATCTACACGAGTTAACTCACTTGGGAGCCACCCGGCTCTACGAACTGGTCCAGAACCACTTCTCAGCTGAGGCAGTCGCTCAGCGGTGCGTGACCTGTGTGCGCGTTAATCCAGTCTCGCCCACCAAAGTCCCGGCATACCTACCTAGAGGCACATTATAGAAACTGGTGATAATTGGGTGAGCCTCCTTCCCTTTGCCCCCTTGCGTGCATCATGAATGGTGCCCCTTCCCCTAAGGATGGGGCTTCCCCTTCTCCTCCCCTTCTGCCACCACCACCACCACCTCCCCCAAGTTGGCGGGAGTTCTGTGAATCCCATGCTCGGGGGGCAGCCCTGGACTTTGCTGGACGCTTCCACCTCTACTTGGCTTCCCATCCCCAGTATGCAGGGCTTGGGGCTGAGGCAGCCTTCTCCCGACATTTTGCTGAGCTCTTCTTGCAGCACTTTGAGGCAGAGGTGGCCTGGGCCTCAGGTTCCCTTTTATCATCTGGTCCGGTTCCCCTGAGTCCTGGGACGGAGGCCCCGTCCCTGGAGAGCTGCAGGAGTGGTGGGCCTCTGACTGTGTTGGGTCCTTCTCAATCCTCTGAGGACCTGGCTGGCGAACTCCCTCCTTCGGTCTCTTCATCCTCCTCAAAGCCTCGAATGGGGAAATGTTTTTCCCTCCACTCTGTGGGCCGATCAGTGCGGGGCTCAGTCCGAGGGATCTTGCAGTGGTGGGGAGCTGGTGGTCCCCCCTCTCCAGTGGAACCATTGGACACCTCTGCCTCTGGGCCACCTGTCCTGGATGGCCGGACAACCACAGCCCTGGAGATGCTGGACCTAGCCTACCTCAACCACTCGAAGAGTCTGCCCAGCCAGGAGCTGCCCTTGGGACCTAGTGAAAGCAACAAACATCTGTCTCAGGGGGCATATGAGGGCCTCTCTGATCATCCCTTGGCTTCTGTCTCCCCCAGCTCTGCTTCTATTGCTGCCTCCCATTTTGATTCAATGGAACTACTGCCCCCAGAGTTGCCCCCCCGAATCCCTATTACAGAGGGGCACTCAATGGAACTGCTGCCCCCTTAGTTCCCCCCCCCCCGAGTCCCTATTGGGGAGGGGCCCCCAGTGGGGACAACTTACCCTCCACCAGCCCCCTCACCCCCCTTCCGAACACTCCAGTCCAGGGGGTGTCAAATGGAGGTGATGGTGACCATCCCTTTTCAGAGTACCCTTGGTTCCATGGGACCCTCTCCTGCCTCAAGGCTGCCCAGCTAATGTTGGCAGGGGGTGCTGGCAGCCATGGTGTCTTCCTGGTACGTCAAAGCGAGACGAGGAGGGGGGAATATGTCCTCACGTTCAACTGCCAGGGCAGGGCCAAGCACCTTGGTCTGTCCCTGAATGAGGATGGTCACTGCCAGGTGTGGCGCCTCTGGTTCTTGACGGTCTTTGACATG
>CM053590.1:153831684-153861906 GCA_028646515.1 Pseudochirops corinnae | reverse complement strand
GTTTTTATGTTTTTTTTTTTCCAATGCAGTTTTATGTTCTCCATTTTAAATGAAACAAGGACTTTCATTTTGTTTTTATTTATTCTTCTCTCTGAAAATTCTGAAAAACCATCACATAGCAATACTACTAAGAAAAGAAAGATAGGTATGCAATTCAGAAAAAAAAATCAATGTTAAACTTTGCTGTTTTCTTGTTGGTGTCTTCAGAAGATATTGTCAATATTGAAATCTAAAGTAATATTTTGATTATCTTAACAAAAAAAAGATTCACTGAGAGCTTGAAGAAAAACTCCCCAAACAACTAACAGGGTTTATCTTCCTCACTTGTCATCAAATTACCCTCTACTTCCTACTCTTTCCCTTCCAAAGATCAATTATTCTCTCATGGGAGGTCAGGCCTTTTGTATCCTCCTCTGTAACTATACAGGGATGACGCTTCTCACTAGGCTATGCTTCTCTGGGCTTTGTCATCATCCTTAAGAAAGCTTCATTCTGGAATATCATTTCAACCCTGAAAATCATACCTAGGAAGTTTCCTCTGTCCCTTGGGCACCCTCTCTGACTGAATGGCTTCCTCTTTCTTTCTTCCTCCTTTTCAGTTTTATTTTACATGGGTCTTATTTACTAGGATGTAAACTCCTTGAAAGAAGAGATACTATTTTCTTTATTGTGTTTATATTCTGAGTTTCTGTCAGAGTGCCTTGCACAGAGCAAAAGCTTCATAAATGCTCCCTAAATATTGACTAAGAAGAGCTTGTGGGAATTTAGTAATCATTTGCAGTTTACATTTGCTTTATGACAAATTTTTCTGAGTCATTAAATGTCAATGTTGGTGAAAATTAATTTATCAATGGAAATTTGAATTTGTAATTCTGTGACTAAGGATCTGCTGATCCTCTGTGACATCCACTTCCTTTGTAGTAACACCACTACTTTCCTTTTCATTTTTTCCCTGGAAAATCCTGGCTTCCCTTTATCCTCATTTGAGTTCTGTATCACCCAGCTTTGTCTGCAGAAGGGCCATGTAGTCTTTCTCTTTATGTCTGGTTTTACTTAATGAAGTGAATTCATAATTTTTAAAGGTTTTTAAGGTGGGTTTAAAATATTACATTTATTTCATAATGCTCCCCTATCCATGCAACCTTGAGGCTAGGTGGCTCAGTGGATAGAACAATGGGCTGATAATCAGGAAGATTCATCTTCCTGAATTCAATTTCTGCCTCAAACATTTATTAGCTGTGTGACCCTAGACAAGTCACTTAACCATGTTTTCCTCAATTTCGTCATCTATAAAATGAGCTGGAGAAGGAAATGACAAGACACTCCAGTATTTTTGCCAAGAAAATCCGAAAACAGTGTCATGAAGTATTGAACATGATTGAAACGATTCAACAGTAACACACTCACATATATGAGGGACCCCTGAATTAGTTGCCTTTGATTGAACATACTCTATGGGACTACAATCACTAAAAAACACACTTGACAATCCTTAATTTGTTTCCTTTTTCTTTAGTTAGTCAGATGATGCAATAAGATCAAAGTAAGACCAAAGAAGACCTGTCCTGGGTTTTGTGTGTCTGCCCCTAAACCTTAGGTATGGATTTAGAAGCTGTAAACATACTAGAAGCAATGTTCACATTGACTGGGAATGGTGAAAGGGTATTAGTGGGATTAGAAGGAATGGGGTAGATTTAAAAGGGAAATTCCGTGGCAAGGTAGGTAGGTCAAGGATGAAATGATGTGAACTGCATCAGCAAGTTTGGTTAAAATGTAAGCTAAGCAAGGGGGGTTATGTGAAATTAATTTAGAAGGTAGGATGGCATGAGATTGTGAAGGGCTTCAAATGTCACACAGAATTTTACATATTTTTCCTAGGAAGAATAGAGCCACCAAGACTTCGAAATACAAGAGAATCAGTTCAGAATATCAATATCCATGGCAAACATGATTGTCTTCAGGTTTATGAGCAACCTGTGAATTAAAGGAAGGCAGCAGATGGTAGGAGTAATCCAGGGTTGAGGCTGGCAGGGCAAGATTTGTGATAATGATAAGGGGACAAAGGAATCAAAATAGAAAGGCAGTGTGTTTCTGAACTGATTCACCAATGGTCCATGTTTAGGAAGGGAGCCAGTTAAGTTATAATGGCCTGGGAAAGAATGAAAGGGTTGAGGGATTGGAGGTCACATCAAGGACAAAGGAGATGATCTGAGGTTGCAAAGTAGAGGGAGAAGTTGCTTGACAACTGATTATGATCAGATAAAGGAATCTTAGCATGGAAGGGGTGCATTTGTGAGTAATGACAAGATCACACATATGATCTTAGAATACCATAACTTAGGGTTTAACTAGTGTTATATAACCTCTTGACTATTACAGGTATTCACACAGGTTGAGGCTTATGAGTTATCATTTCATGGTTGCACAGCCATAAAGAATCTTGAACTTGGATAGTCATTCTCTGACTTACTGTCCTGAGACTTGGGCAATGCACTACCTTCCTGGTGGTTCTTTGCACAAGATAGACTCTCCCCCAAATTCCTGCATTTCTACTGTCTGATCTTCTTACCTGGAATTCTCTCCCTTCTTATCTCTGCCTCTTGGCTTCCTTTAAGTCTCAGCCAAATTCCCATCTTCTCTAAGAAGCCTTTCCTAATCTTCCACATTCTTAGTACCTTCCCTCTGAGTTACTCCCAATTTGCCCTGTACGTATCTTGAGTATACATAATTATTTACATTTTGTTGTCCCCATTTGACTGTGAGCAACTTAAAAGCAAGGATGTTTTTATCTCTATTTGTGGCCCCAAAACTTGGCAAAATGGCCGAACTAGAATAGGCACTCATTAAATGCTTACTTCCTCAATGATCACTCTAAGATATTTGAAAGTAGAGATTAAATTATAATAAACATTGCTAGAAAAACTTTTCAATATTTAAAAATATTTTAAAATACATTTAATTGATTTTTAAATGTTATATTCAGTGATTTAACAAGCATACCCCCATACCATCATATCCTCTTTATGAAAGATAATAATTCATTATAATCCCATATCAACATAAATCCAAGAGATATTGTTTAAAAGTATATCAATGTTAGATGATACAAACTGTATTACATTGTTGTCTTTCCATATTTCAACATCAAGGAAACCAGCAAAGTGTTTGATAAAGGAAACAAAGAAAATTCAAAGGGAACAAAATGTATCCAGCACCTATTGAGCTTTTAAGTGTGATGGTGGTATTGAGTAATGTTTTATTTACCTTATTTATATTCCTACTCAATTTTAGTAGGGTTTTTTGTCAGGTAGTAATATCATGAAATAATTTGGCCTAAAGAATATGAGGCAACTTACCTTCTGGACTGAATTCGTGGGGTTAGATCATGAGAAGATGATTGATTTATATATGGAAGGGATCTTAGAGGTGAACTAGTTAGCTTTCTAAATTTTTTGAGATGAGAACATAAACCCATATAGTTAAGTGACTTGCCCAAGGTAATAGGTAAGAACACAGGTGACAGGATTTGAATAGAGATCTTTTGTGTCTAAAACCAAAATTTTCTTTTACATTTAGCTAAAATATGTACATGTGTTGTGAAAAGACTTACTATGATAGTCTGTTAATGTGGGCATTATTGGTACTTGCTAGAATAATTTTAATGTTAGTGTTTTTGAAAAAAGTCATAGCTTCATAAAGCAGGAAAGGATTTAAGAGGTCACTTAGCCAGCCCCCTGATGTTAAGCATGACTGAAAATACCATGAATATTGAGGACAAGTTAGTTGGTTGTCTTTCCAGTTTTTAAAGGATTTTGTTCTTAGAGATGAAAGTTATTCATATTTAAGTAAGGTAACAGTCATTTGACAAGTCACTTTAAGAAAAATATTGTACTTTGTTCCTAAAGAAGGATTTTGATTTCCCGCAGTATCTCAGGTCCTCTGTCAAGAGTGTCATTGAAGTGTTCATGCTTTTCTTTCTAGAACATTACCTTAAAGTTCAAACATTCTGATTTACCCCCACAGTTATAATGAAAGGATGGGAGCACATTGTCTGAAGAAAAAAATTAATAGTAAAAGCAGATGCCATCTGAAAGGAATGATCAAAGTCTCAAAGCATACCAACATTTTAAGGGAAAAACAAATTATTTCTTAGTCTTTAAAGTAGGTAAGAAAAAAAGTAAGAACACTCAGCAATGATTATTTCACCTTCTTTGAAGTAAATTAGAAAATTCAACAGGAAAAAAAAAAGAATATTATTGCCAGGAAGAAAGGAAGTCACATAAAGATTTTTGAAGTGAATTTTTTTTCTTTAGTAGAGGATTATTAAAAAAAAAAAAAGAAATGTTTATAAACTTCTGAAAGTTTCATTAGTATATTTTACCCCCCAAAAAGACTTTTATTGTGAATATTTAATTACAGGATAAAAGTTGTGAATATGAGCTAAGATTTATTTAACCTTGGTTTTGTGAGAAGTTATTGAATTTAATAACAATTGCAAAATAATTAATAACTGCTAGCCCTATTTAGCCAATGTATAAATTTTTCCCGATCCTTACCAGATCACATCCAAGAATACGTCTGAAAACATTCCAAGAAGGCTTACTTTTGGGGCAGCTAGGTGGCACAGTGAATGGTGCACCAGCCCTGTAGTCAGGAGGACATGAGTTCAAATGTGACCTCAGACACTTAACCCAAAAATTAAATGCATGACCTTGGGCAAATCACTTAACCCCCAATTACCTTCCAAAATGCTAAAATAAAATAGTTTTTTTTTTTTTAAAAAAGGCTTACTTTTTTCTAGTTAGACTAATATAATCCAGTTAGCTATAGTTGATGAATTTAAGCTCTATGAAACTATTGATGGCATTTCAAGCATTTACTTTTAATTGTTGTAATGTAATGTTCTATATATGTTCTTATGATTTCTTCCAATTTACCTGAAAAAAATACTCTCCCCTGTAACACATGTTGTCAACCAAAATAAATCCATAAATTGAATATGTCTGAAAATGTAAGATTTCTTCCATACCTCTAATCTCCCACTTTTCTAAGGAGATACAAGAGTCATTTGTCACCATCAGTCTTCTGACACCATGATTTCTCACTGCACTGATGAGATTTTTCAAACCTTTGAATATTATTTTCCTTTATGTTATTGATATCCCATAAACTGATCCTCTTTTTCTCCTCATTTCATTTTGCAATTCTTGACTTTCCAGATTTCGCTCAATTCTTTATATTAATAATTTCTTAAAGAAGAATACATCATTATAGTCACATAGTACAATTTGCTTAGCCATTTTACAGTTGATTGGAAAGTGCTTTTGTGCCAATCTTTGACTACAAAAAATGATGAAAAATAATAAAATGTAATGGGTGTATGCATGTGCATATTCTCAAAATTCTTACTGAAATTTTAATGCTTCACTAAGAATTTTGGGAATTGACTATGATATCTATATCTACATAAAGAGTTTTGGGACACCATATATATGTTTCAGATACATGCATACACACTTTTCTTTTTTATATAAGAAGTAGTAAATGTATAAGCATAGACTTTTAAGCTCCTTTAATTAGCTTAGTGTAGATGCTTTGCAGTGATAGCCCTAGAAAAATTATTTCAAACAAATGCCCAGTCTAGTAACAAAAATGCATTAGTATGGTTTTCTTCCCCCAATCCCTACAAAATTTGGGGTTTTATTATCATAAAAATCAGGAGTCAGGTAAAACCAAAAATTTATTTTAATTCATGTTTCTTTATTTAATGATTTGGACCATTTGTTCATTCATATCGTTGCTTATAATTTGCATTTTTTTTTTTTTGAAAACTGCTACTCATTTCCTTTGGCCACTTTTTTGTCACTGAGACATTTTTCTTTGCATTTTGCTATATGTCTTGGATATTGAAACCTTAAGAGAGATTTTTGTTGCAAAGGCTTTTCCCTAATTAAATGTTGTTGGTGCTGTTCACTAATTCAGTCATGTCAGACTCTTCATGATTCTTTATGAGGTTTTCTGGGTGAAGATACTGCAGTGGTTTACCATTTTCTTCTCCACTGGATTAAGGCAAACAGAGATTAAGTGACTTGCCCAGGATGACATACCTAGTGAATGTTTAAGACCAGATTTGAAGTTAGTTCTTCCTGATTCCAGGTCCAGGGCCCTATCCACTGAGCCAACATAATTTTAGCTGTATTGATTTCATTTATAGAAAATTTTTCAAGGATATGCAATCAAATTTCCCATTCTGTTTTTATTGACTCTAGGATTCTCTAAACCATCATATCTTCTGTAAGTAAAAATAATTCTGTTTCCTCTGCCCATATTTATTCTTGCAATTTTTGTTTTATTTCTATATTTAAAATTTCTAAAACTGTAAAATGTTAAGGCATTTAAAATGGGTAATGTTGCTTTACCACTCTTGTTGGAAATACTGCAATTGTTCTTCTATTATAATTAATGTGAATGGTTAGTTTCAGATCCATCATGGGTCACAAATTTAGCGCTGGAATGGATCTCAGAGGTTATCTTCTCCAAGTACTTTATTTTTCAGATGTGGAAAATGAGGACAAGAGAAGTTAATTTACTTGGCCAGGAACACATAAGTATGAAATGTCAGAGTCAATATTTCATTCTAGTAGACTGAAGCAAATCTATCTCTTCTTCAATGATATCATCCTGCTTCTCAAACCAGGCTTTTAACTTAGATCCAGTAACTGATCCATGACAAAGTCAGTTCTTTTCGTTTCATTAGGCTGTCACATTTTTGTTTTTCATATTAAAGAAAATTCCATTTATTCCTTTGATTTAATAACTTTAATATACATAAGTGCTATAGTTTGTCAAACCCCTTATTGGATCTAAGGATGTAATTAAACAATTTAGTTATTTTTGTTATTAATATGTTTTAGTATATTCCTAGATTTTCAAATGCTGCGTCCTTTTTGCACTCTTCGTTTAACCTAAGTGGATTATAGTAGACAAGTCTTGAATATATTGCTGTAGTGTTTAAGTTAGCATTTTATTCAATATTTTTGTATCAACATTCATTTGTGATAGTGGTACATAATTTTCTTCCTATCTTAAAATAAAAATCTTCCTGATTTCTGTATCAAGGTCACCCTTACCTTATGGAAGAAATTTGAAAAGATGCTTTTCTAAGTAATAGATGAGTTAATTGAATTTTCCTTTGAATATTTGATCAAATTTACTCATAAGTCTATCTGGGCATAAAAGACTTATAGTCTTCCCTTCTTACCTCCCTTGAAAGATCATATATATAATTCACTTATTTTCCTTAACTTGAATTGTTTTCGTTCTCTATTTCCAATTCTGTTCATTCAAAAACAGCTTTCCTTTGAAAATATTAATTCATTTAAGATTTTTGTAGGCATATTATTTAAAAAATTAAATTTAAAATATTTCATTTCTCATTCATGTGTTGTAAATGCCTTTTTTTTTAATTTTCAAAAATGGTTTTTTTCTCTCTCGCTTAGATTAGATTAGCTAATGGTTTGGTCATTTTATTTATCCTTTCCAAAATTTAGCTCTCAGATATCAATTGAAATAATTTTTAGAATAACCTTTTAAAACCTACCACTACTCATTCTTCTTTGATTTTTGTAATTTATATTCTTATGTGCTTTACTTTGTTGATTTCATTTTTTTTAATTCCATGCTGAGTTAATTGAAAATTTCTCTCTGATCTTTCTTAATGAATGTCTTTAGTCCATCAATCAATAAACATTTATAGCTACCTATGCTCAGTAAAGTTAGCATTAATTATTTGCCTACTCTGTGACATATACTCTAAATATGAGGTAAACTAGAAAAGCAAAAATGAAAAAGCTAACCAAAAAAAAAACAATTCCTGCTCTCAAGGAGCTCACCATCTTTTGGGGGAGACAACATAAAAACAAGCTATATACAGCACAAGTTGGATACAGTCAATAGAGAAAAGGCACTAGAATTAAAGGTAATTGGGAAAGGCTTCCTACAGATGATAATATTTTAGCTGGGACTAGAAAGAAGAGAGGGAAGCCAGGAGACAGAGATGAGGAGTGAGAGTATTCTGGGCATGGGACATCCCCATGTTAAGCTAAAAAGTCCTGAACAGTGAGCAGGACAGTGTTAGAAGACTACAGAACACATTACCCACCCCACCCCACCCATTTTCCTGTGGGGTAAGATTGAGCGTATATGTTATTTCTTCCCTAGGTCAAATTCAATGAGAATCAGGTTATCCCATTCCCTTTCATCTTTCTGCTCTCCCCCTCCATTATAACAGATTTCTCTCCCTTTTTTATGTGAAATAATTTACCCTAATCTATCACTCCCTTTCTTCTTCTCCCAATAAATTCCCCTCTCATCTCTTAATATTGTTTTTAGATATCATTCATTCATATTCAACTCAACCTGTGCCCTCTATGCATACATGAACATACAAATGCCCACACTCACATATATATTTATATACACATACATTCTCCAATACATACATGTATTTATATGTATACATATAAATACATATATATATTCCCTTCAGCTATGCTCATACTGAGAAAAGTGTTATGAGTTACAATTATTGTTTTTCCATGTAGGAATGTGAATAGTTCAACTTTAATAAGTTCCTTATGATTTCTTTTTCCTGTTTATCTTCTCATGTTTCTCTTGGTTCTTGTATTTGAAAGTCAAATTTTCTTTTCAGCTCAGGTTTTTTCATCAAGAAAACTTAAAAATCCTCTATTTCATTGAATGACCATATTTTTTCCTGTAGCATTATATTCAGTTCTGCTAGGTAGGTGATTTTTAGTTTTAGTCCTAGTTCCTTTGACCTCCAGAATATCATATTCCAAGCCCTTCAATCTCTTAATGTAGAAGCTGCTAGGTCTTGTGTTATACTAACTGTTTCCACAGTACTCAAATTGTTTCTTCCTGACTGCTTTCAGTATTTTCTCCTTGACCTGGGAACCCTGGAATTTGGTTATAATATTCCTAGGAGTTTTTTTTTTCAGATCATTTTCAAGAGGCCATCAGCAAATTCTTTCAATTTTTGTTTTGTCCTCTGCTTCTAGAATATCAGGGCAATTTTGCTTGATAATTTCTCGAAAGATGGTCTTTTTTTGATCATGGCTTTCAGGTAGTCCAATGGTTTTCAAATAGCCCAATAATTTTTAGATGATCTCTTGTGGATTTATTTTCCAGGTCAGTGGTTTTTCCAATGAAATATTTCACATTGCCTTCTATTTTTTTCATTTGTTTGGTCTGTTTTTCACTATCTTGATTTCTCATAAAGTCATTAGCTTCCAATTGCTCCAATATAATTTTGAAGGCATTATTCTCTTCAGTGAGTTTTTGAAATTACTTTTCCATCTGGCAAATTTGATTTTTTAAGGCATTCTTCTCCTCATTGGCTTTTTTTGGGCCTCTTTTTCCATTTGAGTTACTCTATTTTTTAAGGTGTTATTTTCTTCATTTTTTTTTTTTTGGTCTCTTTGAGCAGGCTATTGACTCACTTTTAATGATTTTCCTGCATCATTCTCATTTCTCTTCCCAGTTTTTCGTGCATTTCTTTTCCTTGATTTTCAAGTCCTTTTTGAGCTCCTCCATGGCCTGTAACCAATTCATATTTATCTTAGAGGCTTTTGATGTAGGAGTTCTGACTTCTCTGTCTTCACTCCAGTCCAAGCCTTTATCCATTTTGTCCCCCAAAATGGATTCTGTTGTCTTTTTTTCTTCCATTGCTTGCTCATATTGGCAGCCAATTACTTAACTTTTGAGCTCTTTGCCATGGTAGAACTCTGCTTCCAGAATGGAGAGAGCTATGTTCCAAATTGCTGGAGTTTTTGCAGCTGCTGGAGCTATTAGATGAGTGGCCTCTCTACAGCCCCAACATGCTCTGCCTTACTGGTCACACACCCCAGGACCATCACCCAAGATCCCAATCTGGTTCCAAACAGGTCAAAGCAAGAGAAATTACCCTCTGAATGGTTGCTTGGTGTCCCTACAATCTGCAGGCCAGGAGCTCTGGAAGCAGCTACCACACCTCCTCTTCTTCCTGCTCTGGGGTTAGCAGCTGAACTGCACTCCCACTATTTGAACAAAGTTCCACACTGACCTTTTACTTTGTCTTTGGCATTTGTGGATTGAAAAGTCTGGAAACTGCTACAGCTGCTGGAGATTTATTCTTGTGAAGTTTGCTCCAGCTGCTGCTTTTCAGGGCTGCCCTAGTGCTAAAACCACAGCTCAGTTAGGACTGTGCTCAGCTACCAGCATGCTCTGATGGATGCTTCCTGCAGGCCTGCTGGGATTCCTTCAGTGGGAGATTTGTTTCTTTCTGTCACTTTTTGGTTTCTGCAGCTCTAAAGTTTGTTTAGAGTCAATTTTTACATGTATTGGAGGAGGTGGAAGCCAGAGCCAATGGAAGTCCTATTTCCACTCCACCATCTGGGCTCCATCCCTGAATCCACCACCTTTTGACCCAGGATTCTATACCTGTTCTATTTTCTATTCTGTGAAAGATTTGTGAATCAATAGATGGATTTGGGGATTGTGGTGTCATATTTGGGGACTCTATGACAAGGACTTCAAAGGCTGAACCTCCAGTCTTGGAAGGGGTTACTGAGACAGGGACAGAGAATCCCTGATTATGGGCTCAGATTTAGAATTTTAGCGTAATCCTCTTGCATTGTTTTTGTGTATTTATTTGTTTGTTTGTTTGCAGTTGCAGTTTGCAGCTTGAGAAGAGATATGGAAAGAAGTATTACTGGTGATTCCCTAAAAATTCTTTGATCCTTTGTTTCATTTGGTGTCCTTTAAAAAAGTCTTTCCAAAACCAGTTTTCATAGGAGTTCCTCCTAGCTCATACTTTTGAGATCATCATCTTCACTATATGTCCCAATTTCTATTCTTCCAGAATAAATGATTTCTAATATAACTCAACAGATTACAATAATCAGGAAATGAGGTATGGATCACTTAAATTCATTACTGTTAAAATGCAACTTGAGAACAAATTATATTTAGTTGCACTGTATTAGACGTCTAGATTTTGATGCAGCTAGGTGGTGCAATGGATAGAGTATGAGGTCTGGAGTTAGTAAGACATGAATTCAAATATAAACTCAGACACTTAGTAGCTGTGTGACCCTGGGAAAATTACTTGACCTTATTTGCCTCAGTTTCCTCCTCTGTTAAATGAGCTAGAGAAGGACATGGCAAACTACTCCAGTATCTTTCCTAAGAAAACCCCCAAAACAAAGTCAGGAAGAGTTGTCTTGACTAAAAAATGATTGAAAAAAGTTTACAATTAAGGTTTGTTCCTCCCCAGGCAAATCGTTTCCCATGACTCCCCATAACTGCAAATACTTCTCACCTGGAGCAGCAAATTGAAATCTAAGGATAATCTATTTAAAACTAGGGGGAATTTTAAAGGTCATCAAGTCCAGCAATTTACTTTTTAAGATGTATGTATATATATATATATATATATATATATATATATGTATACACACATATATATACACACACACATATGTGTGTGTGTATGCATGTATGTATATAAAATTTCTCACATACTATGTGCCAGGCATTGTGCCAAATGCTTTACAATTATTATCTCATTTGATCCTCACAGCAACAACAACACTGGGAGCTAGAGGTTATTATTATCCCCTTTTTACATACGAGAAAATTGAGACAAAGAGAGGTCATGAGTTACCTAGTGTCACACATCTAAAAACTGAGGCTAGATTTTAACTCAGGTACTTCTGATTCCAGGCCTGGTACTCTATAAATCACCTAGCTGCCTCTATAGGCTAGAAGTATACAGCACTCCATGACTGTTAGACTCATTGAATCAGTTAGTTGGTTTCATGTAGGGAAAGGGGATATATTTTAACATGAAGGCAATTTAAAACAAGGTATACAAAATGTTTTTTTTTTAATTCACACAGTTTTTAGATCATCTACAAAAATTAATTTGATTGTTTTATACTTGTAAATTTTGTCCAGTAAGGATGGCATTGAAAATACTGGTAACTCAGTGACATAGTAGAACTAATCTTGGGCATATTATTAGAGAAATTGAACTTAAAATCCTACTTTGGACACCTACTAATTATGTGACCCTTTGCAAATCACTAAACTTTCCATTAGCTTCTGTTTCTTTATCTGTAAAATGGAGATAATTATTTCCCAGGATTGTTTTAGGGATCAAATGATCACACACACACACACACACACACACACACACACATACATATATATAATGTACATATACACATGTTTATACATATAAATGGCTTTGCCCATCACAAAGCTCTGTATAAATTCCAGCTATTTGTTATTATTAGTAGTAATGCTACCTTATTGTTGAATTATGTCTGAAACTTTGTGATCCCATTTGGGATTTTCTTGGCAGAAATACTCAAGTAATCTGCCATTTTCTTCTCCTGCTATGTATTTTTTTTTCTTTACAGATAAGGAATTAAGGCAAACAAGGTTAAGTGTCTTTCCCAGGGTCACACAGCTAGCATGATCCTGGGGCCAGATGTGAATTTATGAGGATGAATCTTCCTGATTCAAAGCCCAATGCTCTATCCACTGTACTACCTAGCTACCCCAGTAATACTACTACTATCACTAAAAATCAATAGCTAGTATTTAGTACTATTTCTAGTAATAAATAGCTAGCATTCTCACTGTAAATGAAACTTAATTATTTAAATGACTTACACAAAATCAAAAGGCATGTCACCCTCACAGAATGAAAACTATTTGTAGACTGGATGTGTTCGAATAGAATAAACACCCTATCACCACATGGGATTTGTGATCATGTTCTCCAAAGTCAGGGCCAGGCACCCCTGAAAGCTTGTGACCTGACCCCTCAGGTGGGAAGATGGATCACATCACATCCTCTCTGTAATAATCTATTACAGAGTTTATTATCACAACCCCACCTAACTTTTATCTTCAACACTCTTCATTTCGGCTTTTCGCCCTCAGTTTTGTAAACTCTCAACCTCTCCACTTCTGACCTGAGTATGGCCCCTCAGCGAAATTATAACCTAATCACTACCTGAGAACCCAGAGCAGCAGCTGATGCACAGATGCTTTTGGTAAATTTCTTCCCTCTAACCTCCAACAAACCAGTCTCCTGGATCACATATCACTTCATGGTTGAGGCCGATGTCTCTTGGAGGGGTGAGCTCTGGGGCCATTGATCAGTAAGAGCTCTATGTTTCCAATTTTCATTTTGATGGGAAAGAGTGAATCACACAGAGTAAATAGGTACATGGATATGTTGTGATCTTTATGACTGATCTCATTACATCATCATTTTATCGCCAAATCCATACTTCTTTCCAACTCCCCTATGAATGTATAGAACACTAATGCCTTTGGTCACTTTGGTTCACAATCTCAGCTATATCTTCAATTCCTTATTTTCCCTCACCCCACATATCCAATCAGTTGCCAAATTCTATTGTTTCTACAATCTTCACATCCCTGGTATTTTTTCCTTTCCCTCTAGGCTTTCACCCTCATTCAGAAGCTCATCTCCTCTAATCCGAAGTATTTATTTCAATGGCCTCATAAATGGTCTCCCTGCTTCAATTATCTCCACTCACCAATCAATCACCCACAGTGTCTATAGAAATAGTGCCAGATAAATGCTAGCTATTATTGTTTCTGTTGTTATTATTACCATAGGAACTGAATCACAACCATATTGACATTCTCACTTTTATCAAAAAAAAAAGCCTCCAAAATGATTTTGCTGAAGTAGAGAAATAAGCATGTCTTTTCTTTACTTAATAAAATCCAAGGGCATAATATTGACTTTAGGATTTTATGCTGTTTCACTCATCTTTTCCTATTTTAACAGCCATATTCTGTATGGTTTCCATATGCATGATTATTAATGTATTATTTTACTATTTTTCTTGACAGTAGTACATGATCAATATTTTTGGAAAGCAAAAAAGGAAGTGATGATATAGTAAGAAATTCACAATAAAAATTTTCCTTTTTGAAAATATCTTTTCATTTTTATTCGTTATTCTAATTTCTTACTTTTTTATATATCCTATAATAAATATATTATTTTGTGAATAGCTAATTCTGAGCAAATCAGAACCAATAAAAGTCATTTCTTTGTTGGATAAGGTATAGTGAATTTCAAATTCTGTGACTTTATTCAGTTCTTATGAAATTTAGCTTCAGATTTTTCTTAAAGAAATGGTTGTAACATACAAGTATGAGTAGTCTATAGGTCTTTGACTTTTTCTCATTTCTTGATCATGAACCATTTTTCCCACAATTGTTTTCATTATCCTCCTCCCCAGTCTCCACTCTGTCACTGAAGGAAAATTGTATCAAACTATATGCTTACTAACTTTTGAGTATATCATGAAATTCCTCATAACATCTCACTGCATTACCTTCTGCAACAGTTGCTAGAACTTATGGTAATTTCATTTTGATTACAGGAGCTATAATCATATTTGTGATTTTCTGTCTAGTCACACTCATTATTATCACTGCAAGGTAATTTGACCAGGTGTCCTAAAAAATAATATTTCTTATTACCCTTAGGTGCTCAATGAAATCGACTCTGCCAACTTCTCTCCAAGGAGAAACCTGTGAGTTATTCTTTCATTTAGCTATAATAACTTTATGGCTTCTGAATTAGTTGAGAGTGAGAACATCAATATGATATGATTCAGTTCCTCTAGGATCCTCTTTTTGGATCCTTGGACAAAGAGTAATCCATAATCACACAAATTGTTAAAGAATAATTTATAGGTAATCTAAAAATTGTGTCAGCCCTTATACTTTCCCTCCCTCCCTCCCTCTCTCTCTCTCTCTCTCTCTCTCTCTCTCTCTCTCTCTCTCTCTTTCATTTTCTAATCCCCTACTACTGTTTTCCACTTATTTCAGGGATTCATATGAATAAAAATTAATCATCCAGTGGCCAACATGCTGTGGATAAGATTACATAGGAAATGGCAGCACTAGAAATTGAATCCACACAATCTAACTCAAACTCAAATGCTCTTTCTCATCCCACACTTTCTCTCCAGGAGCTTACTGTCCAGTGAGGGAGCAAAGACATACACGAATGCCATTCATTATTGTTCAGTTGTGTCTGACTCTTTGTGATCTTCTGGACCACAGCATGCAAATACTGTTTAGCAGGTTTTCTTGGCAAATATACTAGAATGGTTTGCCATTTTCTTCTCCAGTGGATTAAGGCACACATAGTTAAGTGTCTTACCCAGGGTCACACAGCATTTGAGGGTGGATTTGAATTTAGGTCTTCCTGACTCCAGGACCACCACTCTATCCACTGAGTTACCTAGGTATCTCAAAATATATTCAGTATTCACAACATATGTAAAAACATATACACAAATGTCATAGTACAAAATTAAAACTTTAGTTACATAGGTCAGGGTATACATATTCTCATTCATCAAGGAAGAGAAAGCTAAAGCAATCAGAGAAAATTTAAATATGAAGCAATTGAAACTAGAGGATGAGTAACTGTAGCAGTCTGCTTTCTAGAAAAGTAGACATTATGGGTACATTTCAGAATGAAATAGGCATGCGGAACTCTGAAATTATGCATGTGGAAATGAATTGATTTAGTTAAGCACTTTATGAAATAACTTTTATTGTCCAGATAAAAACTTCTCATGCAAAAGATGAGTGGAAAGAGCTTATATGTAAACCCAATCTGCAGGAATAGTAGCTAAATAATTATGTAGATTTAGTCCAATTTTATGCCATAGGAAAGAGGATTGTGAAAATGTGATTTATTTTAGAAAAATGGACCTGTCTGTTACAAAAACGGATTTTCATTAGTTCATGGAGCAAGAGGAAACAACATCAATAGCTTGAGCAATCTTTAAAATAATCATTCTAATAGTTATCACACTAGGTTCTAATTTAGGATTTGTAATTATTTGCCTTATAAAATTTATCAATTTCACCTTCTCCCTCTCTTGACAATGCCAGGAGTGATTACCTATACCAATCCCTCTTTCAGTAAGAGGAAAAGAAGATCTCTGTCATATGTCCACAGCTAAACATATATAATCAGACTTGTGTTAATATATTTCCCTACCTCATGCTGATTTTCTCTAGCCCATCACTATATTGCCATAATGACTCCTCATCATGTCTGTTAATGTGTAGTTGGCAACACTAAGGAATTTTAATTTTTTTCATAAGTATGAAGTAATTTGGAAGAACATTATATTAAGAATGGAATTAATACAAAGGTACTTTTAGACTCGATATCATTGTCACCTGCTTTAAGCAAACCAGTACAAAATGGACTGTATTCCCTTGAAACTAAATAAAAAAGGGATAAGAGAAAGTAGAGTGCATTTATTTTCTTTTATGCCCAGGGACTGCTTTCTACTGATTCTGTGGTCTTAATTTCTTTAAGCATATCATAATTTATTTGGAGGGCACATGCTTCTCTTTATGATGAAACTGATGGTAAGACTCTCTATTCCAATTTGATTCAACTAACCTTTCCATCAGTTGCCTGACTCATCATTTTCTTCCACCCTCAGGATGTGTCTTATTTTTACTTTTGTCAAAATTATCTGTTGCAGTTGTGTTTTCTCCTAATTAAGAGATAGAACCATGCAATTGAAAAATGAATGGTTATATTCTGGGCGGCTGTGGCAGTGATACCAATTGCAAGGCATGTAAGAGTTCTTTGCCTAATGCTTCGGAAAGGGACAACCATTTTTAGTTTCTAGTAATTCCGGTGTCTTTAGAATTTTTCAGGCACTGTGAATATATAATCATCACACATTTCTTTGACACTACCTGCTTTTGCTTTACAAGAGCGACCATTTTTTCCCAAGGGTTTTGAGATCTTATTTTTCCCCAGCTGTATATTCAATTATGGACAAGCAGTTAATTAGCATTTATTAAACATTCACTATGTCGAAGATACTGTGTTAAGCACATATTTCCACAACTGTTTTTGATTTGTTTTCAGTATCACAAAGAAGAATTTGATGAGAAAAAGGGTGAAGGGAATAGATACCTAGAGGTGGCTTGATTTATTCCACTATTCAGAGTTAATTTGAAGCAATTTAGAAGGGAATACTTAATTTAGATTTCATGCCCAATTTTGCAATAATGCCTGAAAATCATGCTTACAAAAAGAAAAGTGAAACCATCCTTGACTAACTCCTTTCCTATTGTGTCTTACTGCAGTATGAGAATTAACATTATTTTAAATGCAAAGTATTAAGTTCAGAGTCAAAATGAATATAGGTTCCTTAGAGCTTGAATTATTTTATGGGAATGGAAAGAATACGTAAGTCCTTTATGGTGTCAGTGAGGTTTTGATCTCCTTTTATTCATGAAGAAATTCATAGAAAAGACCTTTTTAAGGACTACATGTCAAGGTAATTCTGGCTTTGTCTGAAACCCACAAGTAAATTGCTTAATAAGATCTTTCTATGTTTGATAAAATTTATAATATGGAATAGAAGTAATATCAAGTTCAGACTCCAAAAAATAGCAAATTTATTCCTGTAGAGGAATATCTCATGACATATGCAACATTTACTGATAGAATATTGTGGTTTAAAAAATGGTGGGAAAGAGGTAATCAGAATGCATGCCATCTTGGGGTGAGAGAGGGGAGAGATGGGAAGAAAAATTGGAACTCAAAATCTTGTAAAAGTGAATATTGAAAACTAAAAATAAATTAATTAAATACAAAGAGGAAAAATGGGCCTTTGTTTCAGGGAGAAAATCAGGCTCATTAAAAATCTTTTGCCAAATCCCAAAGGCTGTCCAACTCACTCTCACTGTCATTCTCCTAAATCATATACTGGCTTCTTTTTTCTTTCCAAACTTTATATAATATAAGTCCTCTGCATGGATTGATCAATACCATTGTTTATCAGTCTGTAGAATCCAAAGAATTAAGAGTTTTGTACCACACAAAGGAAAATGAAGAAGTACATAGTGGAAATGAGTAGGAGGCCACATATTACTAATGGTGAACAGTGCAAGATAAGTGATTGAATGGAAATCACTGTGAAGAGACATGATTGAAAATGAAAGTAAGCCAATCATAAGTATTTTGAATTGAATTATGTTTTTTTCATTTATCCAGAATTTATTTTTCTCCCTATTTTACCAATCCCTCTCCCCAAGAAAGGGAAAAAAAAAGAACAAAGAAAAGCAAAACCCTTATTACAAATATATATAGTCAGGCAAAATTAATTCTCATATTTTCCATCTCCCAAAATGTGTTTTTCATTCTGCATCATCTGTCAGGAGGATAATATCCCTCCTTCTTGATAAGCCATAATGATGGTTGATCATTTTAATGATAAGTTCTTAAGACTTCCAAAATTGTTCATTTTTTTTTTTAGCAGCACTGTTGGTATAGAATTGTTTCAGTTCTATTTGCTAAAACAGTTCATCCAAGTTTCCTCAGGTTTCTATGAAGCCATCTCATTCAACATTTGAAAATAGCACAATGATATTCCATTAATTTATAAAAAAAAAATTGTTCAATATTTCCCCAAATAATGGGTATCTCCTTTTCATTTTCAGTTCTTTGCCACCACAAAAAAGAGATGCCACAAATATTTTGATTCATATGCTTGTTTTTTCCTTTGTCTTTCATCTCTTTCGGGTATTGACCTAATAGTACTGGGTCAAAGGGCATATACAATGTAATAACTTGTTGAGAATGGTTGCAAATTGCTTTTTGGAATTGCTGTGCCAATTTCCAGGCCCCACAAACATTGCATTAATGTACCTTTTTTTCCCCACATACTATTCAGCACTTATAATTTTCTTTTTATCGTCAACTTCACCAGTTTGATGAAGTCGAGGTGGAACTTCAGAGCAGCTTTGATTTGCATTTCTCAAATTATTAGTGAGTAGGAGCATTTTTAATATTTCTAATTGATAGATTGAATTTCTTCTTCTGAAATTTACTGTTCATCTTCTTTGATCATTTATCCATTAGAAAATGCCTCTTCTGATTAAAAACTTGAATCAATTCTTTTTATATAATGGGTGCTTATGACAGTATTACCAATTGTAAAACAAGTAAGCATTCCTTTGCTAATTACTCAGAAAGATACAAACATAGATTTTTTGGAAACTATGAAACTATTTCTCTACCTGAGAAACTTGCTGCAAAATTTCCTCTTCTCTCACCCCCATTTAACCATTTCCTTTCTAATATTAGCAGAATTAGATTTGTTTGTGTAAAAACTTTCAAAAAATCTTTTTTTTTTTTAGCCATTCCCCAATTGAAGTACATCCACTCAATTTCCATTTGTTTGCCACCACACAGAATGCTGCCATAAATATTTTATAACATGTAAGTTCTTTTCCTTTTCCCTAATCACCTTGGGAAACAAATCTAATAGTTGTATTGCTGCGTCAAAGGTATAAACAGCAGAATCTCCACGTCCCTGCTATGGCACTCACTTGATACTTGCTCTTCCTCACCCACTGCCATACAGGACGGTATCTGGTCAACACACCATTGCCCTGTGTCCAGCAACAAGAGAGCATCCTTCAGTTTTCTCCTGTTCAGTTGTTGGACAGGGACACAATCTGTAAGGTACAAGTTTCTGCTGCCACCTGCCCCCACGCTTGTTTTTTATTTATTTGTCTGCTTGGAAGTGTTTGCACTTCAATCAGACCAGGCATCCACTGGGGAGTTCTGGTTTTCCTAAGTTCCTCCCAAGCTGTCTTGGTAGAACAACTACTTTACCCTGGCTTTTAATTATTTCTGTTGCTCAAAAGTCCCTTTGAGACTATATCTTTTATTGTGCTTGTGGTAAAATTTCAGAGAGCCTGTTGTTTCTGCCATCTTCCCAAAATTCTCTTCCAACTCTGTAGCATATTGAGTGGATAACAGGTTGAGGATTTGTGAGGAGATACAGAGAAGAGTCATGGGGATTACAAAGATGTGAGTGGTTTGCAATCTGCAACCTAGGAGAAATTACCCACATCAATTGAGTTACTAAACCATTAAAGTATAAAAATAATAGGGATAAAAGTCAATAAAATTCGAATACAAAGAAATACAATATAGTAAATTCGTTGGAGTCCTAAAAAAAATTTCATACCTTCAAATATTATGATAACACATTCCCCCCCGCCCCAATCATAAAGAGCTTAAAATCTAATGGGAGGGAGATGGTACAATTAATGAAAAAAAAAATCCCACATTTGGAAACATTTAGAGAATAGGGCAGAGTATGGACCGATTGTGTGATATATAAAATAGGACAAAAAACAACTAGTTTTTTGTTTTTTTTTCCTTAAAGACATGCAGATGAGTTAAATTTCTTGGAAGCTTATTTAGTTTTTAGGGAAGGAATTTTTGACTAAAATGCAGGGATTGTTGTCTAAAATGCAAAAGAAAGTAACACAGTTGAGGCCTGAACTGCCACCACCCTCTTTGAGAGAATTAGAGTGCGCAGTACATTAGGCCTCAGCCATAGAATAAAAGATTTTCCTGTCTCTTTAACCTGTAGGTATACCATGAGTTCCTGAACTCTTAATTTCATTAAAGAAGGTTGGCTAAAGCTAAATTGATTCCCTAAAGTAACTCTATTATTTTTTAACAAAATAGTATTTGGTACTTCAGATGATCAATTAATCAAGGTTTGATTGAAAATCTATAGTATTATAACTAATGTAATACAATCTAGGTTTTGTCCCAGGCCACATGCACAAGGGTTTGCACTTAACTTCCAGTGACTGCTGCCTCACCTCACTGAGTTAAGTACCTTTAGTTACACCCAGTAACATGCTAACCAAGATTTTTTTTTTTAAATCTGGCATCAAGGAACCCATTTTTTTCTTCTGATACCTTAATTTTGTGCAAACTTGTAATAATGATGGTTATTAGCACAACTTAATTTTCTTATGTTAGATAACAGTATGGATTTATGGAATAACATGAGAATTAAAGTCTTCTTTAACCACTTATACTGAAAAGTCACACTAAGCATTGTTAACAATTTTCTCAAAGCAAATAACATTTGCAAATATTTAATCTATCATTTAAGAGACTTTTTGTGTACCCATCTCTGCCTCAATCATACATATATATATAAACTGATGATTAAATTGTGAAATTATGAAATTGGCGTAGGCACATATGTTTTCTTTGGGTACTCTACAGGGAAGACCAGGTCCAGCAGTGAGAAATGGAATGGCAATCATGCTTTAATTAGGCACAAAAGGTGTAGGGGCAAACAGCACAGCAGAGATAAAGAGTGAAAGGAGTACAGAGGCAGATAGCATGCAACACAGGATGGGTGAAGGAAGGCATGCAGCATGGAGAAGAGGATGGGGAGAGAAACAGATATTTTAGAATTGGGAGCACTAAGTAGAAAGGATACAATAGAAGACAGAAGGGTGCTGAGGGGAGTGAGGAGGGAAAGGGGGTGGGAACAGGAAGTTTAAGGTCTCATTTTATAGGATTTGGGGATAACATATAACTTGAGATTAGTTCATTAACCTATCCAAACCATCTCAAAATTAGCAATAAAACTTTAAAGTTCACATGTTCATGTCATCTCAAAATTATCAGTACCTTTTTGATATTCTGCTGGTTTGAAATCGTGTAAGTGTGGAATTTATAGCATCAGAACCCTGACAGCTGCACTTCAGGCTTCTGCAGATTCAGCGCATATTACTAGAATGTGATTTTTGCTTAATATAATATGCTATTTATAAATTATATAATTTTCATCTTTGGAACACTTTGTCTGTGAATTCCAGGTTCTCCTTTGCATTTTATTTTCTGATGTTGTCCTTTTATACCGGCTAGTTATAAACATATTTTTACTATACTGACTAGAAAGGGCATGTCAGGGGGACCAGTACAAGATACATTTTTTAACACTACATATGTGTGTATTTACATGCAAATGTACAGATGCACACCTAAATATGCACACACACATATCCATACTTCAAATTAAATGCTGTTTAGAATAAAAAGATATGTTTATTTTGTATAATTTGGGATAAATTACATAATCTTTATGTACCTGTTTATTAAATTTTAATAAAAAGGAATGAGACTAGAAAACCTTGAAGGTACTTTCCATTTCCAAAAATCTTGATTCCTGTAAAACATTTTCAAATAAAGGAAAAAGTAATTCTCCATTTTTCACTCAGGTTAGCTATAAGAGTTGGTTCATCCTACATTGCACACACACACACACACACACACACATTTTCGTATATATGTAACTTGTGCTTCCTGCATATTTAATTTTGAATACTAAATTACAGAGTATTAGATTTGGGAAGGACTCTAGAATCTCTTTCCTTAGCAAAGTTAACATTACATGGCTAATATTCATTAGCTTGTCTTGCACCATACTATTTTATTTTTTTCTGCTTTGCTTGCACAAAACACATCCTTCCCCATCTTATAACCATGCTGTTAACATTTTTATGTGTTAATTGGGTGATAGCATATATTTTATGCATATGCTTTTACAATCTACAGATATTACAAAGATGAAACAGATATTTAACAAAAGATATAGAAGTTAGATTCATAAAGGATTTATACTCTAGAACATTGCACTGGTCAATTTCCTAAGACTGACACTGATAAGCATTGGCAAGATTTAATAGAAAGAATTGGCCTTTTTTTTTTGTCCCTAGTATAACACCTTGCACATAATGTTTGGTAAACATTTTTGAATGAATGCTCATCATTTAATGTGTAACTGAAATTCCTTATTCTGTTGATGATCATGTTATGTGAACAAAATCAACACCTTAGGCATTCAAAGTTAATTCTATTTGTTGCTTCCCCCTTTATATATTATCTGCCATTTGGTTGTTGCTGATGAAATTAATATGATAGAATTTAATCTCTAGGAAATCCCTATCATTTTTGTCTCATTTTATACAGCATTTATGTCCCTAAAACTTTCAGCATAAAATGCGGTATGCTTTAAAATTATTCAAAGAACTGGATAGTAAGAGAATGTTATGCTGAATCCTTTTGAAAATTGAGGAAATTTTTTTCTCATTTATTATCCTTTGAAAATCATATTTTTTTCTGTAAATCAGAGGATACCTCTAACCACAGTTCTCCTCAAAGTCTGTTTAAACTCATTTTGTGATTTATATTTTTTTTCTCATGAAAAGTAGTTAAATGAGTAAGTCCTCAGTTTCTAGGACTGTTCTGGTTTTATGTAACTCTTTTGTTTGTACCTAATCAAGTCTTAAGGCAAATTTTTAGATTTGGTATAGGAACTGGATCCATGGCTTTATTTATACTGAGAAATGCTTGAAAACTCCATCTAGCAAAGCAAATCAGCACCGTCTATGCTTAGGGAACTTCCTAGTGCAGTGAGCAATTAAATGGATTGTCCAGGATCATTACATTATTGGATTCAGGGCTTGAACTAATCTTCTTTACTACAAGGTCTTCCCTGTATTTAGTTTACCATATTTGCCTCTGCAAGGTCTAAAAAAATTGCAGTTAGGGATCCCTGCAATGAATAATTTACATTAGGACTTTGCCATGAAACCTACCTGGTCATTTTGATTTATTTCACCGAAAAGGATGGAATTGCTGTATTACTGCCTAGATAGAAACAGGAGTAACATTTTACAATAATATGTGTACTTCTATTATCCATAGGACATTAGAAGACTTTAAGATGAAAAAAAAATTACCAGGAGGAGGTTATTAAAGGAATTAAGACATTTGGGGATCATTTACTGTAAAGGTTATGGAAAGCCAGCAGAAAGAGTCTTTCTCATTCTTACTTACTTTGCCTGACTAGTAATAATGTTCAAAGATGCTACTACAGTCCTTTATTGTAGCTAAAGTAACAATTGGTTAAATGATAAAACTAATTTAACATGCATTTGATTAAAGCCCCTGTGCTAATGAATCAAAGCCACATGGCCGATTAACTTTGCTCTATTTCCTGACCTTAGCTTGCTCCTTTAACTTTGGTCACTCATCTCTCACGTATAGATGACTGGGTGAATGAAATTTATTTCTCTTATAAGAAAAACAACTCAGAGTGAATGGCTTATTGTAGTAGGTTGGCATCATCACTATATATTTGAACAGATACTCTTGCAGAAATTTCCTATTAGCAATCTGTGAATAATTTATATTTAATAGTGAATGAAGTGCCGGTCTTGAAGCCAATAACACATATACTAATACTAGTAATATTTCACATTTACATATGGCTTTAAGTTTTAAAAGCACTTGTATATATGATGTAATTTGACTCTTATTGAATATCTATGTGTCAATCAAAAAACCATTTATTAAGTGCCTACTATATTCCAGTATTAGGGATCCAAAGAAAGGCAAAAACAAAGTCATTACCATCAAAGTTCTCAGAATCTAATAGAAGATGCATAGATACTTATTATCCACATTTAGTAGAAGAGAAGACTGAATCTCAGAGAGTTTAAGTGACACAAGACATAGGTCTTGTGTCAGAAGCAGGATTCTAACCTAGATTTTTCTGATTCCAGTTCTAGTACTCTACTTTATCTTGCTGCCTTTCAGAAAGATCTATGTTAAAATTGTCTGTAATCTTACTAGTTATGTGACTATTGACAATTTTCTTAGCCTCTCTAAGCTGTTTCCTCATCTGTAAAATGAAGGATTAGATTCAATGGCCTCCAAGGTTAGTCACACATTTAAGTAGCATTTATAGATCTATATTGCCTGTGCTACATGCTAGGGATACAAAGAAAGGCAAAGAAAAATCCTGGATTTTGTAGGAACTCATAGCCTTATGTGAGAGATAACATGTAAACAGCTATGTAAAAACAAGATATTTACAAGATAAATTGAGGATAGTCTTGTTAACATTAAACCTGAAATAATTTTTTTACTTTTTTACTTTTTATTTATTTGTTTTATTATTATTATTATTTTCAGAAGGTGAGACTTTAGCTGAGATATGAAGGAAGATACTATTATTTTCAGAAGGTGAGACTTTAGCTGAGATATGAATCTCGGAGACAGAGACAAAGGAGAATATTTCAGGCAGTGAGAATGCTCATATTAAGGAAATAGATGGAAGTGTCATATATAAGGAATACAAAGGAAGGCAGCGTTACTGGATTACACGGAGGGGAATTAGGTATGAGACAATTGGAAAACTGGAAAGTGAACTTGTTATAAAGGACCTTAAAAAGTCAAACAAAGGATTTTATATTTGATCCTGGGAACCGTTGAATTTTATAAAATAGGGGGGTGGCATGGTTAGACCTGCATTTTAGGAAGATCAATTTGATGGCTGGGTGAAAGACACTTACTATAAATTTTAATCAAAATCATGTTCTTAAGAGAATTATCTTTATTCATTCTCTTGTGACACACACAAAAAAATCAGTATCTCTGTACTTGTTTTTTGGCCCTCCTCATGCAAATATTTATTTAAGAGTAGTACAAATTTTGGATGAGTGCAAAGTTTTGTGAGATTATGTCTGAGAAATTATAAAAAGAGTTAGTATGATGCAAACAGAAGTACCTTTTGTGAAAGTCAGAATAAAAGGCTATAAAATTTCTCTAAAGTAGAAGAAGCTTATTTTTTTTTCTTTTTAATTTATCTAGTGGAATTACTTTTGGTTTGTATGAATGTAATACTTAAATGACTGAGAAAGCAGGGTTTTTTATGAATTATGAAAAAATAAAGGTATGATTTTTAAGCATCTTAATGTTAAAAATTGTGTGTATCCCAACAAACTTAGAAAAAAATCATTTCATATACTTAAGGAAAAAGAGGTTAACTATGCTGTATGGTACCTTTTTGCAGAATACAATGTCAGGGAGTTATTGAGACATTAATTTATACAATGAAAAACAATGTGACAGATTATGACCTCTGTAGTCATGATACATTGCATGCTTTTAGAATGTGACATCACAATAAACTATGCATTGCAGTAAAAGAACTGTAATTTATAAGGAGGCATCACTATCATTTCTCTTGGGTGGGATGAGAGATATATTTTTATCTCAAGGTGGTTTGAGATTATTTTACATGTCTATGCTCTGCCTTGGCATTTGCAATTTCACAGCACTCTTTTAAGGACCAGTCACATTCTTCCTTGCTTTTATATGCCAAATGAATGCTCAATATTCATATGATACATACATGTTAGATATTAGATGGTAAAAATAGAATATAGCAATGTAGCAGTTTGATCTGGGTTTCAAAAATGCATTTTAAATTTGTAATACAAACTTTCAATGATTATTAATCAGTTGGAAACAGTTATTGAAAAACTGAAAAATCTCACTAGTTCACCCATAGAAAATTATACTAAATGAAACAAGAAAAAAAATATATCATTGATAGAGAAGCCATGCTTGAGAAACAGATTTGGGTAATTGGTGTTCTTTGAAATTAGATTTAAAATGAGGAAGGGAAAGGAAGAGAATAAGTATTTATATAGCACCTACTGTGTGCTATGAACTATACTAAGCTATTTTTATAAGTATCTCATTTGATCTTCATGGCAAACCTTGCAAAGTAAGTGTTATTATTGTTCTCATTTTACAGTTGAGAAAACTGAGACAAACATTTTAAGCATCTTGCTCAGAGTTACATAGCTTGTAAATGTCGTGAGGAAAGATTCAAACTCAGGTATTCCTTATTCCAGGCCCTGTACTCTATCCACAGTATGTCATCTATGTTTAACATTCATTATTTTTCATATTTCCCACTTAGGTACAGTGATCTTTAAAATTATTTAAACTCATATAAAGTTACTACTATATTAAAAATACTCTGCTAAAAGAAACCTATTCTCTCTCTCTCTCTCTCTCTCTCTCTCTCTCTCTCTCTCTTTCACACACACACACAAACACACACACACACACACACACACACCGGTTTATGAAAGCAGAACAAATGACCCATTTTATTTTGTTCTCACATTTGTGTTTTATTAGACTCTATTTAAGATTTTGACACCTTGTTAGTAGAGAAGACAATTTATTTGGTTTGTACAGTACTCACACTGTTGGGGATTATTTTATTTATAATTGTAATCCTCAAAGGTAAGAATAGATACTATTTCACAGTGACATTGTGATAAAAGTGTTTTATAAACCTAAATGTGTCATAGAAATATGAGGTATTATTATTAAAATTTTGTTGACAAAAATAATCTATTAGTTCACTGATTTTAATGAGGGGCAATATCTTGCCCCATGTTATTGCGCATTATATTTTATACATTATAAATTGGACCAAAATTTGACTCACATTGTACTGAACTCTTTTTTGTTTGAATCTCATTAATCTTAGAGTAGGTAATTCAACTGGAAAACAGTACTTGGATTGAATTAGCTTTTGAAATATAGAGTTTTTTATAATTTATTAAACATATTTTATATTCACTGCAAAGCATGTGGAAAATTGCCATAGGGGAGTATTTGTTCTATATTTAATATGACCTCTTTTCTGCTAGAAGAAAAAAGATAGCTTTGAAAATGAAATGCATGTATATAGATTTTGATCCTTTATGTAAAATAGTTTGGACAGTAAATGACAAAATTTGCAGGCTCCTTGGGGTTTTATATTGAAATTTTGACGTGATAAAATTGAGCGGAAAAGGAGTCTCATAATAGACGTCATATGTAGTTCTTTAAAACTTATGTACTCACATACAATGTTAAAGAGTTCACAATAGTTGACTCAAGAGTTTGAAAAGAAAATGTAATGCCAGGTGTCTGTTAAATATAACTCTAAGAATTTATAGAACATATCCAACTGTAATACAAAAGTATGTTTTAAATCTTTTTTTGAAAAATAAAAATCATATTCATATTTAGTGCTCTAACAAAGATATTTTTACATAATGCATATTCACAATCGTTCATGCACTTTGAATCATGTATAAATCTGGAAAAAAAATTCTCCTCTGGAAAGATGATGCCAGAATGTGTATTCCTCTTTTGGAAAATAAAAAGCAAATTTAGAGTTACAGAACTTATTTTTAAGATTCATAAAGTCAGAGGTTAGACTAAACCAGAAATTAAAAGAACATTTTCCTGGTGACAAGAAGAAATATATATCTCCATGAGGAGAGCAGCATCTCATTAGAAACTCAGTTTGTATCTACTTGGAGTTGCTGATAAAATTGGAACTGAAAATTCTAATTTGATTGTTTCATATATTATGCCATATTAGTATAAATCAGAATTGGCTTCCTAAGTCTCAGTGTAAATCCTATGTTCTGAAGGAGGTTTTTTTTTTTTTTTCTTTTCATGCTCCTTCAGCTTCCCTTCTCTCATCCCAGTTACACAACTTCTCTCAGATTAACTTCCATTTACATGTTGTTGCCTCCATTAGAATGCGAACTTCTTAAGGGCAAGCAATGTACATTTGCCATTCTTTGTGTCATAGCATTTAGCATAGTGCCTGGCACGTAGTAAGATGTTGTAATAAATGCTTGTTGATCAAGTGACTGAATTTGGGGACCTATCTAAATTCTGATTTAAAGCCAAATAATTTTATACCTTGCAAGATAGGCTCAACAGTTCAAATTTCAATTTTTGGTTCCAGTTCACTCTACTTGTTATAGATATTGACTCCATTTAGTGACCTATAGTGACAGGCATTTGCCTGGCCAACTTCAGAGCCAGTCTCAATTGTATCTGTTTCTGATAAATTACATACCTGATGATCTAAAGACATTAGTATTTTTTTCTTTTTTTCTTTCCTTTTTTAACAATGGCTCAGTTTCTCAGGCAACCAAAATCCAGTTTATTTAGTTAATAATGTTTAAGACTAAAATTAATATGCTGAAGCAGATTGATGACTAGAGCAAATTGATAGATATGCCTTATGTATCATCTGGCCCAGAAAAGGAAACAGAGAGTTCTGCTTTTGTCCTCCAAATATTTTGAGTGGAAAAAAACAACTGATTGTTTATAAATAATATGTATATATAATTCTTTATCTTCTCAGGTTTTTTTTTTTTGAAAATGATATTTGTAGATCCTAGAATAAGAGGACTGCTCTTTTTCCAAGGTGGGCATGGGATGGGGATGGACCCGAATACCTAAGAGACACAATATGAAAAAAATGAAGACTTATTACAATCGTCAATGTATAGCATTTATTTGTAGCATGTCTCTTCCACACAATAATCTTCTGATAATTTTCCAAGACAGAGCAGATTTAGAATGCAATCTTGAGTCCTGGAGGAGAGTATAAATTACACCTGGTGTCATAGCTATAACAAGAATGGCAGTAGTCACATAAGAACTGACAATCACATTTCGTTTTCATGCCCACTTGAAGTGGTATTATCAGAATGTTTTTTCAAACGTCTTTTTTTCTTTCTTTCTGAGTGGCATTAGAGAAGTGAGTGTGTGGGAAGATGACATTAATTGATGTTGAATGGGGAAGCTAGTTTTAAAAATCAGACTCACTGAAAAATAAACACCATCATCAAGCCATTTGCTGACTAGAGTAATAATAGAAAGGGGTGGTATGATTTTTGTCTAATAAATATAAGGAAATATATATTAGGGAAAATACCAAAAGACTTTATTTAAACTGAGTTTACAAACTTTCAGATTTATTAGAATCACATCATAATATGACTTCCTTACTCAAAAATTTGGATATTCTGTAAGCCAAAACTATGTCCCAGAAACATAATTACATAAATAAGAAGCAAATTTCCCTGCTATATTTCTATATCTACGTCTATCTATCTATCTATCTATCTATCTATCTATCTATCTATCTACCAGATAAAATTTAAACCAAATTTGATTTCCTCCAACTCTGTACATAAGTAACTAAAGACCACATTCTATTTCATTCTTTTGACATTTATGTATTTTCTTTTTGTGTATATATGTATTTTTTTTTAACATTTACTTATATATGGATAACAAATTGACACATTGGATAGAGTGCCAGGCCAGGAGTCAGGAAGGCACATCTTCCTGAGTTCAAATCCAGCCTCAGATTCTTTTTTTTTTTTAATTAACTTTTGTTTATACTTGGTTTACATCATTCATTTCCACAAGATTTTGAGTTACAAATTTTCTCCCCATCTTTCCCCTACCCACCACCCCAAAACAGCGATCCCACTATATACCACCTCCCCCAATCTGCTCTTTGCTATATCTTCCCCCATCACCCTTCTGAC
>CM053590.1:153808792-153831184 GCA_028646515.1 Pseudochirops corinnae | reverse complement strand
GTCCTTCCCGTGGGGATGGGAGGTGAGGGAGGAGGAGAAAGAATCTGGAATCTGGAGTTCCATAATCAAATGTTATGAATGTGTATCTACGTATATATATATATGCAATTATTGTTATTATTATTGACTACATCCAACTGGAACTTGAGATACACAGGCACTATGGTTGGGAGATCCATCCTGCCCTATTGAAATGTGACATAGGAGAGAATAGACTGGGGGAGGGTGGACACACTGGGATGGCTGTTTTGGGGTGCTGGGTGGGGGAAAGAGGGGGAGAAAATATGTAACTCAAAATCTTGTGGAAATGAATGATGCAAACTATAATAAAATTAAAAAAAATTTTAAGTCAGAATTTTGCAATAAGCTCATGCTCTGAACCACATTCAACTCCAGAGCTTGTTTTAGCCAATTGCAAAGAGGTTTTCCACATTTTGCTGCAAAATATATAATAAATTTGATTTTGATATTGATCATGTGATAATGTTCATGGATAGAGTTGCCTTTTGGCTTATTGAAAAAAAGTGTTTGTTATGACCAGCGAGTTATCATGAGAAAACTCTATTAGTCTCTTCCTTGCATTATTTTGTACTCCAAGGTGAAACTTGCCTGTTATTCCAATAATCTTTTCATTTCTTCCTCTAGCATTCCTATCCCTTATGATGAATGTGATATCTCTGTGTGTGTATGTGTTTCCTAGAAGATTTTGTAGGTGTACATAGAACCGATCAACTTTGTTCTCCTCAGCATCATTGATTGGAGCATAGACTTGTTTTATTGTAATGTTAAATGATTTCCATTAGATTTGAACAGATATCATTCTGTTCTTTTTAAGATTATACCCCAGTACTGCCTTTCTAACTTTTTTATTGCAAGGGCTACTCCATTTTTTCCCTAAGGGGTTCTTGCCCAGAGTAGCATATATAATGATCACCTGAATTAAGTTCATCCATTCCATACATGTAAGCTAACTGACAGCAAAGATGTCAATGTTTAATCTTTTTATCTCCTGTTTGTCCACACGCAGCTCACCTTGGTTCAAAATCTTACATTACAGGTTCCTATGCAATATTGATCTTTAAAGCATCAGACTTTCTTTTCATTATCATTTGCATCCTCAGTTGGGCTTCCTTTCACATTTGGCCCAGCTGCTTCATTAGTACTGGAGCTACTTGTACTTATCCTCCATTCTTCCCCAGCAGTGTGTTGGACAACTTCTAATCTAAGGGGCTCATTTTCAGCATCATGCTTTTTTATAGCCGTTTTAACATTCTCCATGTTTTTTTTTTTTTTCTTGGTAAAAATTTTGTTGTGGTTTGCCATTTATTTCTCCACTGGATTACCTTTTGTCAGAACTCTCAATTATGACCTGTGTATCTTGGATAACCCTGCATCACTTAGTTCATAGTTTAACTTTTCTATGATAGCTTGTCCTCCATGACAAGGCAGTGATCCAGGATGAGGTACTTTTCATGTGAGACCACAATGAGACATTCATGATGCAATCTAGATCTAGGATATACATGGAAATTAGATGTCATGATAGAGCAAGCAGGAATGAAAAAATGAAGAAACCAGAGGACAATACCGCACATCAAAACCAGTCATCAATAAGAATCAAAGATAAGATAAAGAGGTAAAAGCAAGACAATTAAAAATAATTTAGTATCCAGGCAATAATAGGTATCAGTACTGATGAATTGGCATTATGATTATTATGAAAATTATGAGGAACTGGAAACACTGAAACCAATTAGGAAGCTACTGAGATATTCTGGGCAAGTAGATATGAGGTCCTAAATTAGAGTGAGTGCCACATGGCCAGAGAGGATACAGACTGGAAAGATTTTGTAGAGGTAAAATATAAAAGTCTTGGCAAATGATTTAAAGTGGAGGAAAGTCATGAGGGAGTGAATGGTCAAGGAAAACTCAGGTTAATAATCTAGGTTATTGAGAAGATAGTGAAACTCGCAACAGAATTTAGAAAATTTAGGGGAGGGTTATGTTTAAGATGGAAGAAAATGGGTTATCTTTTTGACACACTAACACATCTACGTGGCATAAAAATCATGTCAGCCAGTTGGCAATACATAATTTTGTGTTTGCATGTTTGTGTAAAGGGGAGATTATAAGAGAATATCCAGCTCAATTTCCATTTACTCCCATTAAAATTCAGGAATAATTTGCTAAGGAATTTGTAGGGTCACAAAATAGTGCAAGATTGCAAATGGTAATGTTGAGACACAGGGATATGTTTGAGGCCCGGGAATCAGTTGGGTCATGTGGAGGTCAGAGCATATTGTGCCTTCCCTGGCCAGGGGATGTTGCTTTGCTCAGAACTTTCTTGCATGGGATGCCTGAGGTTCCCTATTGATGTCTCCACACCTTGGGGTCTTCATGCCATTGTAATTACAATTTAACTCCCCTCTCTTAATCCAGCTCAGCTGGGCTATGTCACCTGTGGGGTGTGGATCTGGGGTAGATAACAGGATCCAAGCCTTGGAGGGGTGGGTGGCCTTAGAGTCCTGCAGTAGGGCTTCCCAGGTGTAACATTAATAAACCCTCTTAAAAACATCTATCCTTCAGCATTACTTTCATTAAGGAGAAAACACCATTGAAAAGGTAAGTACCTTCTGTCCCTTAGGGCAGGGCTGACAAAGGCTGACAAACCTTAGAGCAGGGCTGTTGAACAGCTGACAGGAATTCATCCATAATTTGAAATTGTGAGTGCTGACAACATCAGCAAGAAGGTGTAGAAAGGGAAGAGGACATAGAATTGCAAAACATTATGCTAACGAGTTGGGGGATAGGGATGTTTGTAGCAAAAGAGACTGAAGGGAACTGTTATAGACAGGTAGGAGGGAGAACCTGAAAAGACATATTTCATAAAGCCTGAAGGTAAAGAAGATATCCATAGGGAAGCAAAGTAATCAAATTGTGGTTTGGTATAATCACTGAGGAGAGTAGCCTAGAAAATCAATATGAGAGTGAGTTCAGTGATATGTCCCAAACTAAAAAAGGTTACGAAACAAGAGCATTCAGGGCAGTTTGGTGCAAAGTTATGAAACAGCAAAAGCTCATTTAGGATGGTGGGTACTATAGAGTATTTGATGTCAGAGTAGAAGTCTAGATTTAACATTTAGTCCCTGTATAACCATGGACAAGCTATATAATCTCATTAGGCCTCCTCATTATATTCTGTAAAATAAGATGTTTTAGGAGTCTCCTTGCTCTAAGCTTACGTCCTGCTATTATATGGTTTCTGAACCCATCAATATATATATTTCTTCATTGGTTCAGATCAGAGGGCATTTGTGCCTTCTCATTTTGTCCAGTTCTTGTCCATGCCCATCAATAAATCATTCTTAGAGCATTTGCCTAATACACTAATTTTCCTTTGATCTTTTAATATTTTGTTTATTCTTGTGCAATCCTTAGGCCGGCCAGCTCTCTAACTTCATTTCTGATTGTGTATGCATTTGATAATGTCGTTTAAGTCACTTCTTGTAATCTGTCATTATTAGTAATTTTTCGTTTTATTTATACTCACTATACTTTTCTTTTTTCTCTTGCTCTTTGTATCACTTGATATTTTGATTCTTCTGAGGCTGCTTAATTTCATCACAGATAGCCAAATAACATCACTAAGAAGTTACATATTGACTTTAAGTGTGTTTTGATGTTAGACAGCTGCTTGAGATCGTTAAAAATCCTACAAGCTTTCTCAAATGCTTTATCATTTTATTTTCCTATTAAATTCTGGGCTCAGTTCATTGTTGAAGCACATTGTCCAAAATGAAGATGAAATTATGCATTAAATTAATAGATTATCTTTCTAACTGAATCTCATAATCATGAACTTGTTTGTGTATGCCTTTCTTAATTTTTTTTCACTTGTGGATTGTAATGACTTTTTTGTTGGTTTATTTGTTTGAGTAGTCATGGATCACAATGAGGAGACCCCATGATATTTCAGGACTCAACACAATCAATACATTGTAATTTTTAATAGTGCTGTGAAGGATTCCCACACATTCTAATTTATCAAATCTGATGTGGTATTCATAGGTGTATAGACCTCACCTAGTCCATGAATGAAGGAGAATTTGTTCTCATGGTGACATGGGGTTTGAACTCTTCACACCTAGCTCTCTTCAGTAAAGGCACAGAGTTGTTTTTGAAGGTGTGATTGCCAAGAGTCCTGGTCCCACCCGTGGTGAGGATTTTATACTCTTAAAAAGAAAGGGATACTTTAGAAATGAAGCATGATATTCAGTGAACCAGCCATTGCTTTTTCCAGAAAAGATAGAGAGTGACAGTAATTCCCTGTTTTACTCTGTTCTTGGAGCTTTGTTTGCTGGAAAATTTAGTCTTAACTTTGTTCAGTGGCTTGTGAATTTCAAATGAGAATACCATCATTGTGGGCTCAGTTTATTCTGAGTTAATCTCTAATTGGTTTGGTTATATTCTGACAGGAAGGGATGACTCTGAGAGTCATTACAAGATATTTTATTAGCATACTACTGTCATTGACTGGTGGTGGGTGGAAGGAGGGTTCAGAATTCAGGAGCAAGTAGTGAAACCTCCAGAAGGGAATGAGGAAGGGAAAGAGGGAAAATATAGGGGAAGTCTAACTCAGAAAATTAGGTGATCTCTGAGGTGAAATTGCTCATCTTTGGGCAGACAAGAGGGGAGGCATTCATGTACTTAAGGAACTAGTAGTGATTGATTCACTGAGGAAGGATATGAGTGAGGTTTAATAAGATACTTTTAAGGAATTCCTCCAGCCATCTGGACAGGGATAGAACTTGTCCCTAGTATAGTGATGGTGGTGAGCCTTATCTTTAAATACATAGTAAATGAGGGCTACCCAATGATACAACATTGGTTTATCTTGACAGGGCCACCCTTTTGCCAAAGAACAGGTGGTCAATTATAACAATATATATTATCAGGGGAGGCCAAAGCATAGAAGTTCAGCAAACTAGCTAGTACATTTCCACAGCAAGTCAGTGTCTCACATAGCAAACCAGCACAGGTCAGAGTTATAAGGTGGAGTCCAGGTTACAAACTGGATTCTAAGGAACATAAAAGTGTCACATAGATTACCAATTTCCACTATTTTTCCATCTTCTTTTGCCTATATTTATGTTTTCTCATTGCCAGCTACTGGGGACTGAGTACTATGCCTATCCCAGATGTCTTCATTTACCTGTCCATAGGGTAGCAAATGTACTAAGATTCATGATTCTTCCCTGAAACTGAACTCTCCTGGTTGACATAGGAATGAATGAAAAATTTGCTTTAACTCCCTATATTTAGTCAGCCTCAGATCATATTTCGTATTATGCCTAGCCATTTACCAGACAGTCTAAGTGTGAACATCTTACTGTCTATAATTGCACAACACATGAACCTTCCCTCTTCTCCTCATCTTACTACCTCATTCAATTTCCACTCATGTGGTTGCTCTGAGAAAAATAAATAATATTGTCAGTCAAAAAATCTACTACTCTATCCCTCTACTAATAATTCCTGTGCGTATTTAGACCAAAAGTCCTTTCTCTGGCCACTTGTCCATATTAGATTGAAAATTCCTTGGGGACAATACATGTCCCATATTTCTATTTGTATCTCCAACACCTAGCACAACATCGAGCAAATAGTAGGGACCATTAAAGTGACTGGTTGATTTGGCAATTCCTAATGCTGCCATGATGAGGATCCAAACTGAGGACTCTTCATCACTCCCATGTCTACATAATGCAGGATTACCTTCCTTCAGGGTTTTTATCTTTCACAATCATTTCCATGTCTCATCATAATAGCAAACTCTAATGGCTATCTATCATTGTCAAGATTTACAATGGCTCCTGGCTGAGCAGTTCATTCATACACATCCCATTCCTAAATTTTCAAGGTATCTGAATGATAATTACTCCTTCTAACTCTCTCAAGAGCCTATAACTGTATATATTCATAACACATATATACTCTCACAGTTAATAATGATATGCTCTCAGAACTAACTCACAGCTCATATTGTCAAGAAAAACTTTGCAACACCAGAAAGAGACATGGTATTTGAATTATATGGAATTCTGAAACTCCACACACTTACTAAAGCTACTTATAGTGAGTAATCCTTTAAATCTTCAAGATTTAGAAAATGATTTATATACACTATCTCATTTGATTCTCACAGCAGACCTGTGTGGTAGACATTTTGTAAATGAGGAAACTAAGGAAGAGTCAGAATCTTATATGACCTTGATAGGCTAGAACATTGAGCTTAATATAAAAATCTGAACTTAAGCATAAATATAGAATGTTTCATTGAGTTAAAAATCAGTTTCAAAAATATAAGATGGAGAAAATATGGATAAAGAGCAATTATGCTGAAAGGGATTGAAGGATTTTAATGGACTACAAACTTGATATGAATTGGTACTGTGATGTGGCAATGCAAAGAACTAATGTAAACTTGGACTGCATTAGGAGAGGAATATATTCCAAGAATGGGGAGGTGACTGTACCACTGGGATCTGCCATTATAGGATACCATATGAAATTGGTTCAGTTCTAAGTACCATGATTTAATATGAAAATAAATAATATGAAAGATGTCCAAAGGAGAATAAGTTCAATAGTAAAAAGCCTTAAATTCATAACATGTAAAGTTCTGTCAAAGGAAGTAGGCATGTTTTATCAGGAAAAGAAAAGACTGAAAGGAAAGTTATAGCTGTCTTTAAGTAATTAATGGGCTCTCAGCTAGAGGCAAAATTAGACTTATTTTGTTTGGTCATAAGGTAGGACTAAAATCAGTGGGTGAAAGTTGAAAAAAGACAAATTTAGGTTTAATGTCAGTAGAAATGTACTAATAACTAGACCTTTGGAAAACTGGTATGGGCTACCTACAGAGGCTTTGGCTCACTTCTCTCCAGAGGTCTTCCAGTAAAGACTGGATGAACATTTATCAGGTATGTAGGAGTTGCATTCCATTCATGTTTAGGCTTAGAATAGATGGTTGCAGAGGACCCTTCCATGTCTTAAATTCTATGATATATATTTTATGTATATAGTTCTTCAGGTAATAAATTTTGGAGTTGAAATTTGAACCCAGATCTTTCTTTACTCTAAGATCAATATCTTATCTGGTATAACAAGCTGTCATTTACAGTTTTCATCACTAAAATATTCACTTACTGTAGTTGTGCTCAAAGATCTGGTGGCCACCTTAACCATACATGCTTTAGCCATGAAGACTAATGTCATATTTAGGCTTGGTATAAAGAGTTTTTTTTAAAGCATTTTAACAATTAGAACTCTACCCAAGTGAAATAATCTACCTCAGGAAATGAATGATTTTCCTTAACTAAATATGTTCTTTTTTTAATAATAATAGTATTTTTAAAAAAATTTAAAAAACATTTTATTTTAAAACTTTGCATTTGAGATCAAATTCCCTTCTTCCCTTGTCACCCACCCTTACTGGGAGGATAAGCAATTGAATATAGTTTGTACACGTGTAGGTATACAAAACATTTCCATAGTGGATATATTCTGAAAGCCTGACTATATTTCCATCCATCCCATCCTAGGCCCCACTTATTCTATTTTCTACTTTGATCCCATCCCTTTTCAAAAGTATGTGCTTCTAACTAACCTCCCTTTGATCACATCTCCCCCCCCCCCCCTTATTCCTTTCCCCCTCTACTTTCCTGTGGGGTAAGATACCCAATTTCTTAAGTAAATATTTTTGTATCTTTTGGTGAATTTTGGAGCCCTAAAATTTGTTTAGAGTTATATTTTATGGGTATTTGAGGTGGCTATGTGGGAGCTGTGGAAACTTGTTGCTTCTATGCCGCCATCTTGGCTCCCTTAACTAAATATTTTCAAGGAAAAGTTAGATGGCTACTACTTAGGAATATTGTAGTAGGAGACTTGTTGTTAGTTATGGGTTGAAACAGATTGCCTCTGAGGTCTCTTCCAACTTTGAAGTGTAGGCCACTTTGCCTGGAAGAGAAAAGCAGAGAATAATGTGAAATCAGCTTGAATAGATAGATTGGGTCCCTCCTCTTCTGCCTCCTCCTTTCATTTCTCCTTCCCCAACCCCTGCTACTTTTTTTTCCCTCTTAAATTCTATTTTATAATTTTTCAATTTTCAATATTCATGTTCATAAAACTTTGAGTTCCAATTTTTCCCCTTCCTCCCCTTCTTCTCCCCAAGATGTCAAGCAATCTAATATAGGCTATACATGTGCAATCATATTAAATGTATTTCTATATTAGTCATGTTGTAAAAGAAGAATCAGCACAAAAGGGAAAAACATAAATAAATAAATAAAAAACAACAACAAAATTAGAAATAGTGTGCTTCAATTTGCATTCAGATTCAATAATTCCTTCTCTGGCTATGAATAGCATTTCCTATCATGAGTTGTTTGGAATTGTTTTAGGTTATTGTATTGCTGAGAAGAGCTACGTCTAACAAAGTTGATTATTGTTCAGTACTGCTGTTACTGTGCACAGTGTTCTCCTGGTTCTGTTCCCTTCACTCAGCAGTAGTTCACATAATGTATTTCCAGGTATTTTGGAAATTTACCTGCTTATTATTTCCTATAGTATAATAGTATTTCATTATATTCATATATTCACAACTTGTTCAACCATTTCCCCAATTAATGGACATTCGTTCAAATTCCAATTCTTTGCCAACACAAAAAGAACCAGTATAAATATTTTTGTACACGTGAGTCCCTTTCCTTTTCTTATGATCTCTTTGGGATAGAGACCTAATAGTGGGATTGCTGGATCAGAGTGTATGCAGTTTGATAGCACTTTGGACCTAGTTCCAAACTGATCTCCAGAATGGCTGGATCAGTTCACATCTACAACAATATATTAATCCTCAAATTTTCCCACATCGTCTCCAACATTTATCATTTTGCTTTTTGTCATATTATGCAGTCTGAGAGGTGTGAGGCAATACCTCAGAGTTGTTTTGAATTGCATTTCTCTAATCAATAGTGATTTAGTGCACTTTTTCATATGAGCATAGATAGCTTTAATTTCTTTGAAAACTGCCTCAAAAAATAATTTAATGTAATCAAACTTATTCATTTTGGATTTCATAATATTCTCTGCCTCTTGTTTGGTTATAAATTCTGCACTTCTCCATAGTAAACTGTTTCTTGCTTTCCTAATTTGCTTACAGTATCATGCTCCATGTCTAAATAATGTACACATATTGACCTTATGTTTACAAACAGTGTAAAGATTTTGTCTATTCCTACTTTCTGTCATACTGTTTTCTAGTTTCCGCAGCAGTTTTTTTTTTTTTTTTCCCAAATAGTGAATTCTTATCCCAGAATCTGGAGTCTTTGGGCTTATCAAAGAGTAGATTACTTTAGTCATTGACTTGTGTATCCAACCGACTCCACTAATCCACCACTTCATTTCTTGGCCACTACCAAATAGTTTTCATGATTGCTGCTTTATAATATAGTTTTAGTTTTTGTATGGTAAGATCACCTTCCATTGCATTTTTTTCCCATTAATTCTCCTGATATTGTAGACCTTTTGTTTTTCCAGATGAATTTTGTTATCTTTTTTTTTTTTGACTTTTATAAAGTAATTTTTGGTATTATGATTGGTTTGACGTTGAGAAAATTAATTTAGATAGAATTGTCATTTTTATTATATTAACTCAGCCTACCAATGAGCAGCTAATATTTTTCCAGTTATTTAGATTTAACTTTATTTGCCCTAAAAGTGTTTTGTAGTTGTGTTTATATAGTTCTCATGTTTGTCTTGGCAGGTAGACTCCCAAATATTTTATATGATCTACAATTATTTTCAATTGAATTTCTCTATCTCTTGATGCTGAGCTTCCTTAGTAATATATAGAAATGTCAGTAATTTATGTGAGTTTATTTTAATAACAATAATAATTTTAAATTCTACAGCTTTACTAAAGTTGTTAATTATTTCAAGTAAATTTTCAGTTGCTTATCTAGTTGATTTTCTATGTGTACCATCATATCATTTGCAGAGAGGTAAGACTTTGTTTCCTCATTATGTATTCTGATTTCTTCAATTTCCCTCTCTTATTGCTAAAACTAATATTTCTAGTACAATATTGAATAACAGTGGTGATAATGGACATGCTTGTTATACCCCTGATCTTACTGGGAAAGCTTCTAGCTTATGCCCATTACATAGAATGCTTGCTTATAATTTTTGATAGATACTACATATAATTTTAAGGAAAATGTCATTTACTTCTATGTTCTTTAGATAAATGGATTCAATATTTTGTCAAAAGCTTTTTGTGCATCTATTGGGATAATCACGTGATGTCTATAAGTTTTGTTATTAATATGGTCAGTGAAACTCATAGTTTCTTAATACTGAACCAACCCTGCATTCCTGGTGTAAATCGTGACTATTCATAATATATTACCCTTATCATAAATTGTTATAATTTCCTTGCTAATATTTTATTTAAAATCTTTGTATCTATATTCATTAGGGAAGTTAGTCAATAATGTTCTTTCTCTTTTTTTTTTATTCTTTCTGCTTTCAGGAATTAGCACAATATTTGTATCATAAAAAATTGGTAACATTCCACATATTTTTCCAAATAATGTATATGGTATTGCAATTCATTATTCTTTAAATATTTGATAGAATTCCCTTGTAAATCCATCTGGTATCAGAGATGTTTTCTTAGGGAGTACATTGATACTTTATTCAATTTCTTTTTCTTCTGAAATGGGGTTATTTAGGTATTTTATTTCTTCTTTTGTTTTTTTTATCAATTCATGTTTTTGCAAATATTCACTCATTTAACTTTGACTGTCAGATTTACTGGCATACTCTTGGTCAGAATAGGTTCTGACAATTGCCTTATTTTGCTCTTCATTTGCTCTTCATTTTTGATACATGCAATTTGGTTTTCTTCTTTCTGTTTTTTTTTTAATCAAATTAACCAGTGCTTTATATATTTTATTGTTTTTTCATCAAATGAGCTTTAGTTTTAATTATTACTATAAGAGTTTTCATGATTTCAATTTTATTTACCTCTTCTTTGATTTTCAAGATTTCTAAGTTGGTACTTATTTGAATATTTTAATTTGTTTTTTAAACTTTTTTTTTTTAGTTGAATACCCAATTCATTGATCTCCTCTTTCTCTATTTTATTCATGTAAGCATTTAGTGATATAAAATTTTTTCTAAGGTCTGCTTAAGTGGCATTCTATAAGTTTTGGTATGTTGTCTCATTATTGTCATTCTCTTTGGTGAAATTATTGATTATTTCTATCATTTGTTGTTTGACCCACTGATTTTTTTAGGATTAGATTATATAGTTTGCAATTAATTTTAAGTATATCTTTCCATGGCCCTTTATTACATGCAATTTTTATTGCATCAAGATCTGAAAAGGATGTATTTAATATTTCTCTCTTTTTGCATTGGATTGTGAGGTTTTTAATGCCTTCATAAGTGGTCAAATTTTGTATAGGTGTCATATATCATTGAGAAAAAGATATATTCCTTTTTATCCCATTCAGTTTTTTTCAAATGGTCTATCACATCTAACTTTTCTAAAATTTGATTTACCTACATAACTTCTTTTTTGTTTATTTTATGGTTGGATTTATCTAGTTTTGAAAGGTGGATTTTGAAATCTCCATTAGTATGGTTTTTTTTTCTATTTCTTCCTGTAACGCCCTTAACTTCTCTAAGAATTTAAATGATATACCACTTGGTGTATATGTGCTTGATATTCGTATTCCTTCATTGTCTATGGTACCTTTTAGCAAGATGCAGTTTTCTTCCTTATCTTTTTAAATTAGATTTTGCTTTTGCTTTGTCTGAGATCAGAATTGCTACTCCTGCATTTTTTTCTTTTTCTTTTATTTTTTTTTTACCTCAGCTGAAGCATAATTCACTGTGTTCCAACCTTTACTCAATGTGTATCTCTCTGCTTCAGATGTATTTCTTGTAAAGAACATATTTTAGGATTTTGGTTTTTAATATGAATTCTGCTCTCTGCTTCCATTTTATGGGAGTGTTCATCCCATTCACATTCATAGTTATGATCAGTAACTGTGTCTTTCTCTAGATGCTCTTTTGCCCTCTAGTTATACTTTTCTCTTTCCTTTAACCCTTTCCTCATCAGTGTTTTGCTGCTGACTACGATCTCCCTCAATCTGCCCTCCCTTCTATCAGCCCCTCTCCTTTATCTTTTCTCTTTCTCCTACTATTTTTTCCCTCTTTACACCACCTGCTTTCTTTCCCCTTTCTCCTGCTACTTTCCTATGGGGAGCCCTGCCATCCTGCAGCAGGGATGAGAAATAATCATCTACCTAGAAGGGTGCATAAAAAGAGACAGGATTCCCAGAGTGGTGGAAAATAGAGAGCCCATTTTATTACCCTGCATACAAGTGTTTGTAGGATGCTTCCTAATTGTTTTCCTCCTAGGACATTGCATACTTCTTTGTTCCCAGTCTGTGGGCCTATAGCAAGCTTATCTCAAGTACAGAATCCTCACACCTGTGTGCTTGAGCTTCTTCCTGAAGGAGGGGGGACTGGCCAAAGTCCAGTAGCAGGCTCTTTAGCTGAGAGGCCTTATTCAGCCATCAGGGTCAGAGTACCACTGGCCTGTAATCCTTTACATCTCCCTTTTTCTTTTGTTGTAAGCATAGGTAATACAGATCAGTGGTGACTCCATGGAGAGCACAATTCTAACACCAGCAACATAGGGGTACAATGCAAACTACAAGGAGACACAATATAAGCATGGGAAGCAACATATATAACCAAACATTTTGCAAATCAAAATCAGACCCATTATTTCACTTGTGTTACACAAATAGGGCGAAATCTATAACCATACTTCATCAACATCCCCATTCAGCTATAACTATCTCTTTCAATTCTCAATAGCCATAGATTTTCATTTATCCTTTCTTGTTATTCTAATGCTATTGAGATATCTCTCTGAAACTATTGTACAAATTCAGGGGTCTTTGCCTCTGTAAACAGGTGACAAATGCTGCAAGAACTGAGGAAGACACAATAATAGATGCAAGTATTATAATACCAAACACAATACATGAAATATACCCCTTCTGCCATCACCTTTTTGCCAATTACAGAAGTACTCAATCAGAAGGGCTACCAAACCACTCAACACTATTTAAAGGGCAAAAGGGCCTTGATTTACAATCTTATTTCCAATAACAATATGGTTTATACACTGTCCAAGTAGACATTGAACACAAGTAACATTCTATAGGGTCCCTGAATGTTTGTTTTCTGTGATGATGTATCCTATGAGAGAAGCAAATTGACAGGGAGGACAAGCAGCCAATTTGGTGTAAATGGTATTGTGCATATGCACACGACCTTGATAATTATGTATAATTATTAATAACTGCAAAAGCTTTCTACAAGTCCCATTGAATTCATCATTGTTCTTGATCACCCTCTTCTGTGGTTCCTGGGGTTGGTTTATTCAAGGTGAGCAGTGTCAGCAGGACCAGGAAGTTCTGCACTCTCAAGTGCAGTGGTTCTCAACCTGTGGATTGTGTTCAATTTGTAATAATGAAAATATATCCTGCATATCAGATATTTACATTATAATTCCTAACAGTAGCAAAATTACAGTTAGGAAATAGCAATGGAAATAATTTTATGGTTGGGGGTCACCACAACATGAGGAAGTCTACTAAAGGGTCATGGCATTAGAAAGGTTGAGAACCACTGCTCAAATGGGTCATCCTGTTGTGGGAGTGTCTTCTCCTTCTGGGGGGCATTGATGGCATATTTGCTGTGTCAGGTTCATCCTTTGTAGGCTCTGAGAACACTTGAGCATGCCCTTGTGGGATCCAGATTGAAGTGGTTCCATCTTTTGGGGAAATACAAACATACCCTTCCCCCCAAGTAATTACCATCCCAGGCCCCTCCAGGTGTTTGTGACCAGGTCTTTCCACATTCAGTCTATTACAGGGTGTTCTGTCACTGTCTTCCCCTTTCTTTTGTTTTTGAAGGAACTTTACCAAAGTGAGGATAATGGGTTATGTCCATCCCCTGTTTCACAAAGGTTGTTTATCCTCTCATCATATTCTTTTAGCCATAATAAGTTAAGACACCACTTAACTCTTGCTTAGGCTGAGGAATGAGCATATATTCAAAACAGCAAAATCCATTCCACTTTATGTTAACTTAGCTATAAATTGTTGTGGAAATGAAGGTTTTAGTAGGCCTCCTAAAAAGCATACTAAGGATTGAAAAGAAATTTTAAAAGTATATTCCCCGTAAACAAAAGTCTCAAGATTCATAAAAGATCACCAAACTTCTGTAGAAAAGCAATGGAAAAGTTGTAACTAATTCTTGATGAAAAATTTTAGCATTAAAATGGTAAAGCAACTTAGGTAATAATTTCCATAAGTGATAAACAAAGGGTTTTAGCTGTAGCCTCTTTTTAAACTATAAGTAAAGGTACAAACACCTGGTGCAGAAATTTTTCTTCTCTTCTCATAGCTGCAGAGACTGATTGTGGATTTAGGGGTTTGAACTGGAGAGGATTATCTGCACGCTTAAAGGTGTGGGCTTCTGGGGGCCTCAGGGCTGTTACTAGTGGAATCCTTGATAAATTTAGTATGCTTCTTCCCTTTTGCCAGATTGGGGAGGTCAACTGAAACTTTCCACAAATCTTTGGCAATCTCTACTGCTCTAATATGGGATGACAGACTTCAATGAGTCTCTGCAAAATATTATCAGCTGATTTAAAAAAAAAAATCTCTACACCAATAAACCATACCTATCTTTCCACTCCCAAAAAACCTCCTTGAAAGTAAGAGCCCTGAATCCTCTGGTAAAAAGGAAGTCAGAAATGGCACCGTATTCCTTCTCCCCCATACTACAGAGCTCAAGACTTCCTGTTTTTATCAGATCCCAAAAAACATCCCAATCTGTTCAAATACCAAGCAGTATAACAAATCCTGTCCCATCCTCAGCATCAAACAAGGAGCGACACCCCCTATCCTTCGCATGAATTCAGTTGACTTATAGTTGCATTCTGAACACACATAATTTTTCTTTCACATGGGGGCAGAAATGGTGAAATGCTCACTGTTTGCCCCGATGATCTGAGAGGAAAAGACCCCCATCCTATCTCCTTGTCAACACTCAACTTGGGCAGAGTTAAGTGAAAGAAAGAGATTTTTAAGCTTTTAAAAATCTTAAAATTTCTGTTCACACTTTTCATGCAACTAATTTATACCTATCTTAAATTTTCTACCCAGCTCCTCTCTTTACTACATACTTGAATTTCTTTCTTTTTTTAATTAAATTTTATATTTCTATTTAGTTAACATCATTCATTTCCACAAGATTTTGAGTTACATATATTCTCCCCACCTTTCCCCCACTACTCACCACTCTAAAACAGCAATCGTACTGTACACCCCCTCCCCCAATCTGCTCTCTCCTATATCCGCCCCCACACCCCATCTGACTTAATATATACATGCATACATACATACATACATACATACATATATATATATATATATATATATATTAAACATTTGATCTTAAACATTTGATTTTAAAACTTTGAATTCCAGATTCTATTCCTTCCTCCCTCATCACCCACTTTTACTGGGAAGATAAGCAAATCAATATAGGTTGTCGTGTGTAGCTACGCAAAACATTTCCATAGTGGATATATTGTGAAAGACTGACTATATTTCAGTCCATCCTATCCCTCTCCCCAATTGTTCTATTCTCTACTTTGAACCTGCCCCTTTTCAAAAGTGGGTGCTTCTAACTACTCTCCCCCCCAAACTGCACTCCCTACCATCACTTCCCCCTCTCATCCCCTTCCCCCCTACTCATTTGTAGTGTGAGATACCATATTTAGTGTGTATGTCATACCCTCTTAGGCCAAATTCAACGAGAGTAAGGTTGACCCATTCCCTTTTGCTTTCTTGTTCTTCACCTCCATTGAAACAATTTTCCCTTCCCTATGAGATAATTGACCCCATTATGTCTCTTCTCATCTCCTCTCATTATATTCCTCGCTTACCTCTCAATTGCACCTTTTAAGTATCATGCTTTCCTATTCAGTTGATCCTGTGCCCTCTGTCTACGTATACCTGTATGCATATATACACATACATATGTATTCATATGCCCATATATGCTCCTATATCGACATATATCTGGATGCATACATCTATACATCTCTCTCTCCTTTCTCCCTCTCTCTCTCTTTCTATATATATATATATGTGTGTGTTGTGTGTGTGTGTATGTGTGTGTGTGTGTGTGTGTGTGTGTGTGTATATACACATATGTAGATTTATCTGTCATCTATCTATCTATCTATCTATCTATCTATCTACATTTATATTCCCTTTATCTATCCTCATACTGAGAAAAGTTTCATAAGTTACAATTATTATTTTTCCATGTAGGAATATAAATAGCTCAACTTTCATAAGTTCTGTATGATTTCTTTCCCCTATTTACCTTCTCCTGCTTCTCCTGCTTCTTCTATTTGAATGTCAAATTTTCTATTCAACTCTTTTTTTTTCATCAAGAATTCTTGAAAGTCCTCTATTTCATTGAGTGACCATATTTTCCACTGAAACGTTATATTCAGTTTTGCTGGGTAGGTGATTCTTGGTTTTAGTCCCAGCACCTTTGACCTCCAGAATATCGCATTCCAAGCCTTTTGATCCCTCAGTGTAGAAGCTGCCAGATCCTGTGTTTTCCTGATTGTGTTTCCACAGTATTCAAATTGTTTTTTCTTGGCTGCTTATAGTATTTTCTCCTTGATCTCAGAATACTTTTAGGAGTTTTCTTTTTGGGATCTTTTTCAAGAGGTGATTGATGGTTTCTTTCAACCTCTATTTTGCCCTCTGGTTCTAAAACATCAGGGCTATTTTCCTTAAGAATTTCTTGAAGGATAATTTCTAGTATCTTTTTTTGATCATGCCTTTCAGGTAGTCCAATAATTGTTAAAGTATCTCTCCTGGATCTATTTTCCAGCCCTGTGTTTTTTTCAATGAGGTATTTCACATTGTCTTCTATTTTTTCATTTGTTTAGATGTTTTTGATAGTATCTTGATTTCTCATAAAATCATTCACTTCCATTTGCTCCACTATAATTCAGAAGGAATTATTTTCTTCAGTGGGCTTTTGAAATTCTTTTTCAATCTGGCAAATTTAGCTTCTTGAGCCTCTTTGGCCATTTGAGTTAGTCTATTTTTAAGGTGTTATTTTCTTCAGTCAAGTTGTTGACTCTCTTTTCATGATTTTCTTGCATCATTCTCATTTCTCTTCCCAATTCTTCCTCCACTTCTCTAATTTGGTTTTCAAAATCCTCCTTAAGTTCCTCTATGGCTTGCAACCAGTTCTGAGTTTTCTTGGAAGCATTTGGTGCAGGAGTTCTGATTGTGTTGTCTTCCTCCCATTCCATGCCTTGATCCTTTTCATCCCCAAAAAAGGAATCTAAAGTTGGATGGCTGTGCTTGCTTTGCTTCTTTTGATTGCTCATGTTGCCACTCAATTACTTGACTTTTGAGCTTTCTGCCACAGTAGAACTCTGCTTCCAGAGAGGAGAGCTTTGTCCCAAGTTCCTGAGGTTTTCACCACTGCCAGAACTATTAGTTGGGTGTCCTCTGTGAAGCCTCCACAGGCTCGGGCACCTAGTAACATGCCCCAGGACCTCCACCCAAAACAGTGATCCATATGCCAGCAGGTTAAAGCAAAAGCAATTACCCCTCAGAATGGTTGCTCGGTCCCCCTACAATCTGCAGGCCAGGAGCTCTGAAGCAGCCACAGGGCTGCCATGCCTCAGCTGCTTCTCCCTCTGGGGGCAGAGGCCAGACCCCTCTCTCAGACCCCTTGTTCCCAGAGTCAACACTGACCTCTCACTTTTTCTTTGGATTTATGGGTTGATAATTCTGGAAACCACCACACATGCTGTTGATCCACTCACCTGAAGTCCATTGCAGCCACTGGTCAGAGCTGCCATGGGGCTATAAATGTGGGCTCACATGGGGCTGGGCTGGGCTCCCACTGCACACACTTCCTGTGTGCCTGATGTTCTGCCTTTAGTGGGCAATTTCTTTATCTCTGTCTCTTTGTGGGTTCCGTTACTCTAAAATTTGTTTAGAGTCATATTTTATAGAGATTTGATGTGGTTAATGGAAGAGACACTGAGTTTTTCTGCTTCTACACTGGCATCTTGGCTCTGCCTCCTTGAATTTCTTTCTAATTTTGACCTGATACTGCTCCTACACTCTTCAACTTACCATATCCATTTTAAAATCTGTAAAATAATAAAGTGCTTTGTTTGTTTTATGCCAAGAAAGAAGAGAGAGGGGCAGTTTTGCCACAGAATAAGGAAGTAAAGCCTTCCTGGGCTGCACAAGAGGGAACCATCACCCAAGGACGCTGAGCCCTTGATGTAGCAGGGCAGAAGGATAAACAGGTGTATCCAGTAAGGAAATCTCTAATGGCTGTTATGGGTCATATCTCCCAATGGTGGACTATGAAATTGCTTTCTTGACCCTGCTAAGCTAAGCATGAGTTCCCGTGAGGAGGTGAGATCTAACTGTCCTCTAAGAATACCATTGAGGTCAGTGAGATCTGACATGGGGATCCATACATGAGTCCTAAACCACTGAATGGCCCCTAGCAGCCTGTGAAAGACATTTAAGGTCTTCGACTGATCTCTTCTAATCTGCAATTTTTTGTACTGTGACCTGGTTACATTAAATGTTGTAGCCCAAATATTGATATGGTTCAGTCCTCTGAACTTTATCTTTGGCAATCTCAGGGCCAGTGGTGGCAAGGCATTTGAGAACATATGTCAGAGACTCCTCTAACTCAGGGGGTAAAGAGGCAGCTTCTAAGATATCATCCATAAAATGGATTATATATACCTGTGGGAATTTTTGCCAGACAGGCTGTAAGGCTTTATCTACAAACAGCTGGCACATTGTAGAACTATTCCTCATGCCTAGAGGCAAAACTTTCTATTGATAATGGTGATGTGGTCTTTGTAAATTCACTGAAGGTACAGAAAATGCAAAATGGCGTGGATCTTGGGAAGAAACTGGGATAGAAAAAAACAATCCTTTATATCAATAACTCACATTTTCCAATCTCATGGGATCATATTGGGAGATGGTAGCCCAGGTTGAAGGGCTCCCATCAGTTCCATTTGATTATTAACTTGTCAAATCAGTGAGCATTCTCCATTTGCATGGCTTTTTTTTCTGATTATGAAGATGGGGGAATTCCATGGGCTATCTGATTCCTCAATGTGGCTAATCTTAATTTGCTCCTGTACTATTTCTTTTAAGGCCTCAATTTATTCTTGATATAGGGGCCATTACTATACCCATATAGGTGTGTCATTTTTCCAATTAATGGGTATAGCTGAGGTCTTTTGAGGCCATTGAATGGTGACCCCAATTAAAAAGTAGTAGATATGAGTAGATATGGTTAATCACATTTGTCAAAGGAGATCGTGTCCCCACAAATTCATAGACAAATGCAGGAACACATAGGGTTGTATGGTCCCAACTTTCCCCCTCACATTCCCATATCAATCTGTTCACACTTCAGGATTGGAAGCTGTCCTTACTCCCACCATATGAATATCTGTGCCCTGCAGGGGCCGATCTATAGGCTGCTGATCCTTGGAAATAACTGTTTTATCTGCCCTGGTGTCTATCAGCCCTGTGAAGGGCTGTCCCTTCAATGTTATCCTTAATAATGGGCGAGAACTCCTCACTACTTGATTCTGATAAATACTAGCCCTCTGTATATCTTCTTGGAGTTGCCCTTGCTTTTCTCTTTCTAACCTACCTTCCAGTGACCCATACTGGTTGCATAAAATAAGGCTTAGGGCTATAGTGTCTCCTAAAGAAATATTTATCTCCCTCTCTTTGGGGTTGATAATGGCCACTTTAAGGAGGGTTACTCCTGGTTGCCAAACTTGGAAATGTCTTGTTAAACCTTCATAAGCAGCCTTAGTGAGTACTATGAGGAATCTCACAGTACCAGGCAATAAAGGTGATGTGGTCTGCATGAGGACAATGATATGACCAAATTGAGCTACCATGACTTCCTGATCAGCAAAAATAGGAGCAGTTATCACATGAATGAAAGCTCACAATCCCCAGTGATTTTGTCCTGTTGAATTTGCTATTGATTGTACTGTTGCTGTAAACTTGGATGGCCACTCAAGGCTGTGGCCACTCCCCATTGTTGTTGATGGGGTGGGCCCCAAGAGCAGTTTCCTGATCTACATTCTGATGGCTAATGAAAAGCTTTTCAACCTTTTGGGCATGAGGTGTTGGGCCTGGAGGGTCTAGTTCTAATGGGCTCCTTTTTGTCTTTTCCTTTTTGCCTGCACTGGGCTTACAAATGACCTGGTTTCTTATAATTAAAGCACTTTTGATCTCCTTTCCTCCAAGCTTCCCCATGTCCTGAACTAAGGTTCATAGCCCCTGATTTTTCTCCAAGCAGATTTACATAGAAAGTCTGAGTGCCCACTGTGGCACACCTTTGGATTGTCTCTTCCACAATGGCATCCCTTTTGCAACCTGAAAGAGCTCTCTTACAGTCTTGCTTGTAATTTTCTTGTGCTAATTGCCTTATCAGAATGTCAGCTGCAGGTCCTTCTCCAACGTTTCTAATGATAGCCTGTGTAAGGCAGGCTAGGAAATCCATAAATGTGTCGTGGGGTCCCTGAGTGTTTCTGTGAATGATTCTCCTTTGTCCCCTTTTCCAGGGATTGCTGCCCAAGCTCTAGTGGCACATGCAACTATTTGATGGTATCCCCCTATATCATAATGTGGCTGCCGACCTACTGTCTGATATGGGCAGGTACCTGAGAACTGTTCATAATTGAAGGGCACCTGTTGTTGCTCATTACAGGTGGACTGTTATCTGCCCTGCTCAAGAAACTCAGAGCTCCACACTAAATATTCTCTGGCTTCCAGGAACATGGAAGCCACCTGTCTCCAATCATGAGGGGGCAGAATGGTATAGGCTCCTTGGTCCAAAAGTGTTCTAACATACATAGAAGTTGAAGCAGATGTTAGAGGCCTTTTAAATTTCACTGAGCAGCCTGATATCAAGGGGTTCATAATCACGAAGGACTTGTCCGAGATTAATAGGGACAGGTCTCTGTAATACTGGAAATGTTTGTAATCCTAGGGCTCGACAATCCTCTCCCTGCTTCTTAGCTTGTTGGAAAGCTTTTTCGAAGGGGAAGAGCATGTTGCACCTTTTCTGCTTGACCACATCCCCAGTAGGGATGTGCAATGCTCAGATAAAAGGGACATTGAGACAGCGGGTGAAGTGGGGGGGGGGAGGGCAGATGGCTGTGTAGGGCTCTCCACCTCAATTGGGTAACAGCCCTTCTCTCCCTCTGTATTCCCTTGCTCTCATTCATCTTCTTCCTCTTCCTTTGCCTGAGTCTCTGCATGAAGCCTCCAAATCTCTCAGTGGAAATCTGGCTTGACTAAACACAATTTAAGGACATTATATAACTGAAAGCAATGTACTGGGAAATTCTCTGGCTCTACCATGGAGTAATTTTCTGTTAATTGTTCACCAACTATTTTTCATTTTTCAAGGCTTAATGTGCCTTCTTTATGTAGCCTTGGAGAAGTGATCTCTAGCAGATCCAAAAATTATTTTATCTGATTCTGCATGACAATGAGTTATCTTTCTTTCTTTGTATGTAGGAGGACTTTCTCATAGGTCTCTAGGCTAGGCTGCTTAATCTGCAATTGACCCATAGCCGTTTGCTAGGGAGGAAAGTGAGAGTACCGTAAATGGTTTGTCCATACTCTTCCACTTACCTTGTCCTAGGATCCTGCGTTGCTCAAGGGGGACCTCTGGGTGGAACCAATGAGGGCTTGCAACACTCACTTGGCCTGCCATTTCTGTGCTTTGGCCTATCATTTCTGGGCCTCATATTTATCACCAGTAGTGGGGGGCCCTGCTGTCCTACAGCAGGGTTGAGAAAGAATCACCTACCCAGAGCTTGGGAGAGGGTGCATAAAAAGAGACAGGACTACCAGAGTGGTGGAAAATAGAGAGCTTGTTTTATTACCCTGTGTACCAGCTTTTATAAGACACTTCCTAATTGTTTTTCCTGAGAACGTTGTTCTCTTCTTTGTTCCCGGGCCATGGGTGTATAGCACACTTATCTCAAGGACATAATACTCACGCCTGTGTGTTTGTGCTCTTTCTGGGGGATGAGGAATCTATCCAGGCCCAATATCTGGCTCTTCAGCTGAGAGGGCTTATTCAGCCATCAGAGTCAGAATACCAAAGGCCTGT
>CM053590.1:153784652-153808292 GCA_028646515.1 Pseudochirops corinnae | reverse complement strand
CACTCCCCCCTCAAAAAACCCCAAAACCACAAAAAAAGATAAAAGGAATGAAAACAATTATTGAATGGATTAATAAATATGAATTAGCTAAGTAAATACAGAGTAATTTTTTGAGTCACCAACAACAGTGCAGGGGATGGGGGGAGTCATGGAGAGAGGATGAAGATATCCCTCATGAAGGAGGTACCACTTGAAGTGAAAACATTAAAGACTCCAGTGATTCTAAATGAAGAGAGGGATGAAGAGGATAGAGGAGATAGATAGGTAAGAACTGAATGTCCTTTAAGGGGAAGGATAAGTAGACCACTTTACCTGAACTGTACACTATGAAGCAAGGAGTAATGTGAAATACGTTTTCATAGAAAAATTGGAGCTGGATCGTGAAGAATTTTGTATCTAAAACAGAAAATATTTATTATCTTAGAGATAGTAGAGAGCTACAAAATTTTTGAGTAGGGAGTGACATGTTCAAACCAAGACTTTACAAATATCAGTTTGACAGCAATTCAAAGGATAGATTATATAGTGGAGAAATAGGATACAAGGAGACATTAGGAACACTAATGTAATAGATGAATTGAGAGGTAAAAATGTTTCAATTATAGTAGTTGTAGAATTAACAGAAAGAAGAGAACAGGGGCAGCTAGGTGATGCTGTGAATAGAGCACCAGTCTTGGAGTCAGAGGGACCTGAGTTCAAATGTGGCCTCAGACACTTAACATTTAGTAGCCATATGACCTTGGACAAGTCACTTAACCCTAATTGCCCTTCAAAAAAGCAAAAAAAAACCCAAAAAACCGAAAGAAGAGAACAGAGCCAAGAGATGTTGTGGAATCTATGGATCTATAGCATTTAGCAACTGATTTGATATGGACAATATGGCAGAGTGAATAATTGAGGATGGTTCTGAGGTAATGAACCTGAATGATTGCACAGAAATAGGGAATTCAATAAAAAGAGGTTTGTTTGTTTTTCTTTTGCTTTTGTTTCTTTTTTGGGGGGGGTGAATCAGTTCTATTAGTAGAGACAATACATATAGAGAAGAAATATAGGATATGTCTTGGGAGAGTGGTAAAATGAAGTTTAGAGGATTTTCTTTTTTCCTTTGTCCTATTTTGTTTTAAGGTTGGGTAATGTTTGAACATGCTTGTATTCAACAGGGCTGAATATAGGAGAAAGACAGACAGACAGAGGGAGAGAGACAGAGACTCCTGAAAGGAGACATCTAATGCCCAAGTAGAGAGTTGGGTCTTGGAAATGACAAGTATCACATTTCCTCTCATAGACTAGAGAGCAAATAGGAAGTATAAACTTAAGAAGGAATGATCTAATATGTGTGACACTGAGGTAGTAAAGCATAATATTTGATGTCCTAGTCAGCACTCAGTCTATCAATCGAGCAAACCACCAAAAAACAAGGGGGCTCTGCAGTAAGTGTTGCACTCTCCCTGACTCTCTGAAAACTGATTGTTTCTGTACCCTTAGCTACCATTTTGTAGATGACATTGCTTCTCTTCTATTTGTCTACTAATAATGGTGGATTAATAAATCAGATTATGATTCGTAGACTCAACCAACTCTAGGAAAACTCTTCTTCATTATGAACACTGGTTGTGACATTGACTCACTTCTAACTTTTTTAACATTTTATTTTAAATTTCAATAAAATAAGAAAAGAAAAAGAAACACTTAAATTCTAAAACTAAAAATAATATAAAATGAAGAAAAAAAGATTGTCATGTACAGAATGTAAGGATGCAAAATATACAGCAATAAATTCCCATTTGAAGAAAATCTATATAATAAATGCCATGCATTATATGGAGAACCGTTCATCTTTTCTTTGCTCCCTTGTAAGTTTTCTTTTATTATCTGCTACTCACTTTTCACTTTGATTTTTTCACTTCCCGCCACCCCCACCAAAGGCTACAGGTAAGCTTTGATTTACATACTTACATACAAACATACATAAATATATACACATATACATATATACATAATATAGACATATAAACATGAATATATAGACATATATAATATAAAATATAATTTATGTATATACTAGTACATACATAAATTTACACATACATAAATATCTATGATTATGCTCATATATAGGCATATACATTCATATGCATATATGTAAGACCATACTATAATTATTTGTCCTGTTTCTCTGAAGGTGGATAACCTCTTCCTTCATAACTCCAAGACTTTGCATATTTTTCAAAGTCCAACAACATGTCACTTCCTATACCCTGACAGTATTCCAAACTTATAGTTGTATTAAATAGTATAAAACAATGTTGATAAAAATAACTGACAAATAGTGTAGTTTCCCTATTTTTTCTCTTTTTTATAAATTAATTAATTTATTTTTGTTTCCAACATTCATTTCCAGAAGATTTTGTGTTCCAAATTTTCTCCCCATTTCTCCCTTCCCCACGACCCCAAGATAGCATGCATTCTGATTACCTCTTCCCCCGATCTGCCCTCCCTTCTATGATGCTCCTTTTCTTATCCCTTTCCCTCTTATTTTCTTATAGGGCAAGAGAGATTTCTATACCTCACTGCCTGTGTATTTTATTTTCCGTTAGCAATTAAAATAATTCTTAATATTTGTTGTTAAAACTTTGTGTTAGAAAGTCTTGCCATTCTTCCCTCATCACCCACCCTCATTGAGAAGGCAAGCAATTCAATATAGGTTGTACATGTGCAGTTATACAAAATACTTCCATAATAGTCATGTTGTGAAAGATTAACTATATTTCCCTCCATTCTATCCTGTCCCATACTTATTCTACTTTTTCCTTTGACCCTGTCCCTCCTCAAAAGTACTTGCTTATGATAACCCCCTCCCAAAATCTGCCCGCCATTCTAACATACCTCCCTTATCTCCTTCCCCCTTACTTTCTTGTGGGGTAAGATACCCAATTTAGTGTGGATGTTATTCCCTTCTTAAGTCAAATCTGATGAGAGAAAGGTTCACTCATTCTCTCTCACCTCCCCCCTCTTTCCCTCCATTGTGAAATTATTTTCTTGCCTCTTTTATGTGAAATAATTTACCCCACTCTACCTCTCCAATTTTCCTTCTCCCTATATATTCCTATATCATCTCCTAATTTTATTTTTTGCATATCACCCCTTCATATTCAACTCACCCTATTCTTTTCATCTATGTATCTATGTATCTATCTACATATATTTCCTCCGACTAACTTAATACTGAAAAAGGTTTCATCATTTACAAATGTCATCTTTCCATGTAGGAATGTAAACAGTTCAACTTTAATAAGTTCCTAATGCTTTCTCTTTCTTGTTTACCTTGTTATGCTTCTCTGGATTCTTTTATTTGAAAGTCAAATTTTCTACTCAGCTCTGGTCTTTTCAGCAAGAATACTTGAAAGTCCTCTTTTTAATTGAATGTCCAGTTTTTCCCCTGAAGTATTGTACTCAGTTTTGCTGGCTAGGTGATTCTTGGTTTTAAAGCTAGCTCCTCTGACCTCCAGAATATCATATCCCAAGCCTTTCAATTCCTTAAAGTAGCAGGTGCTAGATGTTATATTATGCTGTTTGTCTTTCCACAATACTTGAATTGTTTCTTCTTGGCTCCTTGTAATATTTTCTCCTTGACCAGGCAACTCTGTAATTTGGCTACACTATTCCTAGTACTTTTCCTTTTGATATCTCTTTTAAGAAAAGATCAATGGATTTTTTCAATTTCTATTTTACCCTCCATTTCTACCATATCAGGGCAGTTTTCCTTGGTAATTTCTTGAAAGATTTTGTCTAGGCTTTTTTTTTTGATTGTGGCTTTTAAGTAGTCCAATAATTTTTATATTATCACTCTTGGATCTATTCTCAAGGTCAGTGGCTTTTCCAGTGAGACATTTCACATTGGTTTCTATTTTTTCATTCTTTTTTGTTCTTTTTCATAATGTCTTGATTATCTTCCATTTGCTCCATTCTAATTTTGAAGGAATTATTTTCTTCAGTTAACTTTCAGACCTCGTTTTACATTTGGCCAATTCTTTTTAAGGCATTCTTCTCCTCATTGGCTTTTTAAACCTCTTTTGTCATTTGATTTAGTCTATTTTTTTAGGTATTATTTTCTTCCACAATTTTTTTAGGGGGAGATCTCCTTTAGCAAGCTATTGACGCATTTTTCATGATTTTCTTGCATCACTCTCATTATGCTTTCCCATTTTTCCTCTACTTCTCTTAGTCATTTTTCAGAATCCCTTTTGAGCTCTTCCATGACCTGAGACCAATTTGTATTTTTCTTGGAGGCTTTGGATGTAGGAGCTTTGGATTTGTTGTCTTCTTTAGGTTTTATGTTTTGATCTTCTTTGTGACCAAAGTAAGATTCTAAAGTCTGAGGTGTTGTTTTTTTTTTTGTTTTTTTTTTTTTTAAATGCTGTTTGCTCTTCTTTAAAGCCAAATACTTGACTTTTAACTCTTTGTCAAGGTAGGGCTCTGTTTCCAGTATGGGTGGCAGTGGGATTAGGTATACTGTCCCAGGCATCAGGGGTTTTGTATCAGTAGCTGCATACCCAATTGTCTGTGGACTCAGAGCTCCAGAAACAGCTGCTGCTGCCACTTTCACCACCACCACCACTGCAGCATCTGCCACTATCACCTCTGCCACCCCAGGGCCGGGTCTGGACTTAAGCTGCACTGAACTCTCCTTTCACCCAGGTCCCACAGCATTTTCCCCACTGACATTCTATGCTGTCTTTTGCATTTGTGGATTGAGAAGCCTGGAAATTTCCATAGCTGCCAGTATTTCAGTCCCCTCAGGCTTGTTCTTGTCCTGTCTGTGTTGGAGCAGCCCATGCCAGACTGTACTCTGCTCCCAGCCCAGTCTTATATACCCTTCCTGTCATCCTTCCAGCCTCTCTTGGGCTGGAGTTTGTGGAACTGAATATTGCAAACTAAAGTAAATAAGTCAATTAAATTTTAAAAATGAAACAAAATAAATACATACTACTTTCTCTTATTTTCTTGAACAGGAATGAGAGCTAACCCTGATTGTTCAGCTTTCAGTTGCTACTCCTTGGGAGATTAGTAAAATATTTCCTTCTTTCATATAGTATGTGGCATCAAAACTTAAACTTCTCATTTATGCCAAATTGAACTTCATTATTGTCACTGCTGCCAGTCAGTCAAGCATATTGGGAGTCTCTCCTAAGGACAGTATAGCTTTATTGAAAAAGGCAAAATTAGACACTGGGAGGTAGGGTCTTAACTCTATCCATTGATGTTCAAACTTCTCCTTATAGCTATATCTCTTTATTCTTTGAAAATAGTTTATTGGGCTTTCCCACAGGGAAACTCATTGGTGTCTGCTATGAGAGTCCCTTGAAAAACAAACAACACAAAGGGATATCAGAAGTACTTCTGCTTGATTGCCTTCTCCCTCAATCTCCTTGAGAACACCTCCTGCTGACCATGTCTCCTTCATAGCTATCTGTCTAATGTATCTTCCCACTGGCTATGTGTCCAAGAACTACATATAAATAGAGAGAATTCAATTTACATTGAATTCTATGTAATCAAAGTCATGCTATGCTAATCAAAGTCATAAAATAGAATGTTTATCTTCTGTGATTTTCAGTATGTGTGTGACTGCATATCTTTTATTTAAGTGCTCAAATTCAACCCTCACTTACCCCCACCCAGTTTTCCAGAGTGCCCACACACTTTCCCTTTCTTGCTATTGCTTAGAAATTTTCATTGTGGTACTCCATTAGGTCTAAGATACATTCTATGCTCTTACTTTTTCTTAGCCTCCTTCTTTTTCTCATTTTATGCCCTTAGTATCCTCAGGTTCTGTTGCTCTATGTTGGTAAATTAATTTCAGTGGAAAGTGTTAATCAAGTACTGATAATATCACAATATAATTGTCATTAGCTGACATTTTAATTTTAATAGCTACTTTAAATGTGCATGTCCCCAAAGTTGAGAATATTAGATACCATATTATGACCAATAAGGAGAAAAGAATATGTTTCAGCAATAGGGTCTTACTTTACTGGAACCCTTGAAAGGACGTCAGTAAGCAGTCACCTAATCCAGATAATAAAAATAGCTAACACTTCAAATGTTTGCATATGCTAAAAGCATTTGTAAAATACTTTAAAAATATTTTCTCATTTTAACCTCAAAGCAATCCTATGAAATAAGTGCTATTTACAGATAAGGAAACCAATGCCAAATAAAGTTGTGACTTGTACATGTTCATACATTATTGAGTTTCTGAATTTCTGAGACCAGATAAGGTTTTTCCTTAGTCTAGTTCCCAAACTCTATACACTGTGCTAACTAGCTGGCCTTACCTTCAGGTACTTTAGTTTAACTACAGGGAAAGTTCTTCAGAAACTTAAACCATGAAGCCGTTTCCGTGATATTCTACCACAGCTGAAAAAAAAAAAAGAAAACAGCTTTTATTGTTTATGAATTCCTTTGAAAAGACTGAATGGAGCTTAGTATCTCACTAATTTCAAATTTTATACTTCTTTTGAAAAGAGGCATGTAGTTTATCTGCTAGTACTTTGTGCTTTGAACAAGTGAAATTTGTTCAAAAGTTGTCAGACATCCCATTTAATGAGACTGAATATCCAGTCTTTTGTTCTGGCATTTGTAAAAACAAAACCATTAGAAACCATTTTCGTAATTTGAAAATAATCTCTTTATTTAGATGCAGCTTATAACATGACAGAACATAGCATTGATAGGATCAGTGCACTTTGATAACCTTAAATACATAACAGTAGTTATCATGGAGGACTAGTAAAAACCGGCTATGTTTAGCAATAACTCCAGGGTAACTGAACCTCTATTACTTCCTTAGAGGAAGAAAGATGACTGGAACACAAGCACATATGAGGTTAGCACATTCCTTAACTCTTGCAATATTCCCTGTGCTTACTTCTTGAGAATCTGATGACCTCAGCCTGTCATTAACTACTGCTTGCATTTAAACTCCTTATCTATGGTCTCATTAGTATAAAGACCTATCTAGTAAGGATATGCCCTCTACCAATGGAAACTGGCAGTTGTTCAATAACTTATATAGTTAGATTTTTGAAGGGAGTGATAAGAGTTTAAGTGATTTACCTATCAAGACAATCCAGTGTTTGTGTCAGAGGTAAGGCAAGAATCCAGTCTTAAAGCTGTTCTGCCTCTGATTTAAAAAAAAAAATGAGTATGCTCAATCATGTAAAATTGTCTTCACTTCCTGCCCCACTTTATGTTTCATATTTATTCCCTATAACAATCATGTTTTTGCAGTTTAATACACAAATAGGTTTTTTTTAATGCTGTTGGCTTAGAACATTTGGCATCTCTAACAGAGGAAAATTAAGTTGTCTTCTGTTTACTTCACATAATACTGAAAAGAAAAGGCAGCCAAAAAAAGGACCCATATTAAGAAGTTCACATTAACCTTAAAGATATTTTTGAACAAGATGGAAGACCAGTTAATTCTGTCAGACTATTGAGTAAATCTATAGTGCTGAAATCAGCAAAAGTATAGCCAACTTGCAATTGAAGGACAGACCATGAAATATCTATAAGTAGAGTCAGGATGCTGAGATTTCCAATTTGTTTCTCTACTAACATCTTTCCTACCTTGATAATGCTTCATTTTAATGATTAATGACATAGAGTCTACCTTACAAATAGCTTCTGTTGTGGGCACTTGTACCTATAACAATAAAATAAAGATGGCAGAGATATTGAAAACAAACAAAAAACAACCTTATATTAAATGTTCCCATGAACTTTTTTCACCTTTTCCACCAGAGGAGGAAAAAAAAGAAAAACTAGATAATAAAGGGATGAGAAGAGAGGGGCCAGGAATTTACAGAGTGTGCTCTACACGTCAGATGCAGTGCTAAGTGCTTTCCAAATATTATATCATTTATTCTCACAACCCTGTGAGGTAGGTACTGTTAGTATTTCCATTTAACAGTTTTGGAAATTGAGTCAAACAGTGGAAACTGTTAAGTCCATGGTTATACCTTTTATATGTGTCACACCTTTCTAGCTTTAGACCCAGCACTGTATCTAGTACCAAGTAACTGCCTCATGAAGTCCAGGTCTGTAAAACCAAATTGAAGTATGAGTTTAAATTCTAATCTTGTAATTTGGGAGCATCTATCAGAGGCCTTGACCTCTAAAGTAGGTGATTCACTGGGAAATGAACATGGCCTGCATTGTTTGCTTCAGACTGATCTCTCCATTATAATTCTTCCCCCAAAACACCCCATTTCCCAACAATTGGGCATAAGTAATAGTTTCCTGCAATATCATTTTCCTTACAACTCTTGGAGGTAGATAGGTTAAGGATTTTTTATTCTCATTTTGTAGATGTAGATGTAGAATTGACTCATGGAAAGGTTAGGTGAACTGCCTCTTGTACTGGTATCTGCTGGTCTTGAGCTACAGGTAGTTGAAGACAAATGCAAGACTTGAAGCTGAGTTTGTGGCTTGTAACCCAGAAATCTTACTACTGAACTTTTAAGGCTTCATGAATGATCTTTTCCTATAGCAAATCAATGGATGTCCCTTTTGGGGAAAATGATATCTAAGTTTTTTCCTCCTGATTTGGAGGAAGCACTGCATGTCCCTAAAAGTAGATCTCTTTGAACCTGAGATCCCACTGAAGAGGCTTTTGTTGTTCTTTAGTCATTTTAGTCATGTCAGTTACCTAATGGTCCATTTGTGGCTTTCTTCTCAAAGACTCTAGAGTGATTTGCCATTTTCTTCTCTAGCTCATTTTACAGAAGAGAAACTGAGGCAAACAGGGTTAAGTGACTTGCCCAGGGTCACCCAGCTGGTGTCTCTGGCAGAATTTGAACTCAGGTCTTCCTGACTCCAGGCCTGACACTCCATCCATTTCATCACCCACAGAGCCTGCCTCTAAATTTCTTCAGAGTATCATTGATAAATACCTGAGTATTACCTACACAGACAAAGAAATAGACTAGTAGAAGAAAGGACATAAGAGTCTCTGAAGGACAGGTTGTATTATATGAGAGAGAATGTGACACTGTGAATAGAGTATGGGACTTGGATTCAGGAAAACCTAGGTTCCAATCCTGCCACAGATTCTCAGTAGCTGTGACAATGGACAAGTCGATTATTCTCTATAAGCCTGTTTCCTCATATATAAAATAAGGGGGATTGGAATCAATGAACTTCGAGCCCTTAGTGATCCTATGTCATCCCTGACCCTAACGGCTGGGGTGACTAGTTTGTGTTCTATTTTTGAAATAACTGAAAATTAAATGATCTGGGTTTAAACTTTTCACTTAATTATATGACCCTGGACAAATTACTTAACTCTCTTCCTTGTCTGTAAAATAGATATGGGAAAGAATTAACCAAATGACTTACAGAGTCCATTCCAGCTCTGATATTCTATAAAATATTCAGAAAAAGGAAATCTTCTCTGGCACCCTGGTTTCTTTAAAATTGTTCCTGAATATAATCAGAAAGTCATCAAGCATTTATTAATTTTCTGCTATGTGCCAGGCACTTTGTAGTGTTCTGAAGTGACAAAGAAAGAAAAACTAAAGACAAAAAAATTCTTACTCTCCAGAAGCTCAGAGAATGAGAAGGGCAACATCCAAACATCTAGTACAGTGATTCTCAACCTGTGGGTTATATTCAATTTGTAACAATGAAAATACATCCTGACTATCAGATATTTACATTACAATTCATAACTGTAGCTAAATTAAAGTTATGAAGTAGCAACGAAAATAATTTAATGGTTGGGGGTCAGCACAACATGAGGAACTTTATTAAAGGGTCACAGCATTAGGAAGGTTGAGAACCATTGATAGTACAAATAAGGCATATTCAGGATAAATTGGGTCTAATTAACAGAGGGAACATCCATAATCAATAAAGAAAGGCTGAGAAAGGCTTGTTGTAGAAGGTAGGATTTTAGGTGAGAGTTGAAGGAAGTCAGAGAAGCCAGGGGATGAAAATTGTACATGACGGAAATCTTTAAAAATCTTAAGTAGCAAATAATTCTAGAATCTTTCATTTTATTTTGTTTTCTCAAAAGCACCATATAGGTATAATTAGGAGCACATTATTTAGAGACCACAGAATAGAAGAAGGCCTTCTTTGAGGGCATTATCATTCAAACAGTTAAAACATGAAGGCAAAATGAATCACTGAAGAAGAGGGTATCTTCAGATGAATATTCATCTGAAATAATAGTTAAGAAAATTCTACATAATGAAAAGAAGTTGTGCCAGTTTAATAACAATGAAGGGAAATAGCCAGGAATAATGAGATGCATGTTCATCTTTTGAGATGTGATATGAATTCCTTTTTTTGCTGTTGTCCTTGTTTTGTCTTCATATCACCAGTGCTTTGTATAAAGTAGGTGTTTAATAAATGCCTAAGTTAAAACAAGCAGGGGAAAAAATAACTAAAAAATTTAAGTTTTTTTTCAAAGATCCTTTTCTATTCTATATCATTGTTAATTAAACTACTCTACCAATCCTCAAATAGGGCTATTATATTTCAGTTTACCACTCATATTAATGCAAAGGAAAAATCCATTTCCCATTAAACATCTATTCCTCTATTGTTTGAGTTGAATGCTATTTTGACATAAAGTTACAAGTAATCTGCTTTAAAAAACATAAAATAAAGGGTACTTTGTCCAGCTTTCTCCTTTTGCAGGTGAGGACACTGAAGACCAGAGGGGTTAAAATATTTGCCTGAGGTATCACTGTCAAATATCTAAGTCAAGTTGTTGAACTGCTTAGCTTGAATAGGACAAAAGTCTCTTTCCCCCCTTCACTTGTCTTAAATTCAGAAGGATAACATTATTGGCAGCTGAAAGAAGGAAAAACTCCTAAATGCAAGCAGGATTCCCAAAATTGCTTATTTGACAAAGAATTCAACACACATTTGTTAACTGAGGGGATATCTTTCTACAGAAATAGTTGATACTGACATTGAGAGTAGGGCTACCTTTCTCTCTAGATAGAAGGGTAGAATAATAATACAGGGCCAGGTTACATTGAGCACTAATCCATGTTAGACCATTGAGCTAGATGTGTTTCCCTAGAATCAAAAACTCATTACCTGCATAAAGCACCTGATCTTTGTGATTGCAATGATTTCGATATCTACCTAAGACTCAGGTAGCAGGGAATAGAATGCTATCTTATCTGAACATCTAATTTTGAGTATGTTTTGTGTAATATACAATTATTTCAGTGAATTTCTTTTTGAAACTATAAGCATTCATGTTGGGAAAATCACAAACTATTTTACAAAAAGGCAGCTATGTGTAATGTAACTATCAAAATACAAAGATACTGACAGTTTGGTATGCAATTGAACAAATATTTATCATGTATCTCAGTTGTGCCTAGCACTGTGCTAGTTAGGCATTCTGGGAAATATAAAAGAAGAAGGAAGAGGATCTAATTCCTACACTCACAGAGTTTACTGCGGAGTCCAGGTGCATGTGTGTACTAATTTAAAAACAAAACTGAAACAGGATATTGCTATTTATCAATAAAACAAATATCCCTCTGTGGTTTGTGGAATTAAAATCACTGATCCACTTTATAGTTACACTTCAAATGTTTTCGGCAATGCCAAAATAGATCATATATACTAATACCAATAGAGTAAAATATTCAGTTCAGTTGAAACAAATTCTTATGGTGTATCTTTTATTCAACAGTAGATGGTGAGACATTATAGAATTTAGATAAGACACAGTACTGGGACTCATGGAATCTGCAGTTTCTTAGAAAGATATAGAGAAGTACAGCATAGAATAGGGCCTGCATAGTAGGAAGATCTGAGTTCAAGTCCTTTCTCTGACACATATTGGTTGTATGATTCTGAATATGTCCCTTAACTTCTCAGTACTCTGTACAACTCTGAGAATATAGGAATCTGCAGATAAAATGTTGGTCAGCATGGGTAAGAGGAATTTCCTACCTAGAAGGTTGCTGCCCTTCCCAGTAAACCATCCATTATAACACTTTTTTAAAAAGAAGAAAAATCACCCCAATTATCACTATATTGTTGAAATATGAAATTATTTAATCTTCCTCACCAATGGAATCCCCTCACCTCTTTCAAGGGATGAATAGTATCTTCACATATGTATTCTTTGGAGCCAAACACAAATCCCTTTTCATGTAAGCTAGCATATTAAACAGTTTGATGTAATTGATCACCTTGAAGAAGTGAATCAGGTAAAACATCTTACATCAAATTTTCCAGAGGGGCATCTGTTATGGAAGATGTGTCACGACTGGAAATTTTTCTTCTAGGTCTATAGACATGTATTCAGTCATTAACACTAAACAAAAGATTTCAACACTGCCTATGTGGTGACATATTTAGAACTATAAGAATATTCATATAATGTCAATAAGAACCTTGTAATGATTATAAATTTGAATAGTCAGTGAGATAATGAATTTGTGATGATACTTTGGGACTTTGCTGGATCTTCTATTGATAGCCTTGGGGGAAGGACCAAATTTTGGAGACATCTTTTCTTTAGCAAGATTGGCAGGTGATTGATTGAATGCAGGTATTGAATTTGACTGCTACCTGAATGACTTAGTAATGTTTTATTCATAATTTCCACAAAGTTTCACCTTCCTAGAAAGATTTAGTATGGGCACAATCAACCAACTAATCCCAAATATTTATTAAGTGTATATTCTCTACCTCGTCCCTGCCATCAGAGAGATTACATGAGGCTTTGGGAATTGTATAAGAAAAGAGGACAAAAACACCAACCCCCATAAATATAAATTAAGTAAAAATAGAGTAATTTAAGGGTACTAGGAGAGACACTAGCCACTAGAAGGATCAGAAAAGACCAATTTTAGCACATGGAACTTCTTAGGTGTTTTGAAGCTAGGGATACTAAGAGGTAGAGGTGATGAGGGAATATATTTCAGTTACGTAGGACAAACTATGTAAAGAAAGATAGGAATATCTTTCAGGAACAGAAAGGCTGCCCATTTGTCTAGAATGTAATGTGTAATCAGTCTAGAGCAGTAGTCTAGATCCAGGATAAAAAAGTCTTTAAATGCAAATGGGGTGATTATTTTGTTTGCTTGTTTTGTTTTTAAAATATCCTAGGAACAATAGGGAACTATTGGATATGTTTCAGCAGGGGACTGAAATGTTCATACCTGTTTTATGAATATCACTTTGACACCTCTATGGTTATGGTTCCAATGAATATTTAATAAAAAAAAGAAACAGACTTAAGGCTTCTATTTGATTATATGCTTAACATCTTCATTTTTATCCATTAGGGAAAAAAGGTCCATTCTAGTTTCAAGGGAATTGGGGTAGTAATTCGGTCCAAGTAAATCACTTACTCTTCCTAGTAAGTTGTCAGTTCCCCAGAGGAATACTGTTGCTCTATTTCTATTAATGCTTTGGATGGTAATTCCTAAGAATACAAACTGTCTTGTTTTAAAGTAAAACCAAGTGTACTTAACTCCTCGAGATGATGAACTGAAGCTTATATCAATTGCAATATTGAAAAACCTACAGTAGCTAAAATAGGTCTGGTAATAGGTGTGACAAAACATATTATGGACACTATATTAACTAATTATTAAAATAAGATAAGCAGAATGGACATCCATCTTGCACTCTGGCCATTTAAGAGTTCTGTTGCAAATGCTGCAATATTATGAGACATCCTGCTATCCATTTTCTGTTTATGATACAACTGCAGGATTTTACCAACATATGAATAATTAAAATCATCCAATGTCAGATAAGATAAACTATCCTGATAGATACTGGGCTTTCTTCTGTAGCTAGAGGTAGGGAGGTTCTGTGAAAGAAGAAATGCTCTTAACCTCTTCTGTGCCTTGAATCTCTTTGGCAATTTGATGAAAGCTTTGGCCCCCATCTCAGAATAATACATTTTACATGAATAAAGTGAAATTCATAAGATGAAAAGGAAACCAAATACACTGAAATATAGCTATCACAGTATGGGAATAAGTCAATAGATCCTAGGTTAAGAATCACTGATAGACCCTAGATTTAACCTTTTATTAACATAGGGAATTTTAATCTGTAACTTAAAGTGAGAGAATTAATGATTTAAAGAGTTTAAGAGCAGCTAGTATGTTTCAGAGGCAGGATTTAAGCCCAAGTCTTCCTGACAGTCCACCATCCAATATGTTACCACACTGTATAATAGCACCACATAGCAGAGATTCATAAACCATCTATTGCAAACAGATACTCCCCACCCTTCCCTATGAGTTAACCAGGGAATGAAATACTTCCTGGGGATGAGGTGGTTTTTTTGTTTTGTTTTGTTTTGTTTTTTTCCTGTAGTGTCCATAATACCTTCATATTTGCAAGTTGTTCTGTTTCCGTGTGAGAATTATTTAAGAAAACAGAAGCCATTATCAATTGATATACACATTTGTGAATTTAAGGTCCTCAAGTGGAGCCCTTTGACTAAATCCAAACTTCATAGAACAAATTCCCTTAATAAGATTTGTTTTATGAAACCTGTACTCAGTCAGAAGGCCATACCCAGGTACCTAGAAGGCTGCATGTAACCTCAGGGCTGCAGGTTCCCCACTCCTTATTTACACTGTTGGTTGATTATTATTTTTTTTTTTTGCAGGCAGTTATTGAACTCTTGTTATTGCCCTATTTAATATTCAAAGCAAACATGGCCTAAAAGTTTTCTGTGATGACCTTGCAAATGAGTTATCTTTCTTCGTTTATGTGTGGGCATAGAATGTCAGAGTCAAAAGGGACTGAGATTATAGATAATCTAGTTTAGTTCCTTCATATTACAGATGAGGAAATTGTGGTCCTGATTTTGAATAGCTGACCTATAGGCATATGCTAAAATCATGGCAGTTTCTTCTCCTTCAATCACTAGGTTCTTTATTCAGATGAATATTAATGTTCTAGTTCTTAAGACAACTAGAGGATACATTCTTGTAATGGCTTTGCCCAGAACTCCAGATAATTACCTTTTAAGTTTTTAGTATCTGAAAACTTACTCCTGGAATTTGCGTTCTCTTCCATGGTTATGGTGCTGTGTCTTGTCTTCTCTCTCCTTCCCTTCCTATTTCTTCTTTCCTCTCTTCTCTTGTCTCTTCTTCCCTATTCTCCCCATTTTTCCTGTCTTCTTCCTAGTGATTTTACCAATGGGAAACTTCTGCTGAGGTAATCCTCTTCATCACTGCAGATCAACAACTATTCTACAGCTTAGGTACCATATCATCACAGAAGGACTATTAAGAACCTGAAGAGCTGTCAGAAACACCAAGAGCCTGATACATTTTCCCAGAGTCACAAGCCATTATGGGTCAGAAGACAGTTGTTATCCAGCATTTTTCTCACTATGGAAGAAGCTCTTTAGCCACTATACTGGGTTGCCTCTTGGTCATGCTAGATTTAAAAAATAATAAGATAAAAAGGCCAGGAGAGGATGATAGCCTTTGCACTCATAGTTCACTTAAAATATTCTAGCCCCAGACTCTTACTTTTAACAACTGAGTGACCTTGGGCAAATCACTTTATTCCATGAAGCTCTGTTTCCTTATCCATAAAAGGAAGGTGTTGGACATGAAAATCCTAGGTAGTGACCTTCCCATGATTTAAAATCTATTATGACAGATTTAGAACAATAGAAATTTGAAGCAATTTTTAAAATATGCTTCCCTTAAAGTGATAAACCTGATGATATAGAAATTCAAATTAAAAACAGAAAAAATTGGTGTGGGAAGCATATAGCTTTCTGTTTGACAATGCAGTTTGCAAGAGGATCCTTTTGATTTCTTGTGTAAGAATTCTGGACTAGCTTTCCAGAATAATGCATAGTCTTCAAATGGGATAAATTTATGCACACTCTTCCTCCTTCTGTACATTTTCTGCTACTTACCCCATACTGCAGGGTGATAGGGTAGCTACTTTTTTGTTGTCTACCCTCCACTTTATCCTGTTTGTGGAATTTATACTTCTCAGAATTACTTCTCATACTCATTGCTTTTTGTGTGAGTATATGTGTGTGTGTGTGTGTGTGTGTTGATGTGTATGATTATTAAAACGAGCCTGGGACAAACATTTAAGAAATTGTTACAGTCAGGAAAGTGAAGGTCTATACATGTTTCAAAGGTGATAACATAAATAGGCCATCGAGGCCCTTTTAGTTGTGCTTTTAATAAAAATTATCCTCTTCTTTGATAAACAGTGAGTCATTTTCTGATTTCAGTAAAGAAGAAAGTCTTCCATTTTGATGGCAGACAGTTTTAATAGAACTGAAGGTAACAACAAAGTGGTAGAAATGAGATTTACAGCTGAGTTTGAATCACAGTCTGCTGGAAGGAAACAAGCTTTTCATCAAAGCAGATTTGCAGTTGTTCTTATGCATAGATCTCATATATTTTATAAAACAGTAGTAGGCAAATGGCAGACCTCTGAAGTCTAGTACTTTTGCATTCACAGGAATGTGGTAAACACAATTTCAACAAGCTTAGAGAAGGAATTTCTTGTTTTTTCTTTCTTTCTTCATTTTGTATGAAATTATGTATGTCCAATTGGATCCTTTTCCAAAATTGGAACTTTGTGTGCAAATACTTAATATTAAAATAAAAATAATCATCTATTTTTTCTCTATTAAAGAGCACAGATTTTGGAGCCAGAAAATCTGGATTCAGATTCTGAGATTGCATTTCTTACTACTATGTACTTACTATGTGACCTTAGATAATCTTGCAAGGCTCATTTTCTTCATCTGTAAAATAAGGAGGTCTTCCAGGTTCCTTCCAACCCTAAATCCTATGATCTTGCAAATGCATTTGGGGAAAAACAATTGTAAACTGGTGAATATGAGCAGGGGCTAAATCCATCAATTTGTAAATTAGGAAATCAGGAGACAGGGAGATGAAATGAATTGCACAAGGCTACATAACTATCTGAAGATTCTATAGCTGTGAATGTAGATAAAAAGCTTCCTTCCATCTGCTTGATACTACCTAAGAGTAGGGTGTGTGTGTGCATGTGTGTACATGTGTGTGTTAGTGTATATTTGCCAAATAAAACATTTTACCCCTTTGTAACTCTACACAGCATCAGAGATGGTGTATTCATTTATAATGACCTATTTCTTACTTTGAGCTTTGGAATCCTTTCACTTCCCTTTAGAACAGTGGTTCTCAACCTTCCTAATGCCATAACCCTTTAATATAATTCCTCATGTTGTGGTGACCCCCAACCACAAAATTATTTTTGTTGCTACTTCATAACTGTAATTTCGCTACTGTGAGGAATCTATCTGATATGCAGGATGTATTTCATTGTTACAAATTGAACATAACCCACAGGTTGAGAACTGCTGCTTTGGAACAATACAGTAATGCTTCTTTCCCCAGGGTTTCAAACTCAAACTGTTCAGAAGCTACCAGGCTACCTTAATTGTAGCTCTGTCTATTATCTTAAAACAGTGGAAGTATTTTATATGTGTGTTAAGAAAAGAAAAATAAAAACTGGAAAATTTTAAGAGGATGACAAATATATATATGTGTGTGTATGTGTGTGTGTGTGCGCGCACATGCATATATACATACATATGTGTGTAGGTATATATACGATAGCTATATTTATACTAGATATTACATGTGCACACACATGCACACTCACACACACATACACATATTTGTTTGAGGTTTTGAAGTAATTTTTCATTTCTTCCTAAAACCTGGCTTTAGAAATTCTTATCTTTCCTGAAAAGGTTTATATGCACCAGAAACTGGGAATCTCTGTGATCTTTAACATACGTTAGTCATCTCAGGTTTACCTTGATCACTTAAGTGTAAATAGATACAGTCTTAAGTTTCATCCTCCATTAAACAGTGCATGCTCATATTCCAAACTACATATTAAGTGCATATTGTACCTGATCACACTCTCTTACTTATTTTAGGTTATTTGATAGGTTATATGTAGAGTAAATTTACATGATGCAATAAAAATCATATGCAATAATGGGCCATGGAAAGATAGACTTAAAAATAATTGGAAATTAAATAATTTAATCCTAAAGAAGGAGTGAGTCAAACAAGAAATTATAGGCAAAAAACATTCAAACAAAATTCATTCAAGAGAATGACAATAATGAGACAACATACCAAAACTTGCATTAAGGAAAACATCAGGAAACAGTGTCCTTTGCATGGGACTTCCCACCATTACAGCACTGATGTAGTCCACCCCCAAAAACAATCTACATTGATGGGAATTTTCAAGAGAAGACCTCCACAGAGTTAACTATTGCTAAAAATCAAACACATTAAAAATAAATAAATAGGCCTGGAGTCAGAAAGAAGTCAATTAAAATATAGCCTTAAACATTCATTAGCTGTGTGATTCTGGGCAAGTCAGTTAACCTCCGTTTCCCTTAATTCTCTGGAAATGGAAATTGCAACCATTACAGTATTTTTTGCCAAGAAATTCCCAAATGGAATTTTGAAGAGATAGACATGACTAAACAACAAGCAAATCTATAGCAAATATATCACCTAGAAAAATGATAAAATTTACATTTTGTTTTCACCATTATACTTAAAGTCATGAAACTATGCATATTAGTAATATAAAGCATAAAATATTTATAAGCACAAATATAGTAATTTTTTTTGTTTGTTTTTTGCTTTTTGGAGGTAGAAAGGCAGGGCAATTGGGGCTAAGTGACTTGCCCAAGGTCACATAGCTAGAAAGTGTTAAGTGTCTGAGAAAGCATTTGAACTCAGGTTCTTCTGACTCCAGAGACAGTGCTCTATATATTACACCATCTAGCTACCCCAAATATGGCATTTTAAAAATGTTTCTTGTTTATTTGAAAAGCATTCTTGTGAAATATAGTTTTTTTAAATTCCATTTTTTAGTGTAAAAATAGCCATAAAGCTCCTCTTATCACTTATTTTATCGTGCACAATTAGTTGTATAAGTTAAGGAAATTTCACTTGATCATACAAAAAGAGGAATGCATGATATTTGCAATGAAAAACATAAAAACCTAATATGTCATTTCACAGTGTTCTTTGCTTGTATTTTTTTTTATCTTATTGCTAAACATCTTTGTAAAGCCCATCACAAGCAGCTCTCCTGAGGACTGCTGCTGTGAATATCTTTAAGGTTCTGATTGCATAGTATAGTGACTTCTTCATTAGTCTGGTTATTATTTTGGTTATTATTTGGTTATTATATTTGGTTTTTATTAGGTCTTTATTAGTTTGATTGTTTACTTTTGGTTTACGAGATTCTGTTCCACAATCCCTTGAGTTTCAAATTTTCTCCCTCTTCCTCTGCTCCCCCCCCCCCATTGGCAGCTTACAATCAAGTATAGGATCTGCAAATACTTTCACATTAGACATTAGTCAGGTTATAAAGAAGGATTGTAATGGATGGAATGAACAATGGGAAAGAGGAAACAAAACCAAACAAGAAAAAGAAAGAGATCAGGTAGTTTGCTTCAATTTGCATTCAAATTGAGTTCTTTCTAGGTTTTTCTCTGAATGTAGACATCAATCTCCATCATGAGTCTTTAGGAGTTGTCTTATAACCCCGCATTGCTGAGAAGAGTCCAGTCTATCAAAGCTGGTCATCACACATACGTTGCATCTGTAACTGTATATAGATTTTTCCTGGTTCTGCTCTTCTCACACAGCATTAGTTTGTAGAAGCCTCTCCAGGAATATATGAAGTCCATATGTTCCTCATTTCTTATGGCACAATAGTATTCCATTACATTCATATACTATAACTTATTTAGCCATTCCCCAAATCATGGGGATCCCCTTAATTTCCAATTCTTTACCACATCAAAAAAGAGCTGCTATAAATATTTTTGTACATCTGGGTCTTCCTCCCACTTCTATGATGTTTTTGGGATACAAGCCAAGAAGTGGTATTGCCAGGTCAAAGGGTATGCAATTATTTATACCCCTTTGGGCATAGTTCCAGATTGTTCTCCAGAATGGTTGAATCAGTTCACAACTCCAACAACAATGCATTAACGTTCCAATTTTTCCACATCCTCTCCAGGATTCTTCATTTTCCTGTTTTAATATCTTAGCTAATCTGACCAGTGAGATGTGGTACCTCAGAGTTGTTTTGATTTGCATTTTTCTAATCACAAGTGATTTAGAGCATTTTTTCATATACTTATAGATATCTTTAGTTTCTTCCTCTGAAAACTGCCTGTTCATATCATTTGACCGTTTATCAATTGGGGAATGACTTGTATTCTTATACATTTGAGTCAGTTCTTTGAATATTTTTTAAATTAGGCCTGTGTCAGAGACATTGGTTGTAAAAATTCTTTCCCAATTTTCCCCTTCCCTCTTAATCTTGTTTAAATTGGCTTTGTTTGTAGAAAAACTTTTCAATTTAATGTTATCAAAATTATCCATTTTGCATTTTATAATGCTCTCTAACTCTTGTTTCATCATGAAGTCTTCCCCTCTCCATAGATCTCACATGTAAACTATCCCTTGCTCTCCCAGATCGCTTACAGTATCAGCCTTTATACCTAGATCATGCACCCATTTTGACTTTATTTTGGTGTACAGTGTTAGATATTGGCTTATTCCCAATTTCTACTGTACTAAGTTCCAGTTTTCCCTGCAGATTTTGTTAAATAGTTCATTCTTATCCCAAAAACTGGAGTCTGTGGGTTTATCGAACAGTAGATTACTATGGTCTTTGGCTTCTGAGTCTCATGTACCCAATCTATTCCATTGATCAACTACTCTATTTCTCAGGCAGTACCAAGTAGTTTTGATGACTGCTGCTTTACAATATAGATTAAAATATTGTATGTCTAGGACCCCTTCCCTAGAATTTCTTTTCATTAATTGCTTTGATATTGTGGACCTTTTGTTCTTCCAAATGAATTTTGCCACTATTTTTTCTAGCTCTATAAAGAAACTTTTTTGGTAGATTGATTGGTATGGCACTAAATATATAATATAATTTATGCAAAATTATCATTTTTATTATATTAGTTTGACCCAGCCAAGAGCAATTGATGTTTTTCCAATTAGTTAGATCTGCTTTTATTTGTGTGAAAAGTGTTTTGCAGTTGTGTTCATATAGGTACTAGGTTTATTTTGGAGGGAGATTTCCAGATGTTTTATAATGTCTACAGTAACTTTAAGTGGTGGTTTCTCTTACTATCTGTTGCTATTGGACTTTGTTAGAAATGTTTAGGAAGGCTGAGGATTTATGTGGGTGTATTTTATAACTTGCAACTTTGCTATACTTTTTTTTTTAATTGATTCTCTAGGATTCTCCAAGTATATCATCATATCATCTGCAAAGAGTGATAGCTTAGCCTCTTCTTTGCCTGAGGTGATTCCTTTCATTTCTTTTTCTTCTCTAATTTCTACTGCTAAAATATCTAGTACCATATTGAATTGGGGGTAATAATGGACATCCTTGTTTCACCCCTGATCTTATGGGAAATGCTTCTAGTTTATCCCCATTACATATAAAGCTTGTTAATGGCTTGAAGTAGATGCTATCTATTATTCTAAGGAAAATTCCATTTATTCCTATACTTTCTAGTGTTTTTAAAAGGAATGGATGTTTTATTTTGTCCAAAGCTTTTTCTGCATCTATTGCGATAATCCTGTGATTTCTGCTAGTTTTATTGTTGGTAAGATCAATGATACTGATGGTTTTCCTAATATTGAACCATCCTTGCATTTCTGGAATAAATCCAAACTGATCAAAATGATTATTCTCGCAAATAAGTTGCTGTAGTCTTTTTGCTAATATTTTATCAAAAATTTTTGCATCTATATTCCTGAGTGAGATTGGTCTGTAATTTTCTTTCTCCAGCTTTTCTCTCCCCAATTTAGTTATCAATACCGTATTTGTGTAATAAAAAGAATTTTGGAGGACTCCTTTCTCACCAAATTTCCCAAATAGTTTATAGAGTATTGGGATCAATTGATATTTAAATGTTTGAAAGAATTCACTAGTAAATCCATCTGCCCCTGGAGATGTTTTTTGCTAGGGAGTTACCTGATAGCTTGTTCAATTTCTTTTTCTGAAGTGGGGTTATTTAAGTAATTTACTTCCTCTTCAGTTGATCTGGGAAATTAAATTTTTGTAAGTATTCATCCATTTCACTAAGATTGTCAAATTTATGTGAAGACAATTGGGCAAAATAATTCCTAATTATTGTTTTAATTTCCTCCCCATTGGAGGTACATTCACCCTTTTCATTTTTGATGCTTGAAGTTTGGTTTTCTTCCTCCTTTTTTATCATGTTGACTAATGGTCTATCAATTTTATTCCTTTTTTCATAAAACTACCTCTTTGGTTTATTTATAAGTGCAATGGCTTTCTTAATTTCAGTTTTATTGATCTCTCCTTTGGTTTTCATTATTTCTAATTTAGTATTTAATTGGGGATTTTCAATTTGTTCTTTTTCTAGCTTTTTCAATTGCATGCTCAATTCATTGACCTCTACTTTCTCTAACTTATTTATATATGCATTCATAGATATCAAACTTCCCCTAAGAACTGCCTTTGCTGCATCCCACAAGTTTTGGTATGATATCTCATTATTGTCATTCTCTTTAATGATGTTACTGATTGTTTTTATACTTTCTTGTTAGACCCACTAATTCTTTAGGGTTAAATTATTTAGTTTCCAATTACATTTTTGTCTATCTTTTCATGGTGAATTATTTCTATGATTTTTATTGCATCATGATCTGAGAAGGATACATTTAATATTTCTGCTTTTCTGCATTGAATTGAGGTTTTTATGCCCTAGTACATGATTGATTTTTGTGTATGTGCCATGTACCACTCAGAAGAAGGCATATTCTTTTTTTCATCCCCATTCAGTTTTCTCCAGAGATCTACCATATCTAGCCTCTCTAAAATTCTATTCCCTTCCTTAACTTCTTTCTTGTTTATTTTGAGGTTATATTTATCAAGTTCAGAGAGGAGACTGAGGTCCCCCACTAGTACCATTTTGCTTTCTATTTCTTCCTCTAATTCCCTTAATTTATCCTCTAGGAATTTGAATGCTATACTACTTGGTGCATGTATCTTAAGTAAGCTTCATTCTTTTTTTTTTAATTTTATTTAAGTTTGCATCATTCATTTCCACGAGATTTTGAGTTACATATTTTCTCCCCATCTTTCCCGTACCCATCACCCCAAAATAGCCATCCCAGTGTACTCATCCTCCCCCAATCTATTCTCTCCTATGTCTTCCCTCCTCACCCCTCTGACTTTTCGGTAGGGCAGGATGGATCTCCTAACCACAGTGCCTGTGTATCTCAAGTTCCAGTTGGATGTAGTTAATAATAATAATAATAATGATAATAATAATAATAATAATAATATTTGCATATATAGATAGATAGATAGATATTTTTAACATTTGATTATAGAACTTTAGATTCTAGATTCTTTCTCTTAATCCGTCGTCACCCACTCCCACTGGAAGGACAAGCAATCAAATACAGGCTGAACATGTGAAATTATGCAGAACTTCTCCATAGTGAGCACATTGTGAGAGTCTGATTACATGTCCCTTCTTCCTAT
>CM053590.1:153767129-153784152 GCA_028646515.1 Pseudochirops corinnae | reverse complement strand
CAAAACGACATTTAGTTTACATCAAAGAGTGCTGGAAGGAACCTCTCATATATATATATATATATATATATATATATATATATAATATATATTTGTAAAATATGACTTAACTATAATAAATATAATTATTCTGTAGGAAATATTTTTATTTTAAATTGTACTATGTATATGCTTGTGATAATAAATTCCTGTTGAACTGTTACTGATATTTTATGAGTCTCTTGCCTTTTCTGGAAAAAAGAGTAATTTCTTTTTTTATCAGTGTATTCCTTCTAATACATAAATTACTCCATGAGAAAGAGGTTTATACACTTCCCAAAGTAATTTATTTTTTTCAAAAAGGCTGTTTGAATATAAACTATACTTGAATGCACCTATATTAAAGTGTGAACTCAAAATGAGTACTTTAATAGTGAATTAATGGAATTGTATATCAGTCCATTAATTCTCTGTAGCAATTTGAAATAATGATAAGAAAATATTTTAAACATCCACATTCTTTGATCTAAAGACCCAGCTAGTAGGAAGAAAATCTAAGGAGGTCAAAGGTTTAAAAAATGATACTTTAAACACAAACAAAAGTATTCAGGAAAGTATTCTTTCTGATAGCAATCTAAACATTATAGCATCTTGATAATTAGAGAATACCTAAAAACAATTGTGAAAGATAAATGTAATGGGATATTACTATGCCATAAGAAACAATGAAATAAATACTCAGAGAGGGATGGGAAAATTTGAAAGAATCATTTTAAAGTAAGCTAAACAGAATCAGGAAAAATGTATGCAGAAACTGTATCAACATACAGATGCAAAGAACAACAGTAATCTCTGAAACTAAGTGCTATGTAATTAAAAAGAAAACTCTTGACCCTGAGAATGAGAGAAGAAAGTTTCCCTTCCTTTTATTAAAGAAATAGAGAACTATAGATGTCTAATGATCAGACTCATTTTTTGTGTGGATTGGTTTTGGTGATTTGCCTTTTTTTTCAAAAATGCTTTCCTTTTCTTCTTTTTTCAACAAAGGATACTTTGATTCATGGATGGAATGACATATTTGAACATTAAGATGATATAAATAGAAAAATGTGAATATAATTAAAACCAGTGGTGATCAGTAGTAGAATAATTAATATTTAATGTCCATTACAAACTCAAACACTGTTATTATGACTTTAATCTGGTTATCCCATATTTACTCTATGACTTAGTAAATTAATTTATTCAAACTTAAAGTTCTGCATGTGATTAAATTATATATAGCAAAAGAGACAGTGTGTTATAGTGGATAAAGGATCAAATTTGGATTTTGGAAACTAGACATAGATTCACATTCTGCCTCTGGTACACATTGTGTGACTATGGACAAATCATTTACTTTATAAACACCCCACACGATATGAAGCTAAGGTTTCATTAAAATGAGCATATTTTGATTGGGGAGTTTCTATACTGAAAGTATCTGGTACCACTGAAGTCAGAAATAAACAAAGAATAAACAGTAAGTTTACTAATTCAATCTTAATGAAAATACAGGTCACTTTGATAATGTAAATATTTGCTGTAATACTGAAACAACAAGCCTCCTATCCACAAGAATAAAAATGAACAAGTATTTCTTTAATAAGATATTTTAAACATATTTCAAATAGTATTTTTTGTCTGATTCTATTGAAAGCATTTTAAAGGATGCCTTTTTATTTGTGATGCTATAATCATTTCCTAAGAAACCCCACACCAATAACATGTAACTGTTCCTTGTGACAAAGAAAAACTATTTAGCTTAGGCAAAAATGCACTCTTTCTCATCATCTCTCTCCTGTCCCTCCCCATATCTCTTTCTCTGTCTCTTGCTTTATATACATACACACATACATATACACACATGCATATATATGTATATATATAATTTATTAACTATATAATATAGTATATTATCAGTTTATATATAGTATGTATGTGGAGAGGGAGGTGGAGGAAGCAAATCTGTCAGGATCAGTAACGTTTGTTTTCCACAGTTTTTGTCACCCTCGACCACGAGTAAGGATCATAGATTTAGAGCTGGGAGGGATGTTAAAGGTTATCTAGGCTACACCTTCATATTATAGATGAGAAAACTGAGGCCTAGAGAGGGTAAATGATTTGTCTGAGTTCACATAGTTGGTAAGTAACAGAGGCAGGAAATCAGCCCAGGCCCTTTGATTCTAAACACAGTGATCTTTCCATGATATTTAATTCATATTATTTAGGTTCAATTTACAATGATTGATAATTAAAACCTAACTACTGCCAATTATGGCTCGAAAAAGATAACTGACAATCAATCATTCATTTTTAATCAACTTTTATATAACATTTACTATGCTAGGAACAAGGAAAACAAAGTCAGAAAATGAAATAGTCTCTGATCTCCAGAAGCTTCCATTCTTTTCTTTCTCAGATACTGAGGTTGCCAGAGTTACATTCATAAAGCCTGGGCAGAGCAGGACTTTAGTTTGTAATTATAGCCAAGTCATTATTCATGTTATTTCAGAGCAAAAGAATGAGGGGGAAGAAGCCATTAGCAGTATAACTGTGGAGGAATTTGTGGCTTGAACATCAGTGGTCAATGCTGTTGAGTTGTCCATAGTCTTGAACATAGAGAAGAGTTTAGAAATGCGTCATGAAGTCAGCAAATAAAAAGTCTTGATAGTGCCCCTTGAATTCATCCTTATTACACTGAGGGTGGCCATGACTGAGACTGTGGGATCCAGGAAGCTGACAGCTGAAGACCCTGACATTTGCATTCATTTTCTGACTTTTTTTCTGTTCTTCTTCCATCTTTTTTCACAGCATAATAGCCTGGTTGAATTTAATTTCAGGTCTCCCTTGTTCATAAACTCAGACAACTTTAAATGTGTGAGTTATGCCTTTGAATTTACTTCATTCTTCTCTGAACCATTATCATTTGGACTGATAAGGCAACATGAACATCACCATGTTGGATTTATGCCCTTCAGACCTCTATACTTTATTTTTTGGATGGTTTTATTACTCTTGGTTTTGGTTTATTAGTGAATTGTTAATATGTCTTATTTAAATTGTTAAACTATATCTAATTCTATGCCTGTCCATTTTATTATTGTTCAGCAGATGCTTAAGTATTCATGAATATCATTTTTTGAGAAACCACATTGGAAATCCATATTTATAATAGACACCCTAAAACTTTGAAGTTAAGGACTGAATTATACTGGTGAATATTCTTAGCTGAATGTTTATGTTCAGCAAAAATGCCATAATAATAAAAAGCCTATATTTGAAATAAAATTTCTCTGCTAAAGGAGAAGATTTCTATTGTCCAGGTCACTTTCAGGTATAGTATAAGAGGAGAGGCAGAATTTGCAGTTTTAAATAGTAAAATTGTTGGCTTCTATGTTTTGCATATTAATGAATGAAATAAAAAGTTGCTTACTGTATGTAAAACACTGTACTAAATGCTGAGTATGCTAATACACAAACTGTTAATACCTGCCATCAAAGAGCTCAATTCTCAAAGAAGGAGATTCAGTGTTAACTAGCTTAAGTGTATTATAGTTTGGGAAGTTACAGGGAAAACAAGAGGAATAGTTTAACATATCTCCAGTAACAATGTCAATATTAGTTAGGATATAATTCTAGAATTAGCATCTTTAATAAGAGACAGTTTGTCTTTATGTATAGAGACACCAACTTAGTACCAGAAAACCTGGCTGTTTCTGTCATATATTTACTATGTAATCATAGGCACAAGACTTAAGCTCTCATTCTCTTAGACACCTCCCCAAGAGTTGCAGAAAAAGGGCAGAACTGCATTGCCAGACAAGCATTGGTTCCTTGTGCAGGAGATCCTTAAACCAATGAAATAAAAGCTTAAGTCTCTATCTCTGTCTAGAAGTAGGTAGCATGGTGGCACTGTGGAAGACAAAAAGATGTTTTGTGTGTGAAATGAAGTGTGGCTAGCTCCTGCTTCAACACACAATGGGCTATATGAGTCTTCAACCAGAAAAGCAAAGCCACAGAAAATAATTCCTAGACAAGAAAGGGTTATGTTCCTTAAGGCATCATATCGAGTTCCTAAATCTCAGAGTAGCAAATGAGAAAATCATGGGGAATGAAAAAGCTTATTATTACTATCATTATTACATTAAGAACTTTAATTAACTTATTTTCCTTGTCAGTGTATTGTAACTAAGAATTTATAATCTCCTTTTGCTGAGTTCTGGTAGCAAATATAAATTAATTTTCTTGCTATTAATTTGGCCAAGCAACCTGGGCTAAGTTAGGTGGCTGTGAGAGTGCCAGCCTTGTCCTGTTTTAAAGCTTGTTTAGTTCTTATTTTAAATACAATAAATTATTCACATTTTGCAATTTGTTTTTGTTGTAGTGAAATGTAGGGTCTTGTCATTTTATTTGTGTCTTTATTTAGAATCACTGTGTGGTTTAGATGTTTAATGTGTAATAATAGCTGACAGAACAAATTGGTTAGATGAAACATATTTTAAAGTACAAAATGTGATGTATTTAACCACAAAAAGAAAATGTAAAATACTGCTATATCACGTTCAAAACTGAGATATGGCATCTACCTTGATCCCATACCATAATACACCAGTGGGTGATCCTGTAAATGGCTTTTCTCTCTATTAAATTGTTAAGTACCTTGAGCATGGGTGCTGGTGATATGAGTAACTATATATTTCCCACAGTACCTCAGTCTGTGGCACATAGTTTTTCCTCAATAAATGAGGGTGGAAGAAAGAAAAGAGCAGAGAAGAAAAAGGAGGAAGGAAAAGAAAGAGAGGCCTTCTTAGTTGAAGCCTCAAAATAAAAAATAGCATAAAAGAGGAAGTGAGACTTAAAAAAAATCAAGTTTGGAGCTTCTTAGCTGTTGTGATAATAAGAATTTTTCATGTTGATTAATAATAATAATAATAATAAATAATAATAAAATATAGCAATCTATTTTAGTGATGATATAAGTATGATAGAAAAACTTGAAAAATGCAGTACATGCATATTCAATTGTTGGAATGTTGTTTTTTTAGGAAAATGCATTCCAGTAGGATAATATTTTTTTGAGGGGAGAAGAGATTTGGAGAATCATCTTATATACATTCTAGTGATGCTTAAAATTAAATATGTAGTGAGTTCCTAACTGCTGAGTCATTGCATTTTTTTTTATTCTTACCACATTCATGGCAAAACTAATTGTTTGACCACAGTATTGCCCATAAATTGAATTGGCTTTAATCATAGCCAGAATAGGATGATAATCTATGAGGAGAACACAATAAGGAAAATATACCCCCTCATGCTAAATCTACCCCCCAAGCTGCCTTAACTTTTTCACTTAAATTTATCTTGCTACCTAAAGTTCTACCTATTAGAGATGAATGTGAGTCAATAGAGAGCCCTTTCTAAAATGCTAGTGTCCCTGGATGGCCATGCCTTTATGTATGCCTCAGTGGGATTTCATTTGATCATATTTCATCCTTCCTTTTTGTTCAGAGTAACTGCCATGAAGGAAGGATGTCTTGTGTGTGTGAATGATAAAGATAGATAGATAGATACATCAATATAGGTGATATGGATATGAAAGTGGAGAGGTGTGGGTAATTAGGGAGCATGGATCATTTTAGAGACTATTGCAAAGGATAGGGAAGGATAAGTCTGAATGGGGGAATTGTGGCAGTCAATAAGAAAGATGAAAATACTTTTCTTCTGGAGTTTACTAGAAAATTAAATATCAGATGAAAATTTCAGAAAGGGAGATAGAAAGGTGCCAAAAACAAAATTTGTCCACTTTAACATTCTGTCTCAGTCCGCTCCTACAGAATATTATGCTACTCTGTTTTTTGAAAAATAAATTTAAAAATATGGTGGAATTGCTGCTAAAGTGTCCATAGCTACCATCAAAATGTTATTTATGTATTTGGATTAAAATATCAACTAATACTTCTCTATTACTTTACCAATATGTCTACTACAATATCTTTATTTGTGTTTGCATTTTTAAAAAATATATTCAGTCTAGAAAAAAAAAAGGAAATTCAGACCAATATGGATTGAATCAATGGTATATAGAAATTGTGAATACTAAGTTTAGAATTCTTAAGCTATCATTTTCTAGCTATATGATCTCATGTAAGCCACTTTATTTGGGGTTTCAGTTTCATTATCTATAAAACCAAGGGATTAGAAGAGATCTCAGGTCTCTTTTTATGTTCAATATACTATTAATGTTGTAAAATTTTCTTTTATCAAATATTTGTCACTACTGTTTTTACCCACTGCTATGGTGAAAACCAAGAGGTCACTTCAAATACATTTCAAAGAAAATATTGCACTATATGTTTTGAAAGGAATATCTGATATTGCTTGGAAAAATACATTCTTCTGTACTTCTTTGTCTCAATGTATCTGTGATCTCATTGCTAGAAAAACTCCATCTGTCAGTTCAGATTGCAACTACTCCATGCCTTTTCCTCCTGTGCTACTGCTGTACCTGTCTTACACAAATTCTCCTCGGGTTCTAACCAATGTGTGATGATATACCTCACAAATTTTGCCCAATGTGCTAAAAGCTTTCCATGAGGCTTTTTAAAACATGATTTCTGAGATACTAGTTAATTATTTTAGTGTCATTCTGTTTTATTTTATTCTGGAATCTCCTTTCTCCTTTCTCAGACTTAGATACTTTTGAAAATATGGTAAAATATTTCAATGTACTTGAATTCCCCCTGTGTCTCTCCAGTGCCCTAAAATCAATCTCTCTCTCTCTCTCTCTCTCTCTCTCTCTCTCTCTCTCTCTCTCTCTTTCTCTTTCTAAATGTCTTTCTAAATGACTTTCTAAAAGTCTCTGTCTCTCTCTTACACTCACGTGCACAAACACACACACACACACACACACACACACACACACACACACACCTGCATAGAATCAGGAAAATACAGAAACTATGATTATGATGAAGGAACTTTGGTGTCAAAATGAAGCTTGAGTTCATCAAACACTGCAAATTTTCCCAAACATGAGATAGTCTATTTTCTCTATCCTATTCATTCCATCATTTTATGTATAGAAACTGTTCATTATATATGCCATCCAATCACATGCCAAAATCTGGGCATATCCATTCTTTATCTCCTTCATTTTCTTTGGTTTGCTAAACTTTTCTGATTGTGGTTATTTTCTTTTATTACCAATCACTTTGTATCTAACTGTTTTATTTATTCTGTATTGATTTTTCCTTTATTGTATATGTGTATGTGTCTCTGTATATGTATACACGCGTTTATATGTAATTGTACACAACTCTCATCTCCTCTGATAGAATATAAATTCCTTGAGAGCAAAAATGTATTTTTTTTTTAATATTTGTGTCATCAATACATCCTTTCTTTTCTTCTGTCTTTATACTACTTCACTTGATCATCTCATGACTCCCATGGAATTAAATATTTTCTCTATGTTATATGATTCTTAAATCTACCTGTCTCACCCCAGTCCTCTTCTGACCCTCAATTTCTCATCCCAAACTGCCTTCCCTTCCTCTGCTACCTTCCCTTTTATCATAGAGGGAAACACCATTGTCTCAGTCCCTTAGACTCACAACCTGGTAGTCATCCGCAGCTCCTCATTTTCATACACACACACACACACGCACACTCTTGTACATGCACAGAATCTGTTACCAAAGACTGTCAGTTTCACCTTTGTAGAATCTTTTGAACATACCTCTTTCTCTCCTCTGACACTGCCACCACTATAGTACAGAAAAACATCACTACATTATGTTACATTATATACATTATGTTACAACTGCATTATTAAAATAGTCTGCTAGTAGGTCTGTCTATCTAAAGCATTTCTTCACTCTGGTTCATCCTCCATTCACCCATCAAGAGATTTTCCTAAAGTACAGGTTCTTTCATGTCATACATACACCCTACTCAATAAACTCTAGTGACTCTCTGTTGCTTCCAGGATCAAATATAAAATGTTCTCTTTGGCATACAAAGACCTTAGCTAGCCCCCTGTAATGGCAAGCAAAGAAGTAAACATCTTGTTTCAGCTATTTAGCAGATACCTTGTTTTAGTTCTTGCTCATTATTGAATCAAGTCTTTGTTGAGAAGCAGAACTCGTGAACCCAACTTGTGAACTCTAGAACTTATGAACTGTTGCTGATGCAGCAGGAGGGGGAGGAGCTAGTGGCCATATATAAGGAGAGGCCTAGGCAGGAAAGAGCAGAACTGAGAAGAGAGGATAACTGAGAAGAGAGCAGAATTAAGAAGAGAATTCTTGTGGTGGCAGAGTTAAGAAGGAGAAAACCGGTGGTATCCTGGCACTCTAGGTTTGTTCTGTATGTGTTGGTGTTTGTTTGTGATACTTTTTATAGAAGCCCTGGGACCTTACTAGAAGCCCTGAAATAGTGTTTTCTGGTTCTCTATTTACAGAAGTCCTTGAGGAAGGATTCAGAATTCCTGCAACTGTACTGATGATTTGTGTTGAGTTCTCAGACTTTGTTTGTGGGTCTGTGTTGATTTCCATGTTGATGATGTGTGTTGACCTCTTGAACCTTTTTTTCTGGGTCTCTGTTGATTTCACAGGCAGATAGTTAATTGATGATGGTCCCAACGATGACAATGAATATTGCTTTGGCTCTGTTAAGCTTTGTCTTCCCAGAATCAGGAACAGTGAAGGACTTGAAGTGAACTGGACACTGTGAGCTTCAATACAGAACTGAAGCTGGACCAGGAACTGGATGAGGAACTGGACCATGAACTGGACAAGGAGCTGAGAGGTGCTCAAGAGGAACCATGGAAGCTGAAAGACAGCCATGAGTCAAGATGAAAGAAGACTTCACTTGGATACTGTTTATTGATTGAGAAGATCATGATTTACTGTGACCTAGGGGTAGAGAACTTTGACCTTTTTAATTTGTATCCCTTAAGGAGACCTGTTCCTGAAGGATGATTGTGTTAAGGACTTACTGAATGGTATCTTTTGTCTAAAACTAAGTGACCACTTTGTTGAAAACTATGTGGCCACTTTAGTGATAACTTGTTATGGTATAACAGTGGTTCTCAACCTGTGGGTCGCAGCCCCTTTGGGGGTCAAACAGCCCTTTCACAAGAGTCACAGGGGTCACCTAAGACCATCGGAAAACACATATTTCTGATGATCTTAGGAACCAAGACACTGATTCTCTATCCATATCCAGGCAGGTCTGCCCACATGCAGATACGCCCACATATGAGTATTAAAGGATCATGGCATTAGGAAGGTTGAGAACCACTGTGCTATAACATTGTGAATACTGTACTTTGGTTTCTGTCAATGTTTTGACTTAGTTTATTACTGAATATATAGAGAGTTAACTGTACTATGTAATCAGGACCTTGAAGCTGTTCACAGCAGGAGTCCTCTGGAAAGCTGCTCGTGCTTGGCTTTATACCCCTTCCTGCCTTACCAGTTTTTTTTACATTCCTCACCAGGTACTCCCATCGAGTGGACACTGGCCTTTTTGATTTTCTACAAATAAGACCTCTTGGCTCTGGGAATTTTCTCTGGTTATCTTCCATGATTTAAATACTCTCCATTCCCCCTCCCCATTAGCTCTATTTATTGACTCCCTTAGCTTTCTTGAATAAAATTCTGTCTTTTACAGAAAGTCTTTCCTAAACCCTATTAATTCTAGTACTTTCCCTCTTTTATGACTTCCCATTTGCCAGTATATAGCCTGCTGCATGTATGTGTACATGTATGTGCTTGTTTTCTTTACACTAAGGATTCCCTCAATGTGCACATTGACATATCTAGTTAAGGTGTTATAGAGATGAGGAAATAGGCATAGGAGTGAGTAATTAATGATGTATTTTCATCAGTCTTTTGGGGTCAGTGGAGGTCAGACCATCTATAACTTTTCTCGGTGGAGGCACATATTTTGCCTGTTGGAGATATTTTCAAATCTGATCTCTATTTGCCTTTCAAATTATGTTACTTCTGTCATGTATCTGTGTGAATTTGTTCAGGATCAGTCATTTCAGCTTCATCTTCAGGTTCCTATGTCAATAATGATAATTCATTGGTATAGAAATGCTAAGAAGTAACATTCATTTAGCACTGATTATTCTCACAATAGCTGAAATAATTCAAGGGTGAATTAACATATTTCTGTTAGAAAGCTTACCTTACAAAATTAGTTTATTTTTTTAAAAAAGATGTTTTTTTTCTGTCTTTTTCACCTTGTTTTCAGAAGAAAGAATACAGAACATTATATAGCTTAGGTGAATAAATTAGATGTGAACCCAAAAATTCACAAATCTATTGTTCTGTCACAAATTAATTACTAGAAAAGTCATCCTACTTTGAAAAGATATGGAAAATGGAATTTTCAGTCAATAATAAATATCTCAGCCTATAGTTTTGAGCAAGACGATCTGTCATCCTACATGCCCTGTTCCACCTATCTCGCATCCATGCACCCTTGCAACCACATTTCAAGGTTGCATTCATTTGCCTTTTACTCTCACTTTTTCCTTCATCATAGTTGATATTTCTTTTTCCCCCCAATTTATTTATTTATTTTAAGTTTTCAACATTCATTTCCACAAAATTTTGAGTTACAAATTTTTCTCCCCATCTTTCCCCTAACTCACTCCAAAATAACAAGCCTACTAAATACCTCTTCCCCAAATCTGTCCTCTCTTTAATCATTCCCCTTCCCTTTCCCCCAACTTTTTAGTAGGACAAAATGAATTTCTATACTCCAGTGCCTGTATATCTTGTTTCCCAGTAGCATGTAAAAATCATTTAAAAAAATTTATTTCTGAAATTTGAGTTCCAGGGTCTTTCCCTTGTTCTCTTCTCACCAACCCCCACTGGGAAGACAAGCAGTTTAACATAGGTTGCACGTGTATAGTTACACAAAACATTTCCATAGTATTACATTGTGAAAGACTAACTATATTTCCCTCCATCCTATCCTGCCCTCCCACTTACTCTATTTTCTACTTTGATCCTGTCCTTTTTCAAATGTGTTAGCTTCTAACTACCCTGATCCCCAAATCACCCATCCTCTATCATCCCTCCTCTTATCCCCTTTCCCTTTGCTTTCCTGTAGGGTAAGATACCCAATTGAATATGTATATTATTCCCTCCTTAAGCCAAATTAAATGAGAGTAAGGTTGACACTTTCTCTTTCACCTTCCTGCTCTTCACCTCCATGGTAACAATATTCTCTTACCTCTTTTATACGATAAAATTTACCCTAATGTACCTCTGACTTTCTCCTTGTCCCAATATGTTCCTGTCTTACCTCTTAATTTTATTTTTAGATATCATCCCTTCATATTAAACTCATCCTGTTCTCTGTATCTATGTATACATTTATACACATATGCATACACTCACATATATATTTATATACATGTACATCCTCCTATACATACATATAAGTATATTTGTGTGTGTGTATATATATATATATAATATACACACATACACATATATATATCCATATATACACATATATATGTTCCCTTCAACTACCATCTTGAGAAAAATCTCATGAATTACAATTATTGTTTTTCCATGTAGGATTGTAACTAGTTCAACTTCAGTAAGTACCTTATGATTTCTTTTTCCTATTTACTTTCTCATGCTTCTCTTGCTTCTTGTATTTGAAAGTCAAATTTTCTGTTCAGCTCTTGTGTTTTCATCAAGAATGCTTGAAGATCCTCTGTTTCATTGAAGGACCCTATTTTTCGAATAAACATTATGCTCAGTGGTTCCGGGTAGGTGATTCTTGGTTTTAATCCTAGCTCCTCTGACCTCCAAAATATCATATTGCAAGTCTTTCAATCCCTTAATGTGGAAGCTGCTAGGTCTTGTGTTATTCTGATTGTGTTTCCACAATACTCAAATCATTTCTTCCTGACTGCTTACAGAATTTTCTTCTTGACCTGTGAACTCTGGAATTTGTCTATAATATTCCTAGGAGTTTTCTTTTTGGAATCTTTTTTTAAGAGGCAATTATTTAATTCTTCCCATTTCTATTTTTTCCACTGGTTCTAAAATATCAGGGCAATTTTTCTTAATAATTTCTTGAAAGGTGGTATCTAGGCTCTTTTTCATCATGGTTTTTAGGTAGTCCAATAATTTTTAAATGATCTCTCCTATATCCATTTTCCAGGTCAGTGGTTGTCATTTGTTTGGATCTCTTTTATAATATTTTGATTTCTTATAAAGTCATTAGCTTCCTGAAGCTCCAATCTAATTTTGAAGGAATCATTCTCTTCAGTGAGTTTTTGAAATTTCTTTTCCATCTGGTCAGTTTAGCTTTTTAAGGTGTTCTTCTCCTCATTGGCTTTTTGGGCCTCTTTTGCCATTTTGGTTAGTATACTTTTTATGGTATTATTTTCTTCAGTATGTTTGGGGAGTCTCCTTTAGCAGGCTGTTGACTTGATTTTCATGATTTTCTTACATCTTTCTCATTTCTCTTTCTAATTTTTCTTTCACTTCTCTTACTTGATTTTTAAAATCCTTCTTGAGCTCCTCCATGGTGTGTGACCAATTCATATTTTTCTTAGGAGCTTTTGATGCTGGAGTGTTGAATGTGTTGTCCTACTCCAGCTCCATGCTTTGATTCTTTTTTTCCCCCATAAAAGGATTTCATGGTCTGATTGAGCTTCCTCTGCATGCTTATCTTGCCAGTTCCTTGACTATTGAGCTCTTTGCCACAGTAGAACTCCACTTACAGAATTGAGAGAGTTTTGTCCCAAATTACTGGAGTTTTCACAGCAGCTGGAACTATTATTTGGGCACCCTCTCTACAGCCTCCATAAGTTCTGGCATACTGGCCACACACCCCACACACACCCCATGACCATGATCCAGATCCAAGAAGGTGAAAGCAAAAGTGATTACCCTCTGAATGGCCACTTGGTCCCCCTAAAATCTATAGAACAGCAGCTCTGGAAGCAGTCACATGGCTGCAGCTGCTGCCACTTCTTGCCCCAGGTGCAGGGCACAACTGTGCCCTTTTCTCCTTCCAACAGAGTTCCCCACTGACCTTTTTTTTTCCCCTCTCTATGGCATTTATGGGTTAAGAATTCTGGAAACAGCCTCAGCTGCTGGTGATTTACACTCCTGACATCTTCTCTGACTGGTCTGGGCCACCCTGGGGCCAGAACCAGTCTATGCTCAGCTCCTAGTACACTGTGATAGAGCTTTCCTTTTGGCCTGCCATGCTGCCTTCAGTGAGAGATTTGTTTCTCTCTATCATTTTCTGGGTTATGTAGCTCTAAAATTTGTTTGGAGCCATTTCTTTACATGTATTGGAAGTGATTGGACCCCGAGGCCCACACCAAGTTTGTGCTTTTACTCCACCATCTTGGCCCCACCCCCCTCAGCATCCATTGTTGATATTTCAAATTTGCATAAAACTTTATGGTTTTTTAAGAATTTTCCTACCAATGGTGTTGTGCAGTTGGTATTATAAGTCTTGATGAAGAAACTAAAGCTCACAGAATTTAAGTGACTTCTTTTGCAATGTCCCCAACCAGTAAACAGCTTGGCCAATATTTGATTCATGGTCTTCAAATTCTGAATTCACTATTTTTTATTCCATTCTAGGCTCTCCATTTGTTGGTCAAATAATGCCATGCAGAATGTACAAGCCTACACTATATCAAGTACCAAAATATCCATATAAATTGGTCGTATAGATAATGGACATAGTGCTTTACTCCATGAAACAAAGTAAGTTTCTATAATACTCTTTACCAATTTTTTTTTCAGAAGGATTGCCTTTTTGCAGTCCTTAACTTTTTTGACTTCTTTGTAGTGTGTGACCCTCTTGATCAAACTCTTCTCCTGGATTCTCTTTCCTATTTGCTGTTTTAAATCGCTGCTCTCTGTTGTCTTTCTTCTTGCTTTTTTGCTCCTTTTCATTCTCCTTTCTTTGTTCTTAATCTAATTCATGCCCCAAATCAGGCATGTTCTCAGGGATCTGTCCTGGTACCTCTTCTCTTCTCTCCCTCTATACTCTCTGCCGTGGTGATCTCACCAGTTCTGATTGGTTCGATGATCATTTTGAGGCAGATGATTCCTAGATCTCTATATTAAGCCTTAAATTATCTCATGAGCTATAGTCTCCCATCACCAACTACATGTTAGACATCCTCAAAGAGATGTCCCATCTCAAAATCTACATTTAAAAAATAGAAGTCTTCTGAAAACATCCTTTTCACTTTGGGCAAGTCACTTAACCCTTATTTTCTCCCCTTAAAACACAAAAACAATAAAAACACCATCCTTTTAAAATCTCACTGTTACTATTGGGCAGCTAGGTATTATAGTACATAGAATGCCCAGGATGGAGTCAGGAGTTCCCGTCTGACCTCAAATATTTACTAGCTATGTGACCCTGGGCAAGTTGCTTAATCTTGTTTGCCTTAGTTCCTCATCTGTAAAATGAGTTGGAGAAAGAAATGTAAGCCATTCTAATATCTCTTCCAAGAAAACCCCAAATGGGGTCATGAAGAAGTGGACATTATTGCACATCAGCAACAACACTACTGAATGAGTCCCATGTGTTAAAATTGTTCACTCTTTAACTTTCCTTGAGGAAAAGTTCCAGTATCTGTCAAGAAAACTTCAAATAGGGTTGCAAAGAGTCAAACATGACTGAAAAATGACTGAACAACACTAGCAACAACAATAACAAATTACTGTTAACAGTACCACTATCTTGCCATTCTTCCAAGCTCACAACTTCAGTGCCACCCTTGATTCCCCTCACACTGAATTTATATGTACAATTGTTGCCAAGTATTGAGTTTTTCCCCCCATATTTATACCACTACATAAGGTATAGTCCCTTTACTTTAAAGTCACATGTTACCACCTCTGGTACAGACTCCCGTCTTGCCTTGCCTGTACTATTATAATAACTTATTGATTGGTTTCTTACCTCAAGTTTCTCCTCATTACAATCCATCGTCTACTTTATCGCCAAAATGATTTCCCTAAAGATAAGTCTGACCATGTTCTCTACTTAAATTCCAGTGACTCCCTCCTATATCAAAAATAAAATCCTCAGATTGACATTTAATGGCTATCACAGCCTTTTTCCTTTCTATTTTTCCATTCTTCATATATTTCTCCCCCTTCCAGGTAGTTTACAATCCATTTTCACTGGACTTTTTTGCTCTTCCTCCCCCATCTTATGACTCAACAGCTTTCATGGCTTTCTCTGATACCTAGAATGCTCACCATCTTCATCTCTGCCTCCTGGATTCCTGATAACAGCTCAAATTCAACCTTCTCCAAGAAGTGGACCTTACTAATGCTGCCTTCCTTTTTAGATTGCTTTCAATTTGCATTGAATATATCTTGTATATACACAGCTGTTTGCATGTTGTCACTCATTAGCATGAGAATTCTTTGAGCTCAAGTGTTTTATTTTTTTGCATTCCTTTTTCTCCCTTGGAATTAGCACATAGCAAGCACATAATAAATACTTTTTGATTGAGGATGGCCTTGCTGACATCCACAATGAAGATATGAGGGCAGGTTAAAAGCATATATCTAAAAGTTTTCATGCATATAAGTTGGCCTTGGTGCAGGGGAATAGGAGGAGTGACTGATGGTTAGACAAATAGTGGAGAGAAAGGAAAGGATTTTTTTTTAAAAATCCTTTAATTTTTCTATGATTTATCCATCAATGCCTGAATTATCTCTCTTCTGACATAGTTTAAAACCTCTTGATATCCTATCAGGTGGTCTAAAAAGTTGATTTGACTAAAAAACTTCACCATGGGATCAATATAACAATCACTCTATTATCACTACAGTTTTCTAGGGCTTAGCAAAATAATATAATATCCAAACCCAAGTCCATACTTGAAATCTTTCTAGTTTCAATTATGCTCTTTATAAATAAACATTCCATACTCATTCCACACTGATTGGTTAACTTGCTGATCTTTTATTAACCATAACACATCTTGGGAAACTAATTTAGCCCTAGAATACTTTGACCTCTTGCTATTTTACACGTACTTCCCTGTGTGGATGTGTTTCTGTATATTTTTGTTTGTGTGTGTGTATACACATGTATTTGTTATATGGCAGCACAGTACTAGTCATGAGGTAGACATCGATAAATCTTTGCCAGATTTAAAGAATGAAGTATCAGGGGTCAGAGCCAAGATGGCGGCGTAAGAGCAGCAACATATCTCAGCTCTCACATAGCCACCCCAAAATACCCATAAAATATGACTCTAAAAAAATCCTAGAACTCCAAAATGCACACAAATATACTTTCCACTAAAGTCAGCTCGGCTACGAGGAACCATATCAGCACTGCGAACCAAAACCAGCCTGGCCTGAAGCCCTGGCTGAGGCCCGGGGGCAGCTGGACGGGATGAACCAAGGAGCCTCGGATTAGCGGCAGCTGCAAGCAGTGTTCAGAACTAGGTCAGTGGATCTTGTGAAATCGGGGGAGAAAAGCAGTCTGGCTGAAAGGCCTCCAGGGCTGGAAAGTGAAAGGCAGAAATTTTGTACCCGCCTCTGCTTACATCTTCCGCACCCGTGGCCTGCAGACAGCAGTGGGACTAAGCGATTGTTGAGAGGCCAAATGTCTCGCGTTAAGCGGCCTGGATCCAGATCACGGTCTTGGGCATCGGTCCTGGAGTCTTCATTATCCAGTGAGCTAGAAGTAAGTAAGAAAGGGACCCAGCACCTTTCTGAGAGCTACGGCAGGTGGGAGGACCCCAGCAATTTGGGACAGAGCTTTCCCTTCTGGAAACAGAGCACCACAGATATTTAAAAAAAAAAATCACAGACTGACCAACCATGAGTAAGAATAAGCATAAGAAGCAAAGTAAGAACAGCAACCAAACCTTAGATTCCTTCTTTGGGGAAAAGAAAGATCATGGCAAAGAGAGGGAGGAGGACAGTGCAGCCAGAGCTCCCTCACCAGGGGCCTCCAA
>CM053590.1:153749841-153766629 GCA_028646515.1 Pseudochirops corinnae | reverse complement strand
GAGGAGGAGAAAGAATCTGGAATCTGGAGTTCCATAATCAAATGGTATGAATGTGTATCTATCTATCTATCTATCTATCTATCTATCTATCTATCGATATGCAATTATTATTAGTATTTTTGATTACATCCAACTGGAACTTGAGATACACAGGCACTGCGGTTGGGAGATCCATCCTGCCCTACCGAAAAGTGACATAGGAGAGAATAGACTATGGGGGGGGGGACACACTGGGATGGCTGTTTTGCGGTGATGGGTGGGGGAAAGAGGGGGAGAAAATATGTAAATCAAAATCTTGTGGAAATGAATAATGCAAACTATAATAAAATTTAATTTAAATTGAAAAAAAAAGAAAAAAACAAAGAGAGCCAGGGCATATCCATTGAGTTGCAGCCCAATCCTCTCTTACTGCCAGAGCTGAACTCTCCTTCCTTCAGTTTCTCCCTCCTTGGTCACTAGAGCAGCAACCTTGGAGTTCTTTCTATAAGAATTCCCCTTCTTTCTTCCCTTCTCCTCTTTAACAGAACCAGTTACAATTATCACTTTTCCATGTTGGTGTATAAATAGCTCAACTTTGATAAGTTCCTTATGATTTCTTTTCTATGTTTACCTTGTCATGCTTCTTGCTGAGTGTCAAACTTTCTTTTCATTTCTGGTTTTTTCAGTAAGAATGTTTGAAAGTCCTCCACCTCACTGAATGACCACATTTTCCCCTGGAACACTATACTCAATTTTGCTGGGTAGGTGATTCTTGGCTTTAATCCTAGCTCCCATGATGTCCAGAATTTCATATTCCAGGCCCTTCAATCCCTTAGTGGAGAAGCTGCTAGATCCTGGGTTAACCTAATTGTGTTTCCATAGTATTCAAATTGTTTCTTCTTGGCAGCTTGTTATATTTTCTCCTTGATCTGGGGGCTCCGGAACCTGGCTATAATATTCCTAGGAGTTTTCTTTTGGGGATCTTTTTCCAGAGGTGATCAGGGAATTCTTTCAAGTTCTATTTTGCCCTCTGGTTCTAAAATATCTGGGCAATTTTCCTTGAGAATTTCTTGAAGGATGCTTTCTAAGTTCTTTTTCTAATCATTTTTTTAACGTAGTCCAATAATTTTAAAATTGTCTCTCCTGAATCTGTTTTCTAGGTCAGTGGTTTTTTCAAGGAGATATTTCACATTGCCCTCTATTTTTTCATTTCTTTGAATATGTTTAATAGTATCTTGATTTCTCAGCGTTATTTGCTTTCATTTGCTCCACTCTAATTCTGAAAGAATTATTCTCTTCAGAAAGCTTTCAAGATTCTTTTTCCATCTGGCAAATTCGACTTTTTAAGGCATTTTTCTCCTCATTGGCTTTTTGGACTTCTTTTGTCATTTGAGTTAATCTATTTTTTAAGGTGTTATTTTTTTTGAATCAGTTTGTTACCCCCTTTTTCATGATTTTCTTGCAATATTCTTATTTCTTTTCCCAATTTTTCCTCTACTTCTCTCATTTGGTTTTAAAAATCCTTCTTAAGCTCATCTATGACTTTTAGGCAGTCTTCATGTTTCTTGGAAGCTTTTGGTGTGGGAGCTGACTGTGTTGTCTTCCTCCCATTCCATGCTTTGATCCTTCTTGTCCCTTCAAAGAAGGAATCTAGAGTTTGGTTGCTGTTCTTACTTTGCTTCCTTTGCCTGCTCATGAAGGCCAGTCAATGATTTTTTAGCTCTGTGGAACTCTGCTTCCAGAGGGGAAAGCTCTGTCCCAAATTGCTGTGGTTTTCCCAGCTGCTAGAGCTAGTAGGGGGTTGTTTTTTGCAGCCCTCACCAGCTTTGACTCACTGAAAATGCACGCCAGGACCACCACCCCAAACCACAATCCGGATCTAGGCTGCTCAAAGTGAGAGCACTTGGCCTCTGAATGATTGCTTTGCTACCCTGCAGTCTGCAGACCTGGAGCTCTGAAGCAGCTATATGGAGGCAGCTGCAGGGCCTCTGCTTTTGCCACTTCCTTGCCCTGGAGGCAGTTTTGCCAGACCTGTTTCTCTCCCCTAATTTTAGTCAAGATCCCCTGACCTTTCACTTAGTCCTTTTTTTTTTTTGGCTTGATAATTCTGGAAACTGTTACACCTGCTGCCGCTGCACTCTCCTGAAGCTCCAGCTGAAGCTTGGCTCAGCTAGTCTGGCTGCCCCTGGGGCCAAGCTGTGGTTTCAGGCTGGCCTGGTTCCAGTTCACAATGCTGAGATGGACCCTTCTAGCCAAGCTGCCTTCAGCACGAAGTATATTTGTGTGCATTTTAGAGCCCTAAAATTTGTTTAGTCCCATTTTATTGGTATTTGAGGTGGCTGTGTGGGAGCTGTCATACCTTGCTGCTCTTACACATCCATTTTGGCTCCCCATATCCCTATTTCTTATATATCTATATGTGAATATAGATATAGATATGACTATATATATGTACCATTTCTATAGATAAATATAGATTTGAATATACATCCAAAGTCATATGGAAGATAGGGAGATAGATAGATAGATAGAAGATATGCCAACAGAGTAGATTCATGAGTAGACAACACTGACTCACCATTCTATAGCAACTATGTCATATAGTGGATAGAGTGCTTCACTTGGAGTTTAGAAGAATTAAGATGCTATGAGCTATATGGCTCTCAGCAAGTTGCTTAATCTTTCTATGCATAGATATGTTTTATCTAAAATCTAGAATAATAAATATCTACTTCATAGAATTGGTGTGAGGATCAAATGCCATTCTATATGTAAAAGTTCTTTATAAAGCAAATATTTGTAAATGTCCTTTTTAAATTGATGCATAAATATGCAGGTATTAATAGTTGTATGTGTATAAATACCTCGATCTCTCTACATTATCTACATATGCTACGTATAGACATTCTGGTAGAGAGAGAGAGAGAGAGAGAGAGAGGGAGGGAGGGAGAGAAAGAGGTTGTTAGTAGATGAGTAGATAGATAGATAAACAAACTATATATATATATATTCAAAACAATTGCCTTGGGAATCCAAAGAGAAATCAACAAAAGAACCAGACCCTTGGGAATTCAACCTAGGTTCTTATCTGCTCAAATATACAAAGATAATATCTGTGTGGCTTTAAACAGCACATTCCTTTGCCACAAGGAGCAAAATAAGGTATTATAAATCTGATGCAACTATGAAAATCTTATTGAAAATTTCTCTATCCTTTTTTTTTTTAATTTAAAAATTCCTTTCTTTCAAGTGATTTTATTTTAAATGCCAGGCCAAAAAGTTGTCAGAACAAGGTAACACACAGAACAAAATCTTTACTTCATTATTCCCAGAAGAAATGTGTTTTCCAGGAGAGATACAGGAAATTCCTAGTAATACCTCTAATCATTGAACAGAAGAGTTCAGTCCTTTATACCTCTATTCTCCAAAACAGCTTATTTCTGTGACTTTATGAAAAGAGAGAAAGTGATTATTGGACAAATTCATTGTGCGAGGTAGCAAATTAGTTGAATGTAAGTTATACTGTTCTTTAACAACTAGTTTGTTTTATTATGGTTCAGATATTTGGGTTGACTTACAAGTAAATTTGTTGGTAATAATTTAGTGGTTTAAAAACTTGTTGTATTTGTATTTTCTATAAATTAAGGTCAATGATTTTTGCTATGTGTATGTACGTGTTTGTATGTATCAACACTAAAAACATTAAAAAAAACATTTTAATCATGCAGGTGCACAGTTGGATTTATATTCAGTTCTCACAATAACTCATATAAATATATATTAGTCAATTTAGATGAAAAATCTATTTGCTTCTGATATGTTCATTTGGATCAAAATATGAGAATAAGCCCTATGGCTACAACAATGCCTGTGTTTCACAATGTGGCCAAAACTGATAATGTGAAGTCATAGGCAAAAATGCTGTCCTGCCCCATCCACAGCAATGCCTAATCTAACAATGCCAGCCACAGTGTCTACAATATAAGTTTGGGCCACATGGAATGTTTCATCAAAAAAAATATTCATGGGTATACACCTTTATTATGATTTAAACTCTAAATGTAGAAAACAGTTTTGACTACCCAACTGCTCATTCTCAGAGCGACCACAATACAAAACTGTACTGGGGAATTACCAAGCTGTGGAAGACAAGTCCATGCCGTGTATCACCCACTTTCATTTTGGCACGTTTTATAAAGTAGCTGCAGAGTATTTTAGGACAGCCAGATTAAATACTATTGTGAAGCAAACTCATTCTGAACTCAAGCTGTGAGCAAGATAACTATGAGCATAATGATGAATAAAAATTCAAATTTGGAAAACCCTCAGGAAAATAAATGATTGTACCTCATTGGGTAACTTTGTTTTTTGTCATTCTATTCCAGCATTTAGCACAAAGCAAAGCACAAAGATGCTATCCAAATAGTTTTCTTCTTAGAATAACATTTTTAAATACATGAAAGAGTAATTATTTCATACAAATGAGGTGCAAGAGGAAGAATCAACACAGAAGAAGTAGGTGGACGAGGATGGCTTAATAGAAGATTTGACATGCAAGAGTCAAGAGAAATAGAAGATAAATACCAAAGACTGATCACAGGGCCTTCAATAAGGACAAATCATTTATCTTTTATATATGTCAAATGCAAAACATATGTCTAAGATGTAAATCATATGGAAATCTTATAGAATATACATAGAAAGTCAAACATAAGTAGAGTGACCTATCTAGATATATCACATGCATATATTATACACATGCATATATCACACACACATATATATACATACATATATAATATACATACACACACACACATACTTCACAATGGATCCCAAATTAATGCTACAGAGCTGTGTTTGTGCTTGTGTGAGAGAGAGAGATAAGGAAGCTAAAAGACTCCTGAAAGAGATACATGTGTATACATGTGTCCTGTATTGTAAATATAAAATCCATAAGGAACCAACCTTAAGTAAGTCAACCTTGTCTCAATCAACTGAATTACTGAATATCTTGAAAATTTCTCAACTCAAGAGCAAGAGTTTAGAAAAATACCTGTAAAAAGTAGTATAAAAGGGCAAATATGGGGCAGTCAAGCTATACTTCCTGTGCTTGCTGAATTTTGGGTCAAGCAGCAGCACAAACTGAGAAGATAAACTCTCTAGAGAGCTTGTATAAACAAACATTAAAGACAACTAAATATGGTTTTCTTCTGGATCAGTGGACTATGAAATATGAATATTTGTAGGTATTACAGAGTAAAAGTAAAACCATACATATATACCATTTTATTATTTCCATGGTAAAAGGGGTACCACATTTTTTTACAGAACAGATCTTGAAGGTGGGAGGGACAAATTATCATTCTCACCTTACTGAAATCAAATATTGCCCAAGTGTTGGAACCCTAGATCTATCACTTCCAAAAGACATAAGAAGGGAAAATCATAACAATTGAAATTTTTGGATGATTATTGACTACTGGAAGATATAATTGGAATGCCCACAATTTGTTATTGGATCTAACACATATAGTGATTATTAATTATTAAGATAAACTATGATGGGTAGAGTCACTAGTGATTCTTAGTTGCTCAAATTATACATGTTTGACAATGACCACATATGCCTGGTTAATGTTCTACTGTCTCATTACTTCTACATCCCATATGTAGAAAGGTCTTTAAAAGATAATGAGGAGAGAGGATTCTGGGAAGATGGGGGAGTAGGTCAGAAAATTCAAAGCTTTCAAGATTTTCCACCCAAAAAGAGATAAAAGAGCACCTCAGGGTGAACTAAGTGTGGGTAAAAATAAATAAGAATAGGGACAAAATAGTAGCCTTCCATGAATATCAGAAGAAAAATCCTAGGATGAGGTTTGATCCCTATGAATAGTAAACATCTCCAGACTAGGATTCATGTGAACAATAACAAGAAGTGGCAAATCCTGGGGTTAGCTAGTTTGGGAGGCTGCCTTGGCCCCAACCACAGGAAATTTTACCCCCAGGACAGTGAGGGTAGTTGGTTCTGAACCTAGGAAGATCTAAGGAAGCTCTGCTGACAAGGAACACCAGAGCCACCTGTGTTGCAGAGAGTGATAGGCACAAGAAGGAACCAGCACATGCCCACTGAGTGCAGAAACAGTGGAGTGGAATGTTCCTGGCTATGGGTAGTTACAGGAAGCTGGAGGTTTGGCTTTGGTTCTTGGCTAGAAAGGAGAACTTAAGTTCTAGGGCAAGAGGCACCATCCTCCATACCTCAGGACTAGAAGTGATTACAAAAATTAAGCTACTGTTATGAAAAAAAAAATAATGCACAGGGAAAGGAGAAAGAATACAACCACAGTAAGTTATGGAAATGGAGAAGACTGGAATTCATCTTCAGAGGAGAATATTCAAGTAAAGAAACCATCTTTTAACCCAAAGAGTAACATCAAATGGCCATCTGCCCAGAAAAAAATTTATAGAAAAACTTTTAAAAGACTTTAAAAGCCAAATGAGAAAGATGTAGGGAAAAAAAATAAAAGAAAAATCCAAGAAAAATAAGACTATGAAATGAAAGTTAACCAATTATGAAAGGAGAACTAGAATTTTAAGAATGAATCATGATACAATCATTCAAGAAAAAATTAAAGAAAATTGTCCGAAGCATTTTAACAAGGGGTTGGGGGAAGGGAATGGAAAGAAAAAAAAATCCATCAATCACCACTTGAAAGAGATCTTATGAGGAAAACTGAGAGAAATATTATAATCAAATTCTAAAAATCCCAGCTCAGTAATAAAATATTAACCGCAAGAAGAAAAAAAAATGATGTTGCCACAATTGGAATTACACAAGACCTAGCAGAGGAGAGAGTAAAGTATCACAGCTCTTGGAATACTATATATCAAAGAGCAAAAGAAGTGGTGTTCTTGCTGAAAATATCATATCCTGAAGAAATAAGCACAATCCTGAATGGAAAAACAAACAAACAAAAAAACAATGGACATTTGATTGACCATCAGACTTTCATGACTTTGTTAAAAAATATAAACAAACCTGAACTTAATCAAAGATTTGACATATAAGAGCCAAGCAAAATAGAAGGCACATACCAAAGACTGATCACAAGGGATGCAATAAGCATAGATCATTTATCTTATCATATCTTATATATGTAAAATGTAAAACATATGTCTAAGACTGTCATTGGTAATTGGGTAGTTCATAAAAAAGATGGGGCTAACCTGAGTGTGATATGACTTTAAAAAGTAAAACCATTTAGGAACATCTATAAAAAGTAATTATTTAATACAAATGAGGTGCAAGAGGAAGAATCAACACAGAAAAAGCATATGGAGGAGGAGGGCTGGTGGTTCTGGTAAACTACTTTCATAGAGAATGGGTTTATGATATATTTTTTTTCTTATTATATATTTCTGTTCTACTGTGTGAATGTAAAATTAAAAAAATAAAAGTGGTTCTTGGGGGGAAAAATAAAATGAGTCCTTTATTTGAGAAACAGTCTATAAAAATGTGCTCATTGTATACACACACACGCACACACACACACATAATGCCTAAAAATTTGCATCAAATGGGGTCTTTATTGTGAGATGGGTAGAGTGGGAGGGAAACAGTTTTGATCTCAAAATGCAACAAAAATTAAAGAGAAAAAATCGCAAAAAAAGAGAAGATAATGAGCCATTTACCTCCAATTAAAATTTATATTGTCCCAGTTTTTGGTATTCCAGAAGTTTTGAGAAACATTGATAAGAATACGATCAATAGATATGCAGTGGAGTGTGACTTTTGAGAAATCTGGCACTGCATTTTCTAACAGCCATTCCTACCTCATCCCCTTTTGAATATGTACAACTGGTTACAAAGTAGTTATCTATTCCCAAGGTTAATAAGGCTCTTAGCACAAGGTTTTAGGAAGAATTATAAATTGATATAATAATATAATCTAGGAAATATGGGATCTGCTGTGTCATCATTTGGGTGACCTTGGTATGGCTATAGTACCATTAAAAAACAGAGCTTATAACAAGCCAACAGACTCCTTAGGAAAACATTTTTAGATATTTACAATAAAATACCCAGGAAATCTAAAGTTAGTAAAAATAAAGATGTAATCTTATTTCCCACCCAAGTTTATAGACCCTTTGAAATCTGTCAGTGGATAACAAAGTTAAGAAGTTCAGCATTAAAGGGAAAAAATCAATTAAGATGGAAGGCAATAAACATATGCCATTGGAATGAAATGGCTAGAAGAGACCAAAGGGAATATTTGGGCTTCAGGAAATGAACGTCATAACAGGTAATTTATCCTCTTCTTGAAACTCTTGAGAGACAGAGATACACACACACACACACACACACACACACACACACACAGATAAGCCTTTTAAAAAACTTCCATGGTTTATCTATACTAGTACCCTATTACCTTAATAGATATTAATTTTTGCATTCAAGTTAGTGTTATTTATTTTTGTTTTTGCTACACAGATTACAAAAATCAATGATTAAAATAAACTCTAAAAGAAACAAAACAGAAAACAACAACAACAAAAGAAACAAACACCACCAACAAAAAACCGAACCGAAACTCTTTCTGGTTTTCAAAAGAATCATAGAACTTTTCTAGCCACTACTTTTCTGTGCTCAATTACAATGATTCCCTAGCATTCATATATATATATATATATATATATATATATATATATATATATATATATATTGAATGTACATGTATTTTGAAATTACACTATTCAGAGGTTCATTTCTCTTCATCTTCCTCATGTCCATGTAGTGAATGAATGATTTTTTCTTTGGAACAATGCATGAATAATTGTGATCTGGGCAATGCAAAGAGACTAAGAATTTAGGTTTAATATTATATTAGATAATTAGTCCTCTAAACAGCTTCAATAGAATTTATATAGTAAATTATTGGTAAGCAAGTAAAGACAGGGAAGTCATGAGGGAAAAAAAAGGGAAATTATTCTTCCTTGTGAAAAATATGTATGAAACTAAAATAAAATGAGATCCCACTTAGGAATGTTTTGTAAACCCTATAGCACCATGTAAATATTAACTATTATTATCATCAACAATTTGAAGCTTTCCCAGTGCATATCAAGATAATATAAAAACAGATGCTGCTGTCAGTGATAATGGTAGTAATTATGCTGATGATGACTGATGATGATAAGGCAACTATATGAGGTTAATGCTTCCTCATCAAAAAGGAGGAAGAGAATTGATAGACACTCTAAAAGCTCACGATACATGGGTGAAAACCCTACAGAAATCGATTTTTTTTTGGGAGGGAAAGCAAGATATCACTTTATCAAGCAATAATCAAGGCTTATGGGTATATAATACTGTCGTTGTTTAATGTAATAAAAAGAAGTTTTCCTAAGAACTGAGAGTGAGATCAAAAGATCTTTCTTGCATGACTTCTGCTTGAACTTAACCATCCATCTGATAAATGAATGAATCATATAAATTTATGGTCTTTTATTTAAGGTTTAGGATGACACTTCAAGATAATAGAATACTCACAATAAATTTCAGGAACTTTATCTTTGAGGAGACTATATTTGGTGGTTAACACAGATTTCCGAGGAAATGATAGAACCTATGTGACATATATCCCTTTGGGCTCTAAAAAATAAGCACTTCTCAGATACTTAGAATGGCACAATTGAATGGTTAGAATTATGCTACAGAAGCTTAGATATTCATTATAAACTAACAAATGATATATTCTTGAACTATAAAAACAAACCTCAAGATATCTTTAACAGCTTAACCAATTAAATGTTATCAGAAGCAATCTATTACCATATAAAAACTGTTGTCCACCACTGCCTAATCAATAATTGAACAATAAATATTTGAGAACATTTTTTCATAGATGTTATCCTACCAAATCTCTAATCTTAATCTTTAAGCTACATGGAATATAAAGCCTTAAAATGTGAAAAAATAAAAGCCATGTGGCATACAAATCATTCATTTTATCTCATCTGCTTTTAAAGTCATAAAGATGATTTCAATGAGACTATAAAAATGAACTTATATCTGAAAACTTGTATTCAATTATAAAAGGAAGGTATTTTATCCAATGGAATAGTAAATCACATTGAACAATAGTATATCAATATAATAATATATCACATTAAATATAAAGATATAAAGACATGGGAGTGACTTGTCACCATAACCATTTCTATCTGAGGTCCACTGACATCAAGAGTGAAAGAATAATAATATTCCCAAAGAACCTTGATATCAATACAATATAGATTGTGGGGAAAATGGTAGTAACTGTGCAATGCATCACTTTAGACTGGAAAAAAAATTAGCCTTTTGGAGGTGACCAAAAAACATCTGATCCAGAATTCAGGTGGTTCCGTATGGCCAGCTCCAAAGCTGCCCAGTGATGTGGCTACATGATGGAACTTGCCTGGTAAATCTGAGATCCAAGACAAAGCCCTGTTCTGGGATCCTGGCCAAAGGTCTGCCATACATCTAAGTCCAAACTAGAAACATTGAGATAACTCTTTCCTGCTCAAGGGAATATAGTGGAACATCCTGCCTGGCACTTGTACTCTGATAACCAAGACAGAGACCTAGGCAGTTATGCATGAGGTGAATGGGAACTATGGCACCAGGAAGTGTTCCAAGAAAGTGGCTCATGATGACTGTGCAGTTTTTCACTATATATTGGACCCTCAGATGAATAAAAATGGCTCAGTTTCAACTGGCTTGCCTGGACCACAGACTCATTATTCATGTTCATGCTCTCACATTTCAGTTGGTGATGTGAATGCAAGCCATAGCCTTTATGAAATACCAAATGAGAAATGACAAGACAGCAAAAACCATATATCAGGAGGTTGTTTACTTTCATAGAATGACATCAGTCCTGATCTTAAAATATCCTTGAGATTCAACAAATAAACTATTGAAATCACATCATTATCACAGAAAGAACTTGTACAAAATCACCCCCACATAATGCTTTTTTTAAGGTTTAACAAATAATGATAAAGATATATGGAAAGAAAAACATTCAAAATACAGAGACCTAGTAGAAGAAATCAAAACCACATGAGAAGAGTAAAAGTACATATACCTGATATCTTTTTCCTAATGGAACTGTCTGAAAAATACTTTCAGTGAGTCTACGAAGATAAATTTACAGTACAATAAATATGCTAATTGAATTTTTTTTAAAAATTCAGTTATTTCACCTATGTGTGAATGATCTTCAGAAAATTAAATATAAAAGAATGTCAAGATAGTGAATTGTCCCAGGACTATTTCTATCTAGACTTCAGTCCTTCCACCTCTCTGTTCTTTCCCAGGTCATCATGCTGATACTGGCAATGCTTTCCCTCTCTTCCTTATCTCAACCCCTTGATGAACCACTTCAACTTTACACTATTTTTTTGTCTAGAATATCTGCCCTTTGACTCCATTTCCTATCATGTCTTGCCAAACCCCAACCTTGGATTACTGTCCCCTACTATATGCCTCTTTCATTTCCATTCACATACTGCTGCACAGTCCCAAAGAAAACAATGAAACTACTGTGTTATCTAATTTTGTCTGAGACCTCACCACACAATAAGGCAAAAATTCTATCCCTCCAGAATCACTTTAGTTTCCCACACCCTACAATAACTGTTCCAGACTTCTCTTCTGTCCCCAAGCCTCCATTTGCAATATACATCTATTTGGTCCCCTGCCTCAAGTCTCTCACCCCTACAAACCAACTTCCACTCAATTGCCAGGTGATTTTTCTCATCTATGGATCTGAGCATATCAGCCCAATACTCAGTGAGCTCCAGTGGTTCCTATGTCCTCCACTATCAAATATAAACTCCTCTCTTTGGCATTTAAATGTCATCATAACATTGCCTCTTCTTACCTTTCCAGTCTTCTTACACTTTACTTCCCTTGACACACTAGGGTCTAGCTACAGAAATCTACTTACAAATGATACTGCATCCCAAGTTCATTTTCTTATCTTTGCCCCAGATGTCTCCTATGCCTGGAATGTTCTGGCCCTTTCCCTACTTCTCTTCATTTTCTTTCATTACTTCAAAACAAATCGCACTTGCCAGCTTCTTCTGCATGACTCCTTTCCTAGTATCTCCAGTTACTAGTATTTTCCTTTCTTAAATTACCTTAGAATGCTTACCTTATATCCTTTCAACATTTACATGTCTCTCTCATTAAAAAGTAAGTTCCCTGAGAGTAGCAACCATTTTTTAAACCTTTCTTGGTGTCCCCTGGATTTACCACAGTGCATTTGATGTTAACTCACTAAAATCCATAATGAAAGATGAGAATGTGATTATTATTTAATAATTTTATTTCTATTCTTTGTAAATATTTTAGTTATTTCTGGATACCTTTATCTTCCTCCGCTTCCCCCCAAATTTAATGACTCTGCCATTGTAACAAAGAAAAAAAATATAAAAATCACACAAAGGCTGTTTCTTATACCTTCAGAAAAAAAAATCATAACCAGAAATCTATCTTTCTACAAGGAAAGGAAGAAGATTCCTGGTTAATTTTAATATTTTAAATATTTTAGAAAATGTTTATACTTATTAATTCATGTTTTTTCATTAGACAAAGATTGAGTGCCTAATATTTTCATAGCACTCTTCTAGATGCTAAGGGAAGTAGTGCAAATTAGACAGTCCCTCCACTCATGGACCTTGGACTCTAATAATAAAAGAAGAAAGAAATACAGAAGGCTCAAAAATAGAATATTAAATTATAGTTGCATTAGAATGTTACAGTATAATGATGATAAATTCACATTTTATATAACTCATTATGGTTGACAAAGTAGTTTCTTTTTAGCAAACCTGTCAGGTAATTAGTGAATTATAATACGTTTACAAATAGAACATTGAGGCTCAGATGGGTTATGTGATCTGTCCAAGGTTACTCTGCTCATAAGAGTTGGTGCTATAATTTGAATCCAGTTTCCTCAATATAAGTCCAATGTTCTTCTCAAGATAGTGCTACATGGATTACTATGAAACTAGCTCAGATTGTTTTAAGGAGAAATACACATACATATTCATACACATATGAGGACATAGAGCTATTTAATATGATGTGTATCAAATGAACCTATTGGGACTAACTTCCTAATGCATTTTTTCCAATACATGATCTTTCTAATATTTTTCTAATATAAGCATTCTCTAGGATGCATAAGTACACACACATGCATATACACATACATATACGTATTTGCATGTATTTTAAAATTAAGGGATCCAAAATAATAACCCGACTGATAAAGAGTCCTTGACTACAAAAAAAAGGTTACAATCTCTTAGCCTAAAATTTTCATAATAAATCCTGTGGTCTCTAGTGATCCTTATCTTAAAATGTCTTACTCCTTAAGAACATTTCAGATAACAATATATCAACCACTTTATAACACAAGGTAAGGAGCAGATTTTTTTTTTCAAATGGAATCTTAAGCATTGTAATTTCTATGAATCACTTTATTTCTAAAAAAAAGGTTCTCTCTCAAAGTTTAGTGTCCAATAATACATTGCAAATTTGCACTGACAATCAATTCATAAAGGAACACAGAGAATACCAAAAGTGCAAAGTCATTATACAGATACTTTTAGATAAATTTGTGCAAATTCATAAAATTTTTTACCACTCAGGTCAGATTATCCATTTTGTATTCCAAGATGATTCAATATAAAGATGATTGAGAAAATGGCATTATGCTCAGTATACTATATTTCTTTACTAAAGTTCTTGCCTGATACCATGAAGAACTGGAGGTGACAAACTGTTTTTGGAGAAAGTGCCAGAAAAGTGAAGTATTTTATGAAGCAAGAAAGGATTTTAATATGGACCTAGTAATGAATTGTATAGCTGTTGTCTAAAAGCTTATCACTGAAAGGATAGCAACTAGTTTTGTTGTTCTTGTTATTGGTTGTGGTTTTTTTGCTTGTTTTGTTTTTATGCTGTCAGTGAATAGAATAATCAATAGGGATGCAATTGAGGACTTTTCTAAATGAATATGAAATAAGACTATCCTGAAGACATCAAGGAAATGTGTAACATACCTTAGAAAAATCTCCATAAAAGTAATAGGATTTTTTATTTTTAAAAGAAATTTTGTCATTTAAATGACTGAGGTTATCTTGAAATTTCAAACACAATGGCTTTCCAAATAACATTAGATTAATAGGACTTTACTTTGTATGAATGCTTATCTGGATCTTTCCCCAATTGTTTTTTACTATCAATCCCTTCTCTGAGGGGCAGATGCATTAACAGCCTTCCAACTTTTAATGTTGACATTAACATTAACTTTCATCATTAACCTTGGCCTTTGCAATGAATCCCAGTAGGAAGTTGGAAAAAAAGTATAACATACTTTATATGTATCTCCTCCCCTTTTGAACCTTCCCAAGCCTGACTGACTAAAAGGTAAAGAAAGGTTCTATCTGCCCATCTGTACCCTCCTCATGCTTATATGTTTTCCTAATCTCTTAATTTTTACCTTAAATTTTTTTTAATAAAGTGGGACAATGATGGTGACTATTGACACTAATGTTATAAATATTTTGGCAGCTCCATAAAGGCTTGATACTTTGCAATCCTTAAATAAATAGGATATGAGAAAGAGAAAATAAAGTTGGAAATACAATACATTTCTATGATTTCAAACACCTGTATTAAGATGCAATATTATTCTATGCTAATAGAATCTGACATCCATGCTTTGCTCCCACAAAATACTCATTGCATTTAATTCTACTACTACTTTCAAGCCTCTCTGGTTTATGATACTTGGTATTTTTCAAAATCAACATTCTCAATAATTATTATAATATAAGTGCCACAGGGACTAAATTCTATCACAAGGAGAAAATGCAATAAATTAGTATATTTTAATGTATTCCAATCATATATTTATCAAGTCAATTTTAAACTTTGTTATCCTCAATTTTGAGAGGTACTGTGATACAGTGGATAGAGAAACTGGTGCATAATTACTATGAGACACTTGATAAGTCCTTCAATCTTTCAATACTCTAGGCAATATGAGAGGTAGAGCCAAGATAGCAGATAAACAGGTCTGCATCTGAGCTGTCCCAAATTGCCCTCCAAATGACTTTAAAATGATGCCTCAAAATGAATACTGGAGCAGTAGAACAAACAAAAGGGCTGGGTAAAATAATTTTGCAGCCCAAGACAACTTAGAAGGTCAAAAGGAAAGGTCCATCTCACTGAGGCAAGAGGGGTGTAGGGGAGTACAGTCCACTATAGGCCCATACATACTAGGAAGCCAGCAGTAGGCCTTGGGTGTGATTGAATCAACCCCAACTTTTGGAGTACTCAGCCCACAGATGGAAAGAGGATTGGAGAACTGGCCAGAGGAGATTATAGGGGAAACTTTGCTGGCACTGGATGCAGGACTCTGTTGCATTATCTTTACAGTATCCAGGACATAGTACCAGGGTAAGGAAAAAATAATAGCACACTTGAGTTCCTAATAACAGAGCAGTAGATATCCTGGTCACAATTCCTTGGTAGAAAACAGTTCCTGAGGTTACTCACAAATGACAGCACAGGCCAGGAGAGAAGTAACTGTACCTCTCTTTGGAACAGACCACCTTGGAAGAACTGAAAACTTACAGACACTCAGAATTAATGTTGAAAACAACAGTACAGAAACCTAAAGCTTGGAACAGTGCCACAACATCTCAAGAGCAGAACCCAACTTTCATATAAAGTTGGAGGTCAAGAAATAGGTCATAAAATGAGGAAGCAGCAGCAGCAACAACAACAGCAACAAGAATCTGAACATAGAAAGTTATGACAATACAAAGATCTAATTATAATCTCAATGAGAACACAACAAAGTTAAAATGGTTGAATGCAAAGTCTCAAAGAAAATGTGAACTGGTCTTGGGCCTCAAAAACTTAATAGAAGAGATCAAAAACATTTTTAAAAATCAAGTAAAGAGGTAGAGAAAAAACTGGGGAAACAAATGAGAGTAATGCAACAGAAACATGTCAAAAGAGTCAACAGCTTGGTAGAGAAAGGACAAAAAGGGAAAAGATTTACAAAACTTCACTGAAGCTAAGAACTCATAAAGCAAAATTGGTCAAATGGAAAAAAAAAGTTCACTGAAGAAAATAAGTCCTTAAAAATTTGAATTGAGCAAGTGGAAGCTAATAAAATCACAAGACATCAAAAACCAATAATACAAAATCAAAAGACTGAAAAAATAAGAAAATGTCACATATCTCATTGGAAAACAACTGAACTGGAAACAGATAGGGAAGAGATAATTTATGAATTACTTGACTCCCTGAAATCAATGACCAAAAAAAAGAGCATAGACATCATATTTCAAGAAATTGTCAAGGAAAATGCCATTATATTCTAAAGCCAGGAGGGAAAATAGAAATAGAAATAATCTACTGATCATTCCTGAAAGTGATCCCAAAATTAAAGCCCTCAGGTATATTATAACTAAATTCCAAAGCTCTCAAGTGAAAAATCTGCAAGCAGCCAGAAAGAAACAATTCAAATATCTTGCATATACATTCAGAATAATGAAGGATTTATCAGTTTTGACATTAAAAGATTATAGGCCTTGGAGTATGATATCCCAGAAGGCAGAGAAGCTAGGATTATAACTAAGAAGCAATTAACCAGCAAAACTAAGCAGAGTCCTTCCAGAGGAAAATGGACATTTAATGAAATAGAAGATTTTCAAGAATCCTGATGAAAAGTCCAG
>CM053590.1:153717907-153749341 GCA_028646515.1 Pseudochirops corinnae | reverse complement strand
AGTTGTGTGATTTGGCCAGAAGAGACTCTGGGCAGCCGTTGAGCCCCCTGGCTGTGAAAAACCCAGATGTTGGTGCTTCCCTCTCTGGTAACTGAATAGGTAATGGATGTAATGATCAGACGCTGGAAGCCGTCTGCTGATCTGTTTTTCTGTTTGTTTATAACTTCTGTTTGTATTCTCTGAAGTTCAGGGTGCCAACTTTTCCCCCTGAACTAGGTAAATAATGTTTGATTAAAGTAAGATTGTTAACCCATTTCGAGTTGCTTTCCTTTAGAAAAGCAGATCTAAGAACCTGTGCTAGTAGCCGCCCTAGGTATGCTAGGGTGCTTGCTGTTACAGAGGGGAGGGGGAAAGGAGTGGTCTTTTAGGTATATAACCAAACTTTACATTCTGTATTTTGGGCCTCTCCCACCAGACTGCTTCTGGTGATGATGACTGCTCCTTTCCCACATAAGGTAATAAAGATCTTTTTATTTCTCTGTAAAAACCTCTGAGTTATTGATTTTATTTTGGGCAAGGGTATTTTTTCCCATACCCTACTTACTCAATATTCAAGCTAATATAGTATTCAAGTCAAGTTATAGCAGCCAAAAAAAAAAAGAAAAAGAGAATCTAAATTCTCAGTGAAAAGAAAGGAACATATTCTAAGTATATTTATGACATGATTTTATTTCCCATTTTAAGTTCTATTTATTAAAATTCTGGTTTATTCATAGTTGTGTTCATTAACTATTGATGAATTAAATTTTAAACTAATATTTCTGCTCTTAAATTATCCGCATTCAAAACTGAGGAGATTCTGTCCTTCTGACCAAAGATTTCCAGAGCAGGAGAATATACAACTTTTTAACTCAATGCAATATATCTGCTCATCCAAATTCAAAGGGAAATGTTACATATAAACCTCAATTCCTCATGCAGCTATTTAATCTGTTTGGTTTTATTCTGACATCAATGGGGGGATATAAAAGACTGGGTTAATATATCATAGATAATACTTGTCCACCCCCATTTTAAAACATTTATTCAGAACTCTTAGCTTAACTGAGCCATTGCCTTTTTTCCCCTTTTTTGTTAAGTTAATTTGCTTATTTTTAAATGACAACATTCACTTAAATAGGTTTTAAATTTTCTCCCCTTCCCCACAATAGCATGCAATCTGATATAGGCCCTATATGCACATTCCTATTAAACATATTTTCGTATTAGTCATGTTGTATAGAAGAAATAGAAGGAATAGGAAGAACAATGAGAAAGAAAAAAAATGAAACAAAACAACAGCAAAAAGAAAAGAGTGTTTTCCTCAACATTCAAACACTGCAGTTCTTTCTCTGGATCTGGATGATGTTTTCCATAAGGAATGCTTTAGTATTGTTTTAGGACCTTGTATTGCTGAGAAAGGCTAAGTCTATCAAAGTTGATCAGCACAAACTGGGACTGTTACTATGTAAAATGTTTTCCTGGTTCTGCTCACTTCATACAGTATCAATTCATATAAGTCCTTGCAAATTTTCCTGAAGTCTGTCTATTCATCATTTCTTATTGTACATTCCTATATCACAACTTGTTCAGCCATTCCCTAATTAATGGGCATCCTCTTAATTCCAGTTCCTAGACACCACAGAAGGAGCTAATATAAATATTTTTGTACGTGTGGGTGCTTTTCCAATTTGTATGATCTCTTTGGGATATAGCTCTAGAAATGGTATTTCTGGGTCAAAGGGTATGCATATTTTATAGCTCTGCGGGTATACTTCCAAATTGCTTTCCAGAATGTTTGGATCAGCTCACAACTCCACCAACAATGAATTAGTGTTCCAATTTTCCTTCATCTTTCCCACTTTTATCATTTTTCCTGTCTTCTTCATATTAATCAATCTTATAGGTGTGATGTAGTGCCTTAGAATTCTTTTCATTTGCAACACTCTAGTCAATAGTGATTTAGAGCACTTTTTCTTATGAATATAGATAGATTTAATATCTTCCTCTGAAAACTGTTCATATCTTTTGACCATTTATCAACTGGGAAATGTTTTGTATGTTTTAAATTTGATCCATTTCTTTGTATATTTTGGAAATGAGGCCTTGATCAGAGACACTAGTTTCAAAAATTATTTCCAAGTTTTCTACTTCCTTCCTACTATTGGTTGAATTAGGTTTGTGCAAAAACTTTTCAATTTGATGTAATCAAAATTATCCATTTTGCATTTTACATTGTTCTCTCTCTCTTGTTTGATTATAAATTCCTCCACTCTCCATAAATTTTCCAGATAAGATATTCCTTGCTTTCATAGTTTGCTTATGGTATCAGCTTTTAAATCTAAATTGTGTACCAATTTTGATCATGAGATATCAGATGTTGATCTATGCCAAGTTTCTGCCATACTGTTTTCCAGTTTTCCCATCAGTTTTTATCAGATAGTGAGTTCTTATCCCAGAGGCCAGGGTTTGGGGGTTTATCAAACGGTAGATTGCTATAATCATTGAGTGGTCTGTCTTGTTTACCTAACCTATTCAACTGATTTACCCTTCTATATCTTAGCTAGTACTAAGTAGTCTTAAGGATTGCTGTTTTATAATTCAACTTAAGATCTGGTATGGTAAGGCCACCTTCCCTAGCATCTCTTTTCATAAATTCCCTTGATACTCTGAACCTGTTGTTTTTCCAAATGAACTTTGATATTATTTTTTCTAGCTGTGTAAAATAATTTTTGGTAGATTGATTGATGTGGCACTGAATGAGTAAATTAATTTAGGTAAAATTGTCATTTTTATTTTATTAGCTTGGACTACCTCTAAGCAACTGATGTTTTTCCACTTACTTACAACTGACTTTATTTGTGTACAAAGTGTTTTGTAATTGGGTTCATATAGTTCCTGGGTTTGTTTTTGTAGATAAACTTCTGAATACTATATAATGTCTACAGTAACTTTAAAAGGAATTTCTCTTTCTATCTCTTGCTGTTGGAATTTGTTAGTCAGATACAGCAATGCAGATGATTATGTGGGCTTATTTTATATCTTGCAACTTTATAATGTACAAAGAGTGACAACTTTTTTGACAATTCTAATTCCTTCAGTTTCTTTTTCATCTCTTATTACTAAACATCTTATTACTAAACATACTTATTACTAACATTTCTTGTAACATATTGAATTGTAGTGATGATAATGGAAATCCTTTTTTTCACAGCTGAACTTATTGGAAATGTATCTAGCTTATCTCCATTCCATATAATGCTTGTTGATGTTTTTAGGTAGGTAGATGCTGCTTATCATTTTAAGGAAACCTCCATTCATTCTTAGATTCTCTAGCCTTTTTAAAGAAATGAATTTGTATTTCATCTAAAGCTTTTCCTGTATCTACTGAGATAATCATATTGTTTCTGTTAGTTTTTTGATTGATATGATCAATTATGCTGATAGTTTTCCTAATATTGAACCACCCCTGCATTCCTGATATAAATCTTATCTGATCAATGCTTGTGATAAGTTGCTGTAACCTTTTTGCTAACATTTTATTTAAAATTTTTCTGTCTATATTCATTAGGGAAATTGGTCTACAGTTATCTCTCTTTCTTCCTGGTTTAGGTATAAGTAGGTTATTTGTATCATAAAAAGAATTCGGTAGAGTTCTTTCTTTGCCAATTTTCCCAAATAGTCTACATAGTATTGTAATTAATTATTCTTTAAATGCTTGATAGAATTCACTTATAAATCTGTCTGGCCTTAGAGATATTTTCCTAGGAAGTTCAATGGCTTTTTCAATTTCTTTTTTCTTTTAAGAATTTATTTTTAGTTTTCAACATTCATTTCCACAGGATTTTGAGATCCAAATTTTCTCCCCATCTCTCCTGTACTTCAAGATACATTTAATATTTCTGCCTTTCTGGGCTGGGTTGTGAAATTTTTATGTCCTATTACACATGCTCAATTGTTGTTTATGTGCCATGCACCATGGAGAAAAAGGTATACTCTTTCCTACCCTAATTCAATTTTCTCCAGAAGTCTACCATAACTATATTTTCTTTTTTTTCTTAAAGCTTTTGTGTTTTGCTTTTTTTTTTTTTTGGATGTGGGAGAGCAGGGCAATTGGGGTTAAGTGGCTTACCTTGGGGTCACAGGGCTAGTAAATGTTAAGTGTCTGAGGTCAGATTGGAACTCAGGTCCTCCTGACTCCAGGGCCAGTGCTCTATTCACTGTGCTACCTAGCCACCCCCCGTATCTATGTTTTCTAAAATTGTACTCATTCCTTAACTTTTTTCTTCTTTATTTTGAGGTTAGATTCATCAAGTTTAGAGAGTGAGAAGTTGAGGTCCACCATCAGCATAGTTTTCTTGTCTATTTCTTCCTCTAACTCCGTTAACTTCTCCTATAAGTATTTGGATGCTATTACCACTTAGTACATGTGTTAGTAGTGTTGTTACTTCATTGTCTATGGTACCTTTTAGCAGGATATAGTTTCCTTCCTTATCTCTTTTGATTTGATCTGGTTTTGCTTTTGCTTTCTGTGAGATTTACATTGCTAGCCCTGTGTGTGTGTGCATCCCTTTTAAATGTCATAATAAAAAATCTAGTTCTCAAGATTTACATGTATCATCTTCTAATGTTGGGATTTAAACAGTTTGCTCTTATTGGATAACATTTGTTTTCTTTTTTTATTTTCTGTTTACCTTTTTATGCCTCTCTTGAGACTTGTATTAGAAGATCACATTGTCTATTGAGATCTGTTCTTTTCATCAGGGAGATATGGAAGTCACTTATTTCATTGAATATCCATCTTCTTCATGGAAAGATTGTACCCAATTTTTCTGGGTACTTGTATAATCCAAGTTACTTTACCTTATTCCAAGCACTCTGGTCTTTTAATGTAGAAGTTGCAAGTTGCGCGTTATCCTGACTGTAGTTCCTTGATATTTGAATTGTTTCTTTCTGTCTGCTTACAGTATTAATCCTTGACCTGTTAACTCTGGAATTTGGCTGCAATATTCCTTGTCATTTTTAATTTGTGATCTCTGTCCTTCATATAATCAGTGGATTCTTTTGATGACTATTTTATCCTCCAGTTCTAAGACCTCAGGCAGTTTTCCTTGATTATTTCTCGGAAGACACTGTCCAGGCTCTTTTTTTATCATGGCTTTCTGGTAGACTTCTTAAATCTTAAATTATCTCTCCTTTATCTATTTTCCAGATCAGTTGTTTTTGCAGTGAGGTATTTTACATTTTCTTCTATCTTTTCAGTCTTTAGATATTGTTTGACTGATTCTTAATGTCTCATAGCATCATTAGCTTCTACTTGTTCAATTCCAACTTTTAATTAATTGTTTTATTTTTCAGTTAGCTTTTTTACCTTTTTTCCATTTCGCCAATTTTTAAGGAGTTGTTTTCCTTAGTGAAGTTTTTTTCCCCTCTTTTTGTCAATTGTGTTTTTAAAGGAATTGACAATTTTTTTTCTTCTCCCTCTCTAATTTGACTTTTAAAATATTTTTAAGGTCTTCCAAGAATGGTTTTTGTTCTTAAGACAAGTTCAGGGAATATCCTTTTGAAGTTTCAGATGTGGGTATAGTGCCAATGCTGTACTCTTTTAAATTCATATTTTGGTCTTCCCTGTCATCATACTAAGAATCTATGGTCTTTGCTTTTCTAAGTTGCTGTTTGCTTATTGTGATTGTATTTTCCTAGCTTTTAAAGTAGATCTCTGCTTCTGGGGCACAGGGGTTTCTGTCCTACACTTCTTGTACTGCTGGTGGGGGCCTGGTTACTGTTGTTGTGTGATGACTTCCTCAGGTTTTGACAGTTGGAATATTCTCTAGAGTTTTCAGGGTCAACAGGGGAGAGTTAGAGTGACATACTATTTATTCTGCCATCTTGGATTCCAGAAGTTTAAATAAGTGACTTTCAAACATTCAGTCTGAGGGCTGATAGCCCCAGGAGTAGTTGCTGCCATTGCCACAGGTTCTATGCCATCACCCAGTTCCAACAGCACCTCCCCAACCCCCACTCCCTGCACTGAGAGGTCTGGGAATCACCACTGCTAACAGTGATTTAGCCAACTGGGTGGGTCTACTCTGGTTTTCCTATGGTAAAGTGTGTGCTGGTGCTGTCTGAGTGATAGAATGTGCTCCTTTCCCAGCCTGGTGCAACAGATCCTTCCTGTTGACCTTCCAGGTTTCACTAGGCTGGAAAACTGACACACTCTGTCTCTTTTTGGATTCTACCAGTCTAGAATTTGTTCAGATTCACTTTTTTAGAAGTAATTGAAGGAATTTGTGGGAGAGCTCTGGTGAGTCCCTCCTTTGAATCCTTCATCTTGCCTTAGTCCCCTCTGAGCCACTGCCTTTAATACATCCCCACTGACTTTATTCCTCATGCCTGTGATTATAGAAATGACTGTACTCATAATCCTTTCTAGTTTATCCATAATTGTTGTCATTTCTGGAATCTAGAAATCATTACTATCAAAATATCCACATTTTTAGCAAAACTAGGTTTATAGCCGGCAGCAAACCTACTGTCTGGTTTTAGCCTTGATAATATTTTACATACCAATTCCTGATAAAAATAGCAATACTTGTACCTGAAATCTGAAAATCAGGTGGCAGTTGTCTCAAGCACATACTGTCTGAAAATACGCTCAAAATGTTTGAGGAAAGATTTTCTGAGAATTTTTCATTACCCAACGTATTTCAAGAAATAATGAAACTGTATCTGAATTGATAAGCAGATGTTAAAGTTTGGGAAATAAGTACCGATTGTGAAGGTTGCTTCACTGTGGTAAATCTGAATTTCAAAATCACCATATGTCATTACTTGTAATTAAGATATTATAAGTGCAAATGGAAAATACCTTGATTATCAGCAAATGAGGGAGGCAGGCCCATCATCTAATACTTTCATGTTAATGTCACTGTTTATCATCATCATCCTTTTTATATTTCAAGTTTTACAAATGTCAAATTTTATGGCACTATTTATCTATATTAATATCCTTCTAATTAGCATAAATTTAATTATCTCAAGGATTTTTACAACTTGGACTCCACTTACATTTTAGGCTTTTAGTACATTTCCCTCCTGTATGAACTGTGTGGTCCAGCCAAATTTACCTTCTTGTGTTCATCATATGTATCATATTCCATTTCCTTTCTACCTATGTTTGCATAGCAAGTCCCAAATGCATAGAATATGTTCCCCTGTCACTGCTGTTTCTTAGAATCCATTCATTCTGTAGTTCATGTCAAGAACCACCTCTTCCTGGGCTCATTTCCTAGTCCTTTCTAACCATTCCAAATTATCTTGTATTTGTTGTATATATATTCTGTATATATGTTTATGTTTATGTGTTATTTCACCAGATAGAATATAAGTTCATAAAGTAAGGGCCTGTTTCTCTTTTGTCATATCTTCAGATTTTAGAACAGTGCCTGACACACTTAATAAATGCTTACTAATTGATCAGTTGGCAGCTTAATTTATTTTTTCTTAAAATCTTTAATTAATTCAACAGTTTTTTTTATTCTAAGTTAATGAAAATTGATGTAGTATTTCATTTCTGTTTTTAATTAGAATAAGTACAAGTCTTAGGCATAATTTTGCTTATAATATACTTTTCCTTGTCCTTGAAAATATCAATACTGAGAAGGTTTATTTTGTGAAGTTCTAAAATTTGGTGACTTCATTCAAATATCTCCTAATAAACAGTCAATAAATTAATGAACTTTTAAGTGCCTAGTATGTGCCTGGAACTTTGGAAGGTGGTAGTAAGTTTTTACTATGACAAAAATGAAACATCCCCTGTTTTCAAATAGCTTATAGTCTAGCATGGAAGCAGAAGATAGCAGATGAGTAAGTATTTATTATTCACCTGTTTCCCCTCTGTTTCTGCTTATGACTTTCTGACCTTTGGCATCATGTTTTAGCTGTCAAGTATGCCTTAAAGTTCCATCAGTAACTGGAATCTCTTTACCCAAAAATATGTCTCTTCCATGCTGGCGCTCTTTTCCCATTAGTTAGTTCCTTCCATTGCCTCCATTTTGGGGAGGGGATCAACTGGCTAAATCTTGCTTTCTACCCTATGCTTCTGATTTTTCAGACCTTCAACATCATGACACTGTAGTCTCTCCCCTCCCACTTTTCTCGGCACATAGTAAATATTTAATACAGGCTTGTTGTCTTACTACTTCTGTTGCCTGTGTGCCAACTATTTCATCGTAGGCATTGGGGAGAAAAAAGGCAAAATTATCTTTAAGTTCACACTCATACACACACACAGGTAGACACATAGAGTAAATAAAAAGTAGCTACAATAATAGGTATAACATATATTATCAATCACAATACATTTTTAAGCTATATTTTGTATTTGGAATATATTAGAAGGTTTAGACTTAAGCCCTGGCTTTGCAATTTAATCATTGTATGACTTTCTTTTTTGAGTACACCATTAGACTTAAAGTTATGTCACCTCTCAAAGGATGATCTTGAATTACCTTTCATCTCAAAGTTCTGTGGTTCTCTGTAATGCTAATTAATTTAGCAGGTACTTGGTGCTCAGTAACTAAGGGCTAAATACTTCTGTGAAAGAAGCAGAAGGTATGAATTCTGTCTCCTGTGTGAACAGAGGGAATGAACTCTGTCTCCAGTTGCTGACTTGGCAGGAGGGGTTGGTTGAGACAGGAGGCCAGTGTGTGTATATAAGAAGAATTCCAGAGACAGAGAATCAGAATCAGGAATGTTCCTCCTGGTGGCTCTTGGTGGAGGAAGAAATGTGGGGACCAAAGCTGGCTGAGAGAGAGAGAGACAGAGACAGAGACAGATACAGAGAGAGAGAGAGAAAGAGACAGAGAGTGAGAGTCAGTGAGAGTTTCTCTCCCAGAATCTGGAAGCTGAGAACTGAGTTGGAGTTTTCTTGGAACCATAATTTGGTGAAGGCTGAAGTTGCCTGGAAGGCTGAGAGGGCCACCTGGAAAGCCAGCATTTCTTCTGGGTCCTAGGGACAGCCAAATTCCTGGAAGACTGAAGAAGCATGACCATGGGGATAAGCCTTTGTTTGTTTGTGACTTGGTTGATCCTTGAGTTAGGACCTGGCAACAGAAGTTGTGAAGGGTTTGAGATGTGCTGGACTCTATGAACTTTCGTGTGTAACAAGAACTGCTCAGAGGACTGGACAAGGAGCTGGGAGCTGTCTGCCTCTGAATTCAGGTGACTGTCTGGTAGGAGCTGGGGCCATGGAAGGGGATCCAGAGAATCTGAGAGACCACCCTGAGTCAAGATGAATAAAAGGCCTCCCCTTGGATGCATGATGAAATTGAAGTGTACTAGACACCAAGGGATGAAGCGTTTGTGTAATTTTCTAATGATTTTATTTAGTGATTAATGATACTTAGTCACTGATTGATAGATAAGGAATAAATGGAGTGTTCACTATACTGTGTTGCCCAAACCTTAAAAGCTGTTCACAGTAGCATTCATTTGGGAATCTGCTAGTACATGGCATTACATTCTGCATTTCTAAATATTTAGGGTTAATGAAAGTATGGATAGTAGTCTCACTATTTAGTCCTTGAGAATTTGTTGTTGTGACAATTACTGTGGTATCTTATCTCTATCGAATGACATGACTTTACCAAATGTAGTGTTTAGACTCAGATTTCATCTGATCAAGATGTGATGTTGAACAGGTGAAATAAAAGTCTTAGTGCTTCTGATATTATTTAGGAATAATGTCTACATTAGACATACAAGAAAGAAGAGTATAGCTGGGGTTGTGATACAGGTTGTCAAAAGATGTTACAGTATTACAAATTCTTCTAGAGGAAAAAGAAAATCCTGATAAAAAAAAATCTGAGATATTTCAGGCAAGGTCTGGTAAACTCTATTGGCCAAGTTCCTGATCTTTTCCAAGATGACTAAATCCTACTATTATTAGGATTGTCTGTTTGTCTTCTATAAAGTGAACTTAAAACTGGAGGGTCTTAGACATTAAGCTTGTTAAGATCTTTAAAAACAATAGGATTTATCTTATTTTCTGATGGTAATTCAGAACTTATAGTTCAAAGCAGCTGAAAAAAAGTAACTCAGACAAAACTCATTAAAATTAGTCTTTTAAAATTCTATTTTTAATAAACTGATTATTAAAGTCTTAAAAATACCAAGATGATCTGAATTTAGGAAAATACAATTCCATTTGCTACTTTTAATTTTTATAGGTTACAAAACACGGTTGTAGACTTAATTTTAATATTTTAAATTTTAATTAAAATCTCATTGCCCAGAATCTCTCTCTGTGCAACTTTGTGAAGCAATAGGAATCACAGGGTGAGAATTTTAGCCAATGTAAACAGCAGACTTAATCCTGAGGTGTTTAAATCTATTGAAGTCAATGAGAGATTCTACTTTGAGAAACAATGGGAAAAATCTCTTTTACAAAGCTTACAGGGAAACATATGCAGACAGTTCCCAAAGGCATTGGATACTGAAGAAAATTGTAATTTTGAGTAAGATACTACTCCATTTGTGTTTCAATAGCTTGGTTACTGAAAGGGACAGGAAAAGAACATTTATGAAGGAAACTTGATAATACCAGCTTGTGAAAAAAATCAGTCTCTCATATGTTCAGGAGAGATATAGACAATACTGAGGAAGAGATTCCTTTTGGCATTCGAATTACTGAGAATGCTTATTTGAAGGCAAAACATTGATCTAAGTATGGCTACAGGTCATTATGGTCCATCAGCTTATTTGCATACAACTATTGTTAGAGTTTTAATATTTGTTATTGACAAAAAGTTATAAAGCAAATACTTGTTTGGAGACTATGGGTTTCAGATAATAAACAAATGAACATAGCAGTTATTTAAGTCTATGAAAGAAATAATAAATTCCTCTTCATCTCAATTTTTTCAGTTGTGAATGCCTCCAGACAAATCTCATTATTGGATATCCCATTAGAGCTTTGTTCAGATATTTTCTCCTACGCTAGTTATATCTGGACCTCCATACCCCAAATTAATTTATATTTATTTCTTACATATCATGTATTGATTTACCAAATACAGGTTAGTTTCCTTAAACAGAATATCAGCTCCATGAAAAAGGACTACTTTGTTTTTAACTTTGTCCCTACAACTTAGCTCAGTATTTTTTTTTTAACATATTAGGATTTTGATAAATATTTAATTTTTAAAAAGAGTGAATGAATTATGTTATACAGTTTATCTTAGGTTCCCCACAGCTAAGCCAGTAGATCATAAACCCTGATTGGAACTATCAAGTTGGAATGGTTTTGTTCATAATTCTCTCAAAAGAAAGTCCATTCTTGCTAAATTCAGAAACATTCAATACCAAAATATAGACTAGAAGGTGAAAATTTTCATGGGCCAAGGCAGCTACATTATCTAATCACCCCTACTAGAACATAAGGTCTTTGAGGGAATGGGTCTATCTTTTTATGTAGTATATGTATATTTAGATATAGAGAGATATCTCTGTTTCTAGAATAGTGAGATAATATTTTATTATTAAGTATACAGGTATTATTATATTAACAAGTATATTAATAATATAATATTAATAAGTAATAATAATATAACAAGCATATTCTGTGCCAACAGAAGTTCCCATTGTGTGTTACTTCTGCCACCTATATTGGCATTCTAATTACATTAAAAAAAGTGCTGAGGATACAAAAAGAGTTAAAAGATAGTTGCTGTCCTTTAGGAACCCAGAAGCTAATGGAAGGAGACAATAAGCAAACAAATATATACAAAGAAAGTTGTTAAGGCGAGAAGAGGAGTAATACCTTAAAGCAAAAAAATGAATAATACCATCCTTTTAACTATGAGCATTCTGTCTCCTACTGTCACATCCCTGAAGGACAGTCTGCTAGGGGTTCCCAGTCAAACTTTCATCTGTGCCAGCAAAATGCAACTTCTACCTCCTGCTGTTGTCCTGATCATTTTCTCAAGATGTAGAGAGCCTTCAGTGTGTAAAGGAGGGTCCTTTCTTTTTACTTCAGGTCTTCCATCTACTGATGTACTGTCTCTTAAGGGGAAAAAAAAAACAAGAAAAAAAGTAAATAATTTTTGGGACTTCTATTTCCTACTGTGTCTTTTCTTGTCTGATTTCAAGGCTCTTCTTGCAAGAGGAATGGTGTCTTCATCCCAATCATGAACATTTTCACAGCTGGCCATATCTTGTGTATGCTAGATTTCTCAACATTTTTAGGTCAAAATTCAAACCCTGCTTATTATCTCTAAGCACCTGAAAAAAATCCTAACCAAACCCACACCGCTTCTAATGTATCCTATGGAATACCTCTTTCACTGTTAATAAACTTCCTTTCATCTTAAATTTTTTTCCTTTTCCACTCCTTCCATCTTCCAGAGATCACCAAAATCTTGTTCCCTCATGATGACACAGCCTTCTCTTCATCTTTTTTCCAATTTGGTCTACCTTCTCCCAATCCTTTAGACTTATTGCTCAAGGTGGCAGAGATCAAATACTCCTTGCTCCCCACTGCTACTCCTTCTAGCCCTAACATGCACTCCTACCTAATCCGAATCCCACTAGCTATTGTCTACATACCTCCATGTCACTTCTCTTATTTACTCCATGTGTTCAGTAACTGGCTCACAATTTTTCTGTCTTCCCCAATTTCTCTTCTCATACTAGAGGAATTGACTCTCTGTCAAAAAGCCTAACTACTCAATTCCTAAATCTATTCAATTTTCATGACTTATTCCTCCACCCCACTTGAACCACACACAAAGATGGTCATAGCTTTGATGTTGCTATCACCCACAAATGCACTACTTTCATGTCCATGAATTCTAAAATCCTCTTATCTGACCAAAATATATTGGTTTTTGACCAATCCCTGTGTCTTCCCTTACCAAATCATACTCGTTTTTCTGTACTGTCATCTCCAGCCACTTGCCTCCTAAAACCCATCTTTTCATGTTTTCTCCTTCTTACTGCATTGGTGAACCAATCCATCATTTTTTCTTAGAGGCTTTGGATGTAAGAATTTTGAATTTGTTACCTTCCTTTTAAATTAACTTTTTTAAAAATTAACTTTTGTTTATTTTTAGTTTACACCATTCATTTCCAGGAGATTTTAAGTTACAAATTTTCTTCCTGTCTTTCCTCTATCCACCAACCCAAAACAGTGATCTCACTTTATAGCCCCTCCCCCAATCTGCTCTCTCCTACATCCTCCCCCATCACCCCTCTGACTTTCTTGTAAAGCAAGATAGGTCTCCCTATCCTGGTGCCTGTATCTCTTATTTCCCAGTTGCATCTAAATAATAATTATATATATATATGAAATTATATATTTATATATGTATATATATGTAAAACATATTTTTAACATGTGATTTTAGAACTTTAAATTCTAGATTCTTTCCCTTCCTCCCTCATCACCCATCCCCACTGGAAAGACAAGCAATTCAATACAGGCTGTACATGTGTAGTTATGCAGAATATCTCCTCAATGGACATATTGTGTAACACAGACTACATTTCCCTCCTTTCTATCCCTCCTTTCTATCCTGCCCTCCTCTTGTTCTATTCTCTACTTTGTTCCTGTCCTTTTACAGAAGTGTGTGCTTCTAACAACCCCCACCAACCTGCCCTCCCCTCCATCATACCCCCTCTCATCCCCTTCCCTATCAGAATATATAATCTTTTTAGAGGACAAAAAGGATGAAAACATGGAGCCAGAAGATGAAAACAAAGTCAGAACTCCTGTGTCAAAAGCTTCCAAAAAAATATGAATTGGTCACAGGACATGGAGGAGGTCAAGAAGGATTTTGAAAATCAAGTAAGAGAAGTGAAGGAAAAATTTGGAAGAGAAATGAGGATGATGCAAGAAAATCAGGAAAAATAAATCAACAGACTGACTGAAGAAAATAACACCTTAAAAATAGAGTCACCTAAATGACCAAAGAGGCCTAAAAAGTCAAGGAGGAGAAGAATACCTTAAAAAACCAAACTGCCAAGAAGGAAAAGGAATTACAAAAACTCACTGAAGAGATTAATTCCTTCAAAATTAAATTGGTGCAAATGGAAGGTAATAACTTTATGAGAAATCAAAATATTACAAAAACAAATCCAAACAAATTAAAAAAAATAGAAGATAGTGTGAAATATTGTAAAGCCAAGCATGAGTACCTTTCAAGAGGACTACTTCTGTGAATAGCTTTAAGGTTCTGATGACACAATATAGTGAACTCCCTATTTATTAAGCAGTAAACTAAAGGAAAACATTCACAGAAAGCTGAATACAGCATTCACAATGTTATAACATAACAAGTTATCACTGAAGAGGCCACATAGGTTTCACAAAAGTGGCCACATAGTTTTAAAGAAAATATATCATTCAGTAAGTTCTTAACTCAGTCATCCTTAAGGAGACACATCCTTAAGCCTCCTTAAGGGACACAAAGTACAGAGGTCAAAATTCTTCATCCCTAGGTTACATTGTTTTAATCCCTCAGTCAAAAAGTCATCTTTCTTCTTCATTATAGTTTAGTTTCCAATCATCCTTAATTCAATCATCCTTAAGAGATACAAGGTGCAGAGTACAAAGTTACCCCACACTTAGACCACAGTAAATCATGATCTTCCCAGTTAGCATTAAGTACCCAAGAAGAGGTCTTTTCATTTTGATTCAAGGCTGCCTCCCAAATTCTATGGTTCCTCTTCCATGGGTCAAGCTCCTGCCTGATTCTACCCAATCATCACCTGGATTCACAGGTAGGTAGCTCTCACCTCCTCATCCAGCTCCACATTTAGCTTCTCATCCAGTTCTGTATTGAAGCTCACAGTGTCCAGTCCACCTCAAATCCTTTGCAGTTTCTAGGAAGCCAAAGCTTAACAGAGTTCAAACAGTATTCATTCACATTGCTCGCACCATCATCAATTCATGATCTGCCTGTGAAATCAACAGAGATCCACAAACAAGATCCAAGAGGTAAACACAAATCATCAGTGAAGTCCCAGGACCTATGAAACCTTTCTCCAAGACTACTGCAAACAGATAACAAGAAAATCCTCTTTCAAGGATTCCAGTAAGGTCCAAGAGTTTCATACAAATTATTACAAACAAAACTGAACACAGACAGAAGAGACAAACAGAGTGCCACCACCACAAATGTTCCTTTCTCAATTATGCTATCTCCAAGCTTGTGCTCAGCTTTTTATTTGGTTATTAGCTCTTCCCTGTTCCACCCACATCTTACTTACTTCCTGTTGCATTCTTTGACAAGTCCCTCACACTGTGGGTTTGACAAGTTCTGTTTCTTAACAAAGACTTGATACAATCAGAGCATGATTCAAAAGACCTTGAACTGAGACAAAGTGTTAAATAGTTAAATAGTTGAAAGAAGTCATTCAGTACTTCTTTGCAAATATCTCATTGGAAAAAACATTTACATATAAAATAGATCCAGGAAAGTTAATTTTAAAATTCTTGGAATATCTGAAAACCATGATCAAAAAAAGAGCCTACAAATCATCCTTCAGGAAATTCTCAAGGAAAATTGCCCTGAAAATCTAGAACCAGAGGGCAAAATAGAAATTGAAAGAATTCACTGATCACCTCTTGAAAAAGATCCCAAAAAGAAAACTCCTAGGAAAATTATAGCCAAATTCCTGAGTTCCCAGGTCAAGGAGAAAATATTACAAGATGTTAAGGAGAATCTATTTGAATATTGTGCAAACACAATCAGGATAACAGAAGATCTAGCAGCTTCTACATTAAGGAGTCAAAAGGTTTGGAATATGATATTTCAGAGGTCAAAGGAGCTAAGATTAAAACCAATAATCACCTCCCCAGCAAAACTGAGTATAATGCTTCAGAGGAAAATATGGTCATTCATTGAAATAGAGGACTTTCAAGCATTTTTGATGAAAAAACCAGAGCTGAACAGAAAATTTGACTTTCAAATACAAGAACCAATAGAAGGATAAGAAAGTAAACAGGCAAAAGAAATCATAAGAAACTTACTAAAATTGAACTATTTACATTCCTACATGGAAAGATGATAATTGTAACTCATGAAAGTTTTCTCAATATGAGGATAGTTGAAGGGAATATATGTAGATACACACACATATATGTATAGGAGAGTGTGTGGGTGTACAATATATATGTGGTTGTGTGTACATGTATACATAGACAGAGGGCACTGGATGAGTTGAATATGAAGGAATGATATCTAAAAAATAAAATTAAGAGATGAGAAAGGAATATATTGGGAGAAGGAAAGGGGGAGAGATAAAATAGTATAAATGATCTCATATAAAAGAAGCAAGAGATAACTGTTACAATGGAGGGGAAGAGCTGGAAGGTGAAAGGGAAGGGGTCAACCTTACTCTCATTGAATTTACTTTAAGGAGGGAATGACATACACACTCAATTGGGTATCTGCCCTCTACAGGAAAGTAGGGGAGAAGGGGATATGAATAAAGGAAAGGCAGATTGGGGGAGAGGGTAGTTAGAAGCAAACCCTTTGAAAAGGAACAGGGTCAAAAGAGAAAATAGAATAAGTTGGGGGGGTGAGATAGGATGGAGGGAAATACAGTTATTCTTTCACAATATAACTACTATGGAAGTATTTGAATAACCACACATGTACAAACTATATTGAATTGCATGTCCTCCCTGTGGGGGGTGGCTTAGGAGGGAAGGAGGGAAAAAATCTGGAAATCAAAATTTTAACAAATGTTAAAAAAAAATTGTTTTTTGCATGCAACTGGGATATAGGCCCCAGGATATAGAAATCTATCTTGCCCAGTAAAGTTGGGGGGGGGGGTGGATGGGAGAGGACATAAGATAGAACATATTGGGGGAACGGGTATTTAATATGCTCTCTCTAGGGAGGAGGGCAGTGGGAAGACAGGGAGAAAACTGATAACTCAAAATCTTGTGGAAACAAATGTTGAAAGCAAAAAATAAATAAATAAATTGGAGATTCTTTAAAAAAAAGATAATGACCACAAAACAGGAAAAATATTGATGCATTGCATTTGAAAGTATTCAAATAAATTTGTAAGATAAATGCTGAGAATGTTCTGTGTTAATGGGACCTACACACTCAGTTTCACCAGATTCACAATGCTAATTCATTGCTCAATAGACACTTGAACTCCATCTTTTCCCTAGATCAGAGTGTATTACAATCCATTTAGATTATGACAGCCTATACAATACATTGTAACAGTTGTAACAGAGAACTTGCCTCTTTTTTTATGAGATAATTTACCCTATTCTATATCTCCCTTTTTCCTTCTCCCAATATATTCCTCTCTCACCTCTTTATTTTTTAGATATCATGCCTTCATATTCAATTAATCTTGTGCCCTCTATCTATGTATACACATACACACATATATATTTTACATGCATACACCCTCCTATACATACATGTATCTTTGTTCACCCATTGATCCTTCCCAGAGCAATCAATGTAAGAAATGCCAACATATTTCACAAAAGCAGTCTTCATTAATATAGTTTTTGAAAGTCTGGTTCAGTCAGGATTTAATTGGAGTCAGTTGACCAGGGATTGAATACTGGCTTTTACGCTTACCAATATTTTGACCATGGTTGAATCCCTTAATCTCTCAAAATCTCAATTTTGTCATCTCTAAAATAGATATAATAGTTGTATCACCTACTTTCTAGCCCTGTTGTGAAGAAATTATCTTGTAACATGAAACACTACGTATGTATGTGTATCCATATGTAAACTATTAATCCAGGGTTTGAATTGATTCATAAAATAGTCAATAAGCATTCTTTAAGTTGCTGCTACATGCCAGGCTAGTTTCTGTGGATAAAAAGACAAAAATGAAAATCTCTGCTCTCAAGGAATTTATACTTTAGAGTAGGAGACACAGGTTGTCATATTCATGGGGCAAATGCTTTGTAACATTAAAACATTACATAGATGCAAAATATTACTCTGGAAGTTGAATGGATTCATAAAGCAATAAATAAACAAGTTTTTATTAAGCACTTACTATATGCCAGGAAAGGTGCTAGGTGCTGAGGAAGTAGATGAAAATTAAATAGTCCTTGCCCTCAAGTAGTTTATACTTTATAAATGGTGACATGCATTGCTGCTAAATTTACATTTTATTAATATAACATTCTGTTCGTATGTATGTGATATTGGTTCCAAAAACTTATAGTTTCCATGATTGCAAAATCAGGTATTACTTATAGTCTTTTGAAAAAGGGGTCTTGGTTGAGTCTACTTCCAGTAGCCATAATGGCAGAATAAGCAATTAGTCACTCTTGCTATCCCTCATTGACCTCTAAAAACCCAGAAAATATTGCCCCAGGAAAAATTCAGGAACAACAGAACCAGCAGAAAGATGTGATGTAATAGTCTTTAAATCCAGGAGTCTCTGGAGGTTAACAGGAAAAGCACCTTTTACTCTGTTGGAAGGGGTGTAGTATAGAACAAGAGGTGTCCTGGCAAGCCAGCAATAAGCTCCCCTTCAGCAAACTCAGGGCAGATGTTAAGCCCCAGCATGATGGAGTAGTCAGGTGCTAATACCAGGACACCCCCCCCCACCCGCTAAAAGCATCAGTGTAGCCTGAGGGAAAAGCAGAAATATCCCACCGGGGCACAGAACATGCCAGATACCCCCTCTAGCACCCCAGCTCAGGACCATGTAAACTGCCAGACCATCCTCTGCTGCCAACACCTCAAGCCCCAGCATACAAAGCTGGTGACCAGATCCTGGTCCCCAGCACAGGAAGCTTGAAGACAGTGCCCCCTGTGCTCCATCAGGAGAGATCAACTTTAAAAGCCAGGAAACAGCCAAACATTATAAGCAAAAAGCAGAAACAAACAGTGATCATAGATTCTTTTTAGGGACAGAGAAGATCAAAACATAAATTTCAGAAGAGATCAACATTGTCAATAAACACATGTCTGAGACCGCAAAGGGAAATATGAACTGATATCAAGGTTGAAAAGCCTTCCTGGAAGAGCTCTAGAAGGATTTTAGAATTCAAAAAAGAGAAGTAGAAGAAAAATTGGGAAAATAAATAAGAGGTATGCAAGAGAGAATTGATACCTTGGAATAGGAAGGACAAAGATTGATTGTAGAAAACAATTATTTAAAAAATGCAGTTGCCCAAATGGTGGAAAAAGAACAATGAAGAAAACAACTCCTTAAAAAGTAAAATTGGTAAAAATGAAAAAGATGTAGAAAAGCTAAATGAAGAAAACAATTTGTCAAAAAATTAGAATAGGGCAAGTGGAAGCTGTTGACTATATGGACATCAAGAATGAGTCAAACAAAATCAAAAGAATTAACAAAATATAGAAGAAAAAAAATAAAATATCTTATTGGAAAAACAACTGATCTGGAAAATAGAACCAGGAAAAATGATTCAAGATATTCAGTAAGGTATAGAAAGATAGTTGAAGCTATAGTAAGCAGTAGGGGAAAAGAGAAAGAAAAACAAGGAGGTGGATAGAAAGGAACACAGATTGAGAGAGGTGGTGGTCAAAAGCAAAACTCTAGTGTGGGGAGAAGGGAGAAAGGAGACCGAAAAGCTTAAATGGGAGAAAATAGGGTGGACAGAAAGTTACCATTAATAATGATAACTGTAAATGTAAATGAGTTGAAATCTCCCATAAAATGGAAGTGGATAGCAGAGTGGATTAAAAACCCAAAACCTACAATATGTTTTGTTGTTGTTGTTGTTTCTACAGGAAATATGTTTGAAGCAGAGAGATACACACAGAGTAAAGATAAAACACTGGATTAGAATATATTATGATTCAGTTGAAGTTAAAGAAAAAAGCAGAGGTAACAATGCTCATCTCAGACAAAGCAAAAGCAACAATAGAACTAATTAAAAGATATGAAATATGCTAAAAGTACCATAGACAATGAAGTAATATCATTACTAAACATATATACACCAAGTGGTATAGCATCCAAATTCTTAGAGAAGAGGTTAAAGCAATCACAGGAAGAAACAAACAACAAAACTATACTAGTGGGGCACCTCAACCTTTCCCATCAAAATTAGATAAATCAAACCACAAAACAAATGAGAAAGCAATTAAGGAGGTGATTTAGAATTTTAGAAATTTAGGAATTTTTGAAAAGTTAAATATGGTAGACCTCAGGAGAAAATTGAATGGGGATAGAAATTCTTGGTGGTAAATGATGCTTACACAAAAATTGGCCAGGTGTAATAGGACATGAAAACTCTGAAACCAATGCAGAAAGGCAGAAATATTAAATGCATTCTTTTCAAATTACAATAAAAATTACATGTAATAAGGGCCCATGGAAAGACAGACTAAAAAATCATTGGAAACTAAATAATCTAATCCTAAAGAATGAGTAGGTCAAACAAATCATGGAAATAATCAATCATTTCATTCAAGAGAATGACAAAAATGAGTCAATAAAGCAAAATTTATGGGATACTGTGAAAGTGGTTCTTAGGGTATTTTTATATCTCTAAATTCTTGCATGTATAAAATAGAAAAAGAAGAGATCCATTAATTGGGCATGCAACTAAAAAAGCCAGAAAAAGAATAAATTAAAAATCCCCATTCAAATGAAAAAATAGAAATTCTGAAAACCAAAGGTGAGATTAATAAAATTGAAAATAAATATATTGAACCTATAAATAAAACTAAGAACTATTTTTGTGCACAAAAACAATAAAATTGATAAACATTTCATTAATTTGATTTAAAAAAAAGAAAGAAGAGAAACAAATTACTAGTATCAAAAATGAAAAGGTGAATTCACCACCAATGAAGAGCAAATTAAAACAATAATTAGGAACTATTTTGCCTAATACTATGCCAATAAATTTGATAATCTCAATGTAATAGAGGAATATATTCAAAAATATAAATTGACCAGATTAACAGAAAAGGAAATAAAGTGTTTAACTCCTTTTCAGAAAAAGAAATTGAACAAGCCATTGATGAACTTCCTAAGGAAAAGTTGCCATGGCCAGATGAATTTGCAAATGAATTCTATCAAACATTTAAAGAAAAACTAATTCCAATACTATATAAACTATTTGGGAAAACAGGTGAAGAAGGAGTACTGCCAAATCCTTTCTGTGATACAAATATGATGCTGATAACTAATTTGCGAAGAGTCAAAATAGAGAAAGAAAATTAAAGACCAATCTCCCTAATGAGTATAGATGCAAGAATCTCAAATAAAACATTAGCAAAGAGATTACAGTAACTTATCACAAGAAAACTATATTATGTCCAGGTAGGATTTATTCTAGTAATTTGTGGCTGCTTCAATTTTAGGAAAACTATCAGCATAATTGACCATATCAGGAACAAACCTGAGAGAAAACAAATTAGTATCTTACTAGATGCAGAAAAAGCTATTGACAAGATACAACACCCATTCCTATTAAAAACCCCTGAGAGCATAGGAATAAATGAATTATTCATTAAAATAATAAGTAATGTCTATCTAAAACTAAGCATTTTATGTAATGGGGACAAGCATTTCCCATAAGATCAATGGTAAAATAAGGATATCCATTCTCACCACTAGTATTCAGTATTGTAGCTTTAGGAGTGAGAAAAAAAAGGAAATTGAAGTAATAAGAATAAGCAAAGAAGAAACAAAACTATCACTCTTTGTGTATGACATGATAATTAATTTAGTGAATCCTAGGGAATCAACTTAAAAATTACCTGAAATAATAAGAAAATTTAGCAAAGTGGCAGGATATAAAATAAACCCACAGAAATCATCAGTTTTTTTTCTATATTTTACTAACAGCTCAGCAGTGATAGAGAAATTCTATTTAAAATTATTGTAGAAAACAAAATATTTTGGAGTCTACCTGCCAAGAAAAACCCAGAAACTATATGAGAACTATAATATATAATATATATAAAATTGTTTGTGGATAGGTTAAGCTAATATAATAAAAATGACAATTTTGCCGAATTTAATTTACTTATTCAGTGTCATGCCAGTCAAACTACAAAGAGAGAAAGAACATTATGAAATTCAAAATAGATGGTTTTGATTATATTGAATTGACACAATTCAATAATTTTACATTACACAAACAAAACACAAACAAAAACAAAGCAAACACTATTAGAAGGGAAGCAGAAAGCTGAGAAAACAACTTTTACAGCTAGTGTCTATGATAAAGGCCTCATTTCTAAAATATCTAGAGAACTGAGTTGAATGTGTAATAATACAAGCCATTCCCCAATAGACAAATGGTCAAAGGATATGAACAGGCAATTTTCAGATGAAGAAATTAAAGCTATCTATAGTCATGTTAAAAATTGCTCTAAATCACAACTAATTATAGAAATGCAAATCAAACCACTCTGAGGTCATCTATCACAACTAACAGATTGATTAACATGACAAAACAGAGAAATTACAAATATTGGAGAAGATGTGGGAAAATTGGGACACTAATTCATTGTTGCTGGAGTTGTGAACTGATCCAACCATTTTGGAGTGCAATTATCCCCAAAGGGGTTATAAAACTGAGTACAACTTTTGACCCAAAAATTCCACTTCTAAGTCTGTATCCCAAAGAGATCATATAAATGGTAAAAGGACACATATGTACAATAATATCTATAGAAGCTCTTTTTGTGGTGTTCAAGAATTGGAAATTGAAGGATGAGCATCAATTAGGGAATGGCTGAACAAGTTGTGATATATGAATGTGATGGAATACTGTTGTTCCATAAGGAGTCATGAGCAGGTGGACTTCAAAAAAAACCTGGAAAGACTCACTTGACCTGATGGTAAGTGATGTGAGCAGAACTAGAAGATCATTAGACAGCAAGAGCAACATTGTGTGGTAGCTTTGATATATTTAGCTCTTTTCAGCAGTGCAAGAATCTAAGACAACTACAAAAGATTCATGATGTAAAATTATATCCACATCCAGATAAAGAACTATGGAGTCTGAATGCAGATCAAAGCATAATACTTGCCTTTTTTTTCTTCTTTCTTTTGGTTCCTCCCATTGGTTCTAATCCTTCTTTACAACATTACTAATTTAAAATATATTCAATGTGAATGTATATGTAGAGCCTGTATCAGATTGCATGCTGTTGCAGTGAGGGGGAAGGTAAAGGAGGTGTAGAAAATTTTAAATTAAAAATATTGTGAAAGTAAATGTTAAAAACTAAAAATAAGTAAAGAAAAAAAAGGGAACTAAAATGAGGTCCCAATGAGTCAGAGAGATCTGAAAAATGACTCAGTAATAACTACTAAAAGTCATGATTTCTACAAGTATTAACTGAGATAATGGGTATTTTGCAAATCTAAACTTACTATGCAAATATTATTATTATTATTATTATTATTATTATTATTATTGTTGTTGTTGTTGTTGTCATTAAAACATTTAAAAATACAACATAGTTGTCTTTTGTAGAAAATCATGAGTAGTTAAAGCTTTCTGTGGAGTGCTCTTTGATGATTTTACATCATAAAACAAAATCTCAAGTCTCTCTAGAATGTTAGACTATTACAGTTTCTTAGAGAGAGAAGTTGATCAGGGAGCAGATGGACTGTATAGGGAAAAGCCAAGGAAAGCAAGCAGGAAATCTCTGGGGAATGGCATATGATTTCTCTTATTGTCATTGATTTCTTCTCTGTTCAACACAGTATGAATTTGTATAATTTCAACATGGTATTACTTCCTGGTGTCATTGTTTATAGCTTTGTCTTTTCTATTTTTCATTACAGAAGGCTCATTTCTAGTTTCTGGGTTACATTTAGTACTGATCTGATTAATCTTTCCACTGTGGCTAAAGGGGATTCTAAGATAATAAATTCTAATTTAAGTGCACATTCTGCTTAAGTTTGTACTTCAGAGTATTAGAATATGTATACTCCTTTTGATGAATTTATTCTCAGTGATCTGTGAACATTTTGAATATATTACGTAAAATATAACCATTCTGTTGTCAAGTTATGTTACGCTATTTTATTGTTTTCTTGTTATAGGTGCACTCTGGCTTAGGAATTCCTGACTTGTCAACATTACATGTCATCAGGGGTAAATGTAGTTTCATAGTCGTACAGATGGTGCCTAGCTTATAGTGGGTATTTAATAAAGGCTTATTGAATTGCAGTGACAGGAATTTTAGTGCTACTGAAATCAGGAGCTTTTAGAGAGGAATCATGAAATCTTATGCCTTGCAGAATAAAAACACTTGCATAAAAATTCACAGAAAGTGGTATTTTGCATATTATATAGTGTACTACAATTACATGTAATCCTACTTTTATGAACCCATATTATATGTCCATTACACAGTGATAATGTAAATATTTAATTTATCATTTAAAAAAATGGAAAAAAACAAGCCTTTCCATAACATGGTACTAAAAAAAAAAAAGATGCTTGCACATGAAATTGTAAATCCACTATGTACAACTTGCTAATCCTTTCAAATATTCAGCAAAATTATTATGTAAATTCCTTTTATGTTTCCTTCCTTGCCACTCTAGGGATGACTACCATTAGACACAAATAATTGTGTGTATGTATGTGTATGAATATATGTATATATGTGTATATACACATTTACATTTATACATAGATATATACACACAAATATACATATCTTTGACTATATATACATGTGTGTGTGTATACACACACATATATATGTGTGTAAATTTGTCTATACATCTACGTATCAGTTTTTTTTCTGGATGCAGATAGTGTCTTTCTTCATATGTCCTTTATAGTTACTTTGGGTATTTTTAATAGTCAAAATAACTTATTCACTTAAAATCATTTTTAAAACAATATTGCTATTACTTTATATAGTGTTCTCTTGGGTCTGCTCACTTTGCTCTTCATTATTTCAAGTTTGTCTGGATTTTTTTCTTAAAATCATTGAGTTCATCATTTCTTATGGCACAGTAGTACTCCATCACAAATCATATGCCACAACTTGTTTAGTCATTCTCAGATTGATGGGCATCTCTGCAATTTTGAGTTCTTTACCACTGCAAAGAGAGCTACTATAAACATTTTTTAACATATAGGTTCTTTTCCTTTTTCCATAATCATCATTTTAATGTATTTTTAATGGGCAAATAATTGTCACCTGGAGACTATTAACCTTAATGCTTTGAAAGCAGAAATGACTTTCCTGAGGGACTGGAGAAATTAACTCGTATTTAAGAAAAACAAGAACAATACAAAACAAAACTGATGACATTGCTTAAGACAAAAGTGTAGTTTAGACTAGATTAAAATTCATATAGGATATGTTTAATAGAATAAATTTAATATATAATGTGATGTAGATAATAATAATTTATTATTTTCTACATGAATATCCAGCTGCAGGTATCTCTCTTCATTTTGATTTGATAGTACCCTATTAGAGAACTGATTTTAACTTTTAGGTTCTGAAGGTTTTCTGTTTGAGAATTCTTGAGAGACTTTTAGTATCCTGAGAAAGTTGTATGATACCACTATATTTCTAGAGCTTACTAGAAGTTATCAGTTGCAATTGATGGTTAGAGGTAACACAATGATTTTGCTTACTATGATCAACTTATAGAATATTTAAATATGTCTTTGTATTATTGGGTACCTTCTTATTAAATTGTATAGCCAGTAACATCAGAACTTTTTTTAAACCACTGAGACTAAAGAGTTTGAATAAAGAGGAAAAACAGCTTATGGGAAAAAATAATTTCTCAGATTTATTTTATAAACTGTGATGGATGTGGGAATGTATACTTCCATTAATTGATGAGGGACTATGAGATCATATCCTTGGTTATCTTAGAACCTAGGTATAGAAATAGTAGTTACAATTCAAGTGACTTATTGATGGGTGGAGCTTGGTATGGTTGTCAACACAACATAGCCTACCAGACACCACTACTACCTCAACAACCATGCATAGCACTGCTCTGGGCAAGCAATGTCATTTGATCACTTTATGGACTTTTGCAAACTATGAAGCAGAATAAAAAATCCTTGGAGCCAAATAATTCCATCCTTACCAGGATTTATGGATCCTGCACATATTGTGTCTTAAAAAATTTATCAAACATGCTAGTTCAATACCTCTTGAGATAAAGGATTTATTGCCTTATGCAAAAGCTCTTTAAACATTCAAATATTTAAATGTTATTAATAATGTGTTCTTTAGATTAACCTGAAGTCCATCCACTTTTAATTCTCTTAATTGGCCTCAGTTCTATCTTCCAGATAAAGTAGAAAAAAATGTATAATCCCACTTCCACATGAGAGTCCTTAATACAATTTAAAGCTGCTATAACTCTCCCTTTTACCCCTTTCCAGCTATTTTTCTTTTCCTAGTTTCCCCAACCTTATTTATGCTATAATTTATTTGCAATATTCCCCTGCATTTTTCCTGATAACGTTTTTACAGTCATAGAGGGAAGAGTTGAAAGAGATTCCAAAAGACAAATATTTTATTTTTGTTTTATTGATTCCCTCATGGTTTAAGGATTTTATTTCTTTTTAAAAGACAGATTACAAATCCTCATGAAGTTTGGAACCCACTACATTTTTGAAAGTCTATGAATTTTATGCCATGGACTATACATATTGAAGACATAGAGATAGAGACATGTAAGCATACGTTTTATTTCTGTCACTTGAATTTTTGAATTCTCACCTGTAACAGAGAGAACATAATGGAACTAGAATCATAAAGTTTAGGAGAATCAAGGGATACTCTGAACTAAGTAGGGAACATATCTATAAAATAAAAAATTAGTGTTTATGTCAAACATTCTTCCCCTGATTCCCCTCCATGGCAAAATAGCCTAATTCTTAAAAACATCTCATTAATCAGGCTGTCCTCTATGGTTTGTTGATTTAGGGATGAGGCAAATGGGTTTCAGGTTCCTGAGAAAAGAGTATCAACAAGGATAACTATGATTCTTGCCTTGCTTCTCCCCTAAACTTGTCATATATACCTCCTCCCTCCATGGGCAGTTTCACTAGTTTTGATTAATTCTGATAAATCATATGGATGTTAGACAAGAAATGTTATATAAAACTTTCTTTTACTCAGCAATTACTCCATGTATTGCTTTCTTTGTTGTACTCCATTAAATATCACTTCTATTTATAAGCAATCTTGTACTGGTACAATCCTTTAGATTGTAAGGGACTCTTTTTTGATGCTTTTCCTATCCCCAATGCTTAGCATTTAGTAGTGGTTAAATAAATTTTTATTTACTAATTCATTATGAAGTCTCTGGAACTACATTAAATTTCCATTCCTAGTGGCTTTAAAGTTAGCCAGGGTGTAGTATTTGGCAGTCTATTGGCTATTTAATCATGATCTAGAAATCCATTAACACAGAATTCAGTATAAAATCAGGTTTTTTTTTTTTTATTGACTATGGTAAGGATAATAGGGAGATATTAGTGATGGTTGGCTTCCTTATTAAAATTCAGTCTTTGAGTGGCTTGTGGTGAAATGTTTCTCTAAAACTAATTTCTATGACTGATTCTCAGTTTCTCTAACAGTTCTATCAAATAGTATGTAGTCTGGGTTATTGGTCTCATCAAGCACTTTTCTATTACATTTGTTTTCTTCTATATGTTGCATACCTAATTTAGTCCACTGATTGAATTTTCAAATTGTGGCAAATTGTTTTGATGATTATTGCTTTGTATTACAGTGAAATCTGGTACTGATAGGTCCTCTTCCTTCACATTAGTTTTCATTATTTCCTTTGGAATTCTTAATCTTTTCTATCTTCAGATGTAGAAAGGAACCTTAGCAAATAAAGACATAATCTTTTCAAGGAGATCAGGAAAGGTCTTTTACAGAAGGCGAAACTTTATTTGAAACTTTAGTGAGGCCAGGAAGCAGTGGTAGAGATCAAAGAGAGTATTCCAGGAGTAGGTAACCTCTAGCAAAAATGCATGGAACAAGGAATGGGAACAGCAAGGAGGCCAATATAATTGGATTACAGGGTGTGTGGAAGAAAGTGAGGTATAAGAAGGGGTCTGGTTATGAAGGACTTTAAAAGATAAACAGAGGATATTATGTATGGTCATAAAGGTGATATGGAGCCACTGGAATTTATTGAGTAAGAAAGCAGCATGGTCAGATCTGTAGATCACTTAGAAACATGAAAGGAGGGTGGACTGGAGTGGAGGGAGATGAGGCAGGGTGACCTACCAGACTTCTAGAAAGGACTATAAAGTCTCCCTCCATCCAGTCCAGGACTATACATGAAGGCTATCAGAAAATTGTGGAACTCTTAACAGAGACCATTCAAAGTAGGATGAGATCCCAGCACAACACTAGCCAGAATATGTACAGAAGACAGTACAAGACTAGCACCCAGAAAAGTAGGAAGGCTTCTCACACCTGTTCCTCAGAAATAAAAAAGGCCTATGTAGCCCCCATTGTTATCCTGCACTTCAACTAAAGGGAAAGAGAAGACCAGAGAGAGAGCCCGGGAAGTACAGCACTAGGATATATTCAAAACAGGAACTATAGGAGGGAACACAAAGCACCTGATAGACTGTAGGAAGGCTTCTCTTAATGCAATCCGTAATTTTTTGGGGGCCTCTTGGGCAAGAGAGAAAGTCATCTCCTAATTCGAGATTGTTAAAAAATGAGATATAAAAGGGATTGAGGCCAAAACCTAAGTTAAGTTACTAGTTCACAAAATTGAAAGCTAGGAATTCCTGCAGATACTGGGGCCTAGTCTTAACCAGGAATAAATATAATCTGATTATTCCATTCAAGACATGGGAGGGAGTAGAGTATTATTCAAGTATAATGTCTCAATTTCAATGTAAAAAATAAAGGTATATGTGTGTGTTTATATATGTATATGTATGCATATATGTAGATTTGTGTGTGTTTATACACACAGAAAAAAAATACTGAAAACAATGAAAATAGCATGGAATGAGAAAAACACAAGAGGTATACCCAACAAAAAAGATGGACTCCAAATGAGTCCAAGTAGATTCCCAGAGAAAAGACTGTTTTAACCAAAAGGTCTATATGACTACCTGGAAAAAATGAAGGAAGTGATACAAAATATATATTTTAAATAAGACAGATGGAAGAAATAACAGGTATGGAATCAAGAGCTTAGAATAGAATGTGATAAATCTTACCCAAGAAATAAACTCCATGGAAATTGTAATGTACTGAATAGAAAAAATATGAGACACAGAATATTAAAAGAAAATTAAAAGATGTGGGGGAAATGTTAAGGTATATAATAAAAAAAGTGATCCCCAAAACAAGTAAAGAGAGCTAAAATCATCAGACTGCCTTAAAAAAATAAAAAAAAAAAAAACCAATAGATTTCACCATACATGTTTCTCTTTGTCCCTACCTGCAAAGCCAAGCACGAGCAGCTCTCCAGAGGACAGCTGCTGTGAATAGCTCTAAGCCTCTGATCACATAGTATAGTGAACTCTCTATTCATTCAGCAGTAAATTGAGGCAAAACATTCCCAGAAATCAAAGTACAGCATTCACAATGATATAACAACTTATCACTAAAGTGGCCACATAGTTTTACACAAAAGATATCATTCAGATAAGTCCTTAACACAATCATCATTAAGGAATACAAAGTACAAAGGTCTCCCACTCCTAGGTCACATTGTCTTAATCTCATCAGTCAGAAAATCTTCTTTTTCCTTGATTGGAGACTAGCTTCCAATCTTTCTTAACTCAATAATCTTTAAGGGGTACAAAGTACAAAATTTTCCTACACTTAGGTCAGAGTAAGTCATGATCTTGTCAGTCAGTACTAAGTACCCAAGAAAAGGTCCTTTCGTCTTGGCATGAGGCTGACTCTCAAACTCCATAAAATTGCCTTTGCTTGCCATTACACTACCCTAGTAATAAAACAGGTTTCTGGTGCCTCTTCTTCCCACTGCCACCACTCCCTCATCCCATAGCCATGCTTGCACTTGGGCTATTCCACATAATTAAGTACATTTTTTTTTTCTTTAGAATAATTGGCATGCAGGAAACTGAGAAGAAAATATTCCCTGATCAAGTTGAAGGAGTTGAGGATTATAATTCTGAGGAACAGATGGTGTTCAGAGAATACTATTTCCCCTCACAATTCTGCATGAGGCAACCCAAGAAAAGATAGTACCTTTCCAGTCCAGTATTTAAAACATAGACTATTTGTGTGTGGGTATGGAACAGGGGGAGGTATAAAAGTGAGGAGGGTGAAGTAAAGATATAGCAAGGGTTCTTGACTTCTATGCATCATGGATACCTTTGGAAGTCTAATGAGACCTATGTACCCATTCTCAAAATAAATGCATAAAATAGAGGAAAGCAAAAATTACTCAAAACAAAAATGAAGTCTTATTTTCATATCCAAATTTATGATCCTTTATATCTATATAGGAGCCTCAGTTTAAGAACACATAAATGATATGTTTCCCTTGTCTCTGTATGTCTATCTTTCTCTGTTTCTGTGTCTGACTCTATATTACCTTTATTGTCTTTTCTGTTTCTGTCTCTCAGTCTGTCTTTGTCCCTACCTTTCTCTGCATGTCTGTGTGTGTGTACCCATGTGTATGGGCCTGCATATGTGTGTATATGTGTCTTTGTCTTTTTGTGTCTCTTTCTCATTACCTCTTTTTCTTCTTACTTTATCTCTTCTGCTTGTCATTCCTCTGGTTGATCTAGTACTATTTGACATATTTTGGTGGGCCCAGAGAACTGGTCATGAATAGAACCTTCCGTAGTTCTATCTTTGTGGTGTTTCTCCCATGGTAATATGACTAATAAATGTTAGAACCAATAAGACCCAGTTCTTCTGAATCCATATTCTTTCTAATAGTCACGTTGGTTATTTAAAGTTTAACCAAGATCTACTTGATTTGTTACAATAATTAGGGGAAAATAGAATCAGATGAGATATGACTTGGAAAATTTGAAATAATCACAATTTGAAAGGGCTAAGATTTCGTTTCATTTCTTTTATTCAGAAAATCCTTTCACGATGGTTTCAAGATTTTTAATTGCCTTTCTTGGATCCTAGACATAATCTTGGACTATTACTGAAACAGATCGACTTATGCTCCGGTAAGACAAATGATTCCTAATGTTTATTTCACTGTTTAGTGCTGGGAGAAATGAACTGTTATTTTTTTTATGTTATAGTTTTTATATGTGACTTATTTCAAATGAAAATTATAAGAATGATGTGCATAAGATCATAATAGCCTATCAAGGTTTTGGATTTCAAAATAAGAAGGTGTGTGGGGAGTAAGCCCTTTCCTTTCTAAACTGTGATTATTTTTTTCTGTCCAGAAAATCATTTAGGTTAAGTATAATTAAGACTTGAAATATTATTTTGTCCAGACGTAAGAAAATGAAAGAGAAAATATAAATGAAAG
>CM053590.1:153699969-153711080 GCA_028646515.1 Pseudochirops corinnae | reverse complement strand
TGGGCAAAAGTATTATATCCTAGACTGTAAAAATAAATTTATCTAAAAGTTTTATTTAGAATAATTATTTTTATATAATCCATTCCACAAACTCACTTTATCCATCTAAATATATATGTTATAGGATAACGTTTTTTTTTTTCTCACCACCCTTGTGGAAAAAAAAAAAAACAATACCTGAAAGAACTTTTAATACTTGATTATGTGCAATTCTTGGGTGGGCTTAAGCCTAGTACTTTTATGTGAAGGAAATACTCCTGGACAATTCAACAGTTCACAAAAGGATATTTGCTTTGCCACATCAAGAGAATTATATTTAACATGGTTATAAATTGAGGAAATCCTGAGTTGATTCAGCTGATTGGAACTTTCCTGCCTCTAAGTTGTCCCTATGGGTCCATCAACCAAACATCAGAGTTGATAACATGCTCTGACATACACTTTATGCATATCAATTTCAGAGCTATGTAGAATACTAGTTGGAGAAGGGATACATTGAAATAAGAGACTAAGTCAGAGAGGTGATGAAAGATTGAAAATGGGTTGATGGCTACATGAATGGACAAAACAGTATGATTGGGAGCAATGTTATGGGGTAGAATTGACAAGATTTTGTTACTGGATAGGGTGGGAGAAGGTGAGGGAGAGAGAAGTCTAGTATAACTGTTGTTGAAACCTGAATGATTTAAGATAGTGTTAGTTAGGAAGAAGGGTGAATTGAGAGATCTTTTGTCATGTTGATTGAAGAGGCAAATGTGACATCTAGTTGCAGATGGTCCACAGGTAGTTGTTGATAGGAGTCTGGTGCTGGATATGTAGGTTTCAGATGCATATACGTGAAGACAAAAATGGAATTCACTGGGACATAAGAGTTCATTGAAATACAGATAAGTAAATTCAGGACAGAGCCATGGGATGTGCCCCTTTGTATAGGCTGGGTAAATAATGTGATGATCCATCAATGAGAAAAATTTGGTGGGAAAGGGAGAATAAGAACTAGGAGACAATAGTGTCAAGAAAACCCAGAGAAGAGACAGTTTACAGTATCAAATTCAGAAAGGTCACATGAGATTAAGTTTTTAAAAGACCATTGGGTTTGACAATGATCAGACTGTTGATATATTTGATGAGAGGTTTTTGTTTGTCGGTTGGTTGGTTGGTTTGTTTTACAATCTACTAGTGCTTATAGAACTCAGGATGAAAAGGGGTGAAAAGTTAGTCAGAAAATAAGTAAGAAATACAGGTAAGAAATATATGTATCCAGGCTACAATTTTTCATTCTTTGTCATTATTGTTCATTTCTCCTTGATAAACCCTCTGTCTCAAGTATTAGAAGTCTTCCTGTTATTATTTCAGTGTCTCATAAGTATGCCTATATCATTCAGGAATCCTATCTATTCTCCCTCATTTTTTCCCTACATTACTACTCCCTTCCTTCTTTATTGACATGTAGTTTTGTGCTAGTTTTTGCATTCAATTCATTATTAACATGCTTGCAACTTGCTTGTGTCTACTCTGTGTCTGTTTATTTCCCTTTAAGATAGTTGTAATTTTAGTATTTTTCTAAGATTATTGTATTATCTTACTCAAAGTCTTTTGCCATCATTAGGAAATACTGATCTTAAAAATGGGCTTGCTATTCTTGTCTGCTCAATATATATCTTTCAACCACTTTGCTTTTCCAATGTGGATGATTGCTTCCAATGTTTTCTCATTGCTATGGATCTTATAGAACTGACTTGTGATGTCTTTAGAGTAATGCAATTAGTTCAGTGTCTTTTATAAATAGCAGACTTCAGAAGACTTTGACATAAAGAGAATCATTCAAAAACATATTTGATTCTTTCATAGATCTTCCATGAATTCCAAACATATGTGGAAAACACATCCCTGTTTAAAACTGGACTAAATGACGATACTCAGCAGGTTGTTGTATTTTTTTATAGCTGTCATGGATTCTAATGAAATTTTTGAGAGATCAGTAAGAGATAACTTCCTAGAGGAAAACACTTAAGGCTGCAATGTCAAATGCTTTCTTAAAATCAATAAACAATAAGTAGAGGGACATTGTATGTTCCCTATAGATCTCAACCAACTATATGGCCCTAAATACTGTGATCTTGTGCATTTTATTTAGAATTCCCTTGATGTTCTACCCTCTAGACTTTTTTCATAAAGGTTCAATATGAATGAAAAAAAACGTACGTGTCAGCAGTTGCTAATAAATTCTCAGTCACTTGTTATCATTGGAATATTGGTAGTAGTAAAAAAAAAATGCCATTAATGATTCTCTTCATTCTAATATCCCCTTTGAATCTACATCTACTTATATAATCTCATGTACTCAAGAGAAATGTCAAATGTTGCTTACTGAAAAGTCAAGAAAGATGACAACTGGGGAAAAAAAAAACACCAGAGTTTGCAGTTTAGAGAAGTTGTTTTTGAAGGGAGTAATTTTAGTTAAATAGAGAGCAAAGAAGAGAAGAAGCAAGAAAATGAAGAAACATATTAATAGGCACTATCTCACAAGGTTCAAATGAGTTAACATATGTAAAATGCTTTGTAAACCTTAAAAGGTTGTATAAGTTCTAAAAGTGTAATTTTAATTAGAGGCAGCTAGGAAACACAATAGATTAAGCTTGCAGTCAGGAAGACTTGAATTTAAATGTGGCCTCAGACACTCACTAGTTGTGTGACCCTGTAATGTTAATGGAACAGGAAGGTCTTCTTTGTCCATTAACAGACCTATGTGATCACATGTCCCCTTTTCTCTGGGAACAGGAGCCGTGTTCCCAGGTCTACATAGGGATATCAATCGTGGATGTCTTACTGCTTTCACAACTGTGATACATCCTGGATCATATAGAGCTCATTGGGGGAGGAATTTGCTTAAGGAGGAGCTTGCTTAAGGTGAGGCTTGCTTGTAGGAAAGCTTTCACACCTTTTGGTACTAAGCTTATTAGGCACTGAATCACAGGGGTTTTTGTGCCTTCTGACTCTGAGCCCATTAGTTGAAAACTATACATACTGGGGAGGTTGGTATTTTCCTGTGGGGGTTCACTCATAAGAAGGACCTTTTGATTCCCTGGCTGGGACTCTAAGTAGTAGTTTGTTACAAGCTGCCCAACTACTCAAATGTTAGTGCTCTTCCTATCTGGTGGTGTATGTAGGTGGTTGTATTACTTTGTTGAGACAGTAGGAGCCCTATCTATTGAATCGCTGTGCTAAATTTTCTGCTTGTATTTTCTACTTATCTGCAATTAAGGTAACATTGTTGACCCCCTTTTAAGTTGTCTTTCATTTTGAAAAGCAGATCAAAGAATCATCATCAAAGATGGCAAGTAGGCCATCCTAGATGTGTTAGGGTGTTGCTATTACAGATCCTGGGTAAGTCATTCTTTTCCACTTCAGTTTCCTGAAATGGAAAATGGGGATATTGGTAACATAATAGTGTTATTGTGAAGCTCAAATGACATATTATTTGCAAAGCACTTAGCATAATACCTGGCACACAGATACTTTAAAAAATTCTTCTTAATAAAATTCCTCTTTCTTTCCTAACTGCCCACTATATGCCAGGCATTTTGGTAATAGTTTTATAAATAGGTTGGTGCTATTATTATCCCAACTGACAATTAAGGAAATTAGAGTTCAAAGTGACTTGGCCCAGGGTCGTGCAGTTAACAAGTGATGCCCCATTTGAAATCAAGTCTTCCTAAATGCAGGTCTAGTGCTTAATCCACTGTGCCAACTGGCTGCCCAGAAAGAATATTGAAATGGATTAAGAAGTGAGTTAAAGGAGAAAAAGTAGAGGCAAAGAAAAATTACAACTAAACATATCATAGATCATCAAGAAATGGAACAGAACTTAGAGGCCATCTACTCTCACATACTTATTATATAGATAATGCAACTGAGGACCAGAGAAATTAAATGACTTGCTCAGTGTCACCCAGGTATTAATCAGCTGAAGTAAGATCCAAAATCAAGTAGCCATCATTCCAAATGTTAGCAGTCATCATGTTTTACCATGCTATATTCCAACAAGTTTTCAGTCAATTGGGCTCCAATATCTTACTTTCTCCAGGGAAGTATCTGACATAAGAGAATACAAAGACATGAATACCCCTAATTTCCAGATGTATCCCAGTCAGTCTTGGAGAAGGCTAACAAGAATTTTTTTTATGTTACTTTCTATTTCTATTTATTTTAAATTTTGTTTACAAGTTCTGTTTTTAGTTGCAAGTTCTCTCCCTCCTTCTACCTTTTCTCTATCCATTGAGAAGGCAAGAAATGAAATATACATTATACATTTGAAGCCATGCAAAATATAATTCCATATTTGTCACAAAATGATTTTATTAAGTTTCCTCCTTCTAACACAATTAGCACATGTGCAATTTCTAAGTTCAGTTTAGTGGTACTAACCCAGAAATTGCCTTCCTTGCTTTTACAAATTGCTTATTAGCAGCCTTAGAATAAGAGAGCCTAGTGTCCTTCTTAGAGGAACTGTCATCATTCACTGTCTGCCTTTTCTTACATCTGTCATCATGATTGTGATATCAGTAACACTTTGGAACAAATGAGTGAAGGCTGATTAATTCTAATACAGTGTAGCTAATTTTATTGTAACCAGGGACTGTTGATGTTGTCTGGTTTTGTTTGTTGTGTTTTTTTTCTTTTGTATCCCCAGAATCTAAAATAACACTTTATTGTTAAACAAGAGGTATTTGTAGAATTGAATCATTAATTTTATATATTGGAAACCTGAGGGAAAGGGAATGGTCACTTAGTTAAGTCAATAAGTATTTAATTTGACTTTCCATCTCTTGTCTTTCCGTTAAGTTGAGATTTCTACAGCAGCAGCAATTTCTGTAAAAGAAATCTGCTAGTTTTATTAAAGTGAAGAGAATGAATTAGGAGAGGCCTCCTGAAACGGACAAGTTTCCCAATCAGCTTGATGAGATTATAGATTGTGGGACTTTGGTTTTGTTTTTTGGGTTTTTTTTTTTGGCAGCTAGGTGGTGCAGTGGCTAGAGTGTTGAATCTGGAATCAGGAATACTTGGGTTCAAATCTGACCTTAGGCACTAGCTGTGTGACCCTGGGAAAATAACTTTACCTTGTTTGCCTCAATTTCCTCATCTGTAAAATGAGATGGAGAAGGAAATGGCAAACCATTCCAGTATCTTTGCCAAAAACAAAACAAAACAAAAAGGGATAGGGAGAGTGCTCTATAACTGAAAAACAACCAAACAGTTCAGTTCTGTATTTCAGAACTTCCCCTGAGTTATAAGTACTTGCATTGTGATCTTAGTGATTGGATTTCTTTTAAATTTCTCCTAAAATGCTAGAGGACAGACTTTTGTTATGAGTCCTCTCTCTAATGTCTGCAAAAAGTCAGCTCAGGGTTTGGGATGTTCAAGAAAGACTAGCAACTCAGCCTGAGGGCTTGCTGAGCCATGTTCAGGGCTGTTTATCCACCTATATAGATAACACATCTGAGGACCAGAGAAATTAAGTGAATTGTCCAGTATCACCCAGGGACTGAGCAGCAGAAATAAGATCCAAAGTCAGGGACACCTGACTCTCACCTGTGGCTACCAGAAGCTACAGTATATGTAGTGACCATACCTTGGTAAAACATATCAGCAGCCATGACAAAGCAGGTTGAGGGTAACCAATAGGTCTCATACTCTTTAGTGAGTTAGGTATGTGAATACTTCCCCCAGCAGAATGGGGAGATGAGAACATTTTTTCCAATGGCCATGAAAGTGGCTGAAGTAGGATCTATGAAGCACTTAGAATTTGGTCAGATGTCAAAGACTCCAAGAATATTCATTGTATCCCAGGGCATTACTGGTTGCCTTGTCTTTTGTCCTGCTACTGGGCATGGGTGACTGGAAGACAGAGTGAGTCTGACAACTTTGTGCAACTATGCCTCACTTCAGTTCTATTTACACTCAAGTCAAAACATCACCCCATGGTACCATTGGTTCTCCTTGAAAAGAAAGACAAGCAACAATAAAAAGTAAGCTAACACAATATCACTCTATTTTAGACTTTGGAAAGTTAGACCAGTAGTCAAAAGAGCAGATCTGCTGATATGATCAGATGTTTTCAAGGTGGACTTTATTTAATAAGTTAAAAAAAAAAGCAACAACTATATTCAACGTGTAAAACAGTACTATCCCTTTTACTAACAAGTCCTGCCTTTCAGAAGTACAACCTGTACTCATAATTACTTCCCTCCTCTCAAGAATACCTGGTGGTGCATTATGCCTGAAGCACATGATAGAGACAGACCTGGAGGATAGTTCATGGAAAATATTTTTGATCTCTTGCCTATTGCGTAAAATATATGGGTCTGTGTATATGTACACTGTGATATACAGATCTAATTCTCTAGTCAGAGAAGGGCAATATACTGGGATATGCCAGTTTTGGGAGCCAACTCATATGTAACCACAAGTTTGAGAGTTTTCAAGGTTGAGAGTTCAGGGATCAGACCTTCTAAAGAAAGAACATGCACATAGTTTATGTGCTTTGTCCTACTTGGAAAGCAAAAGTTCATAGCTCTTGAACAGTAAAGGCCTGATGGGAAGGAGATGGCTTGGTCATAAGCCCCTCAGATATCTATAAATTCTGAAGGGAGCCTATGTCACAGCATGCTACTATGAGTTCTAATTTCTCCTATTCACTATATGAATATTAAATTAAACATCAAGCGTATCTCAATGAACCTCCAAAAAGCCTCACTTGAAATTCAGTGAAGCCTAAGTAGATTACTTCTTAAAGCAAATATGAAAATGCATAATAACTCCCCAAGCATTTTTTCTAGCAATTTGGTTATATGAAGTTAACCTACATGTGTAGGAGTATTTCATCAGTGTAGGCAGTGCTTCTATCCACAAAGATAATAATCCATGCACATCTTAGTAGGCAGATTTTATGAATTAATATAATCAAAAATATCTGTCACCCAGATCAAGATTCCTTGGTTACCTGTATATCATATAACGGTATGGTAGAAAATTATTCTCTAAAAAAGGGGGTAGGTGTTGGGGAGTCAAACATTCATTAACTACAAATTCTTTCATTTTGTACCTGCCAAGCAGAAGAGACTAGCCTAGTTTTAAGTAAAATTGTTTTCAACAAGTATTTTGACTTGACATAGATCTAGGATTAAGCTAGAAATCCCACAAACATAATATATACACTTTAAAATGATACAGAGCAAATCTCACAACTTTATCCAAAAACGTGTTGCTAATATAAAATTCTTTCATAACAGAGTAGACCTAAATGATTTTCCCTTTCCACATAAGGTTCATTATAGATTTCTGTTAACATAAATTTTAGTTGTCTATAAAGTATACGTTCTAGGAAAAACAAAATCCTTCATAAAAAATTCAATTGGTGTTAATATTTGATTACTTTAGTCTTTGTTATCAATTTATCGATTAATAAATAATCCATTTTCTCTAAGCTATATCAAAGAGAATAAAGCATCTTCCTGAGAAGTTATGGTAACAAGATTTATAATTCTTGAAGTATTCCTATTTGAAAAAAAAAAATCAAACCTATAGTCATGTATTACCTAGTCTTCTTTATCTTATATGCAAATTGTGTTTTCCTACTCATATGGATATGTTTCATTATTATTGTTTTATATAACAATATTAGTAATAAACATTTACATAGCACTTCATAATTTATAAAGTATATTATATGTACTGTCTAATTTTATCCTAACCAAACCTTGTGAAATAATGCAATATATAATAAAAAAAAAATGCAATTATGATTATTCACTATCCCCTCCATTCCGACTTTTACTGATGAGGAAATGAGTCTCACATTTTTAAAACTTATTCATAATCACACAAATAGTGAGCATTGGAGCTGGGAGTTAAATGATTTTCATGACACTGCTTCTTCACTACATTACATTACTCAGGAAAATTATATGTTGTTGAACATAATGGGTTTTACTTGTATGATTTTTTTAAATCACTTAAAGCACCTACACATGGCTTAACTTATTCTCCAAACTCATCTTCCAGAGGCTAACCAGTTAAACTCTGGTGAATAACATACTAGCCATTGGCAGAATATCACCCCAGTGCTCCTAAAGGCATCCTGTACCAAATTAAAATTTCATTTGGAAGTATTTAACACAACAAATAAAAATATGGAAAAACATAAATGATGTTAATTTGGGCTTTTCTATGTCATTGTGCATCACACAGGAATCCTTAGATATGGTTTAGTGGCCTTCAATTCTATTTTATTTAGATATCACTGCTCTAGATAAGTACCTTCTTATAAATAGCAGAGAGAGTGCCATTGGCAGAAAGTGTCTTAATCAAGTGTTCTCTATAGTAGAAGAGTCATAGCTCTAATATTTACACCTATTCTAGAGGCAACTAGATGAAGAGTTCATAGAGTCCTGAATTTGGATTCAGGAAAACAGATCCTGCCTCCTCAACTTAACAGCTAGATAAGTCCACCTACTTCCCCTCTCTTAGAGTTTTGCCATCTTTAAAAAGAGGAGAATAACAGCACTTTCCTTCACAGGATTTTGGGGAATACCAAATGACGTCATGGATCTAAAGCTCGTAGGAAACATTAAAGCACTATATAAAAACTAACCATTATTCTGTTCAAGATCTTATTTTCATGGTCCTATTATCAAAGTCCTATTGGTCATGTGGAAACAAACAAACAAAAATGGAATAATGCACTCTTTTAAGCATCTTACATGCTACAGGGGGTAAAGTGGCAAATATGCCATGTATACAAAGATGTATTTACAAAGTAATTAAGAGGAAAGCAGTATAATATTAACTCTCTTAATAAAAACAGTAAAATATTAACTCTCCTAATAAGAGGAGGTAACAATACCTAATCAACATGGAGATGAACAGCGGAGATGAAGATAATACAATAAGGGCAAGGTAGACATAATTTCCATCCTCTTTATACAATACTTTCAGAATGTGAACTATACCTTAGCAGTTCTGAACTGGTATTTCAACTTCTCATAAGGCACCTTAAGTACAAACAGTAGATGAAAATTTTTCCTCAAGGACAATAAAGAAGTCATTTGGCTCCGAGAAATATATGAGATGATGGCTTCTAGAGACTAGCATATTAAGCACATTTAATAGTTGAAATATTGCATAATATTCATTTGTTTTTATTTTAGATTAAAAGTTTCCCATGGAAAGCAAATATTATATTATTGTTTTTCATTAAAAGAAATATAAATTTGTATTCTACAATAGCCAACAAACTGAAAAAAAAAATTGTGGCCTGCTTGAAGGGATATTACTTTTTTAAAATTTTACTTATTTTTTTTTTTTTTTTGCTTTTAAGAAATAAAGCAGGGGGCAGATCCAAGATGGTGGCATAGAAGCAAAAAGGTTCTGCAGCTCACACATAGGCACCTTAAATACCCATAAAATATGACTCTAAACAAATTTTAGGGCTCCAAAACTCACAAAAATACAGAAAAATATCTCCCGCTGAAGGCAGCTTGGCAGGAAATGCTCATCACAGCATACTAGGAGCTGAAACCAGTCCAGACTGAAATGGCAGCTTGGCCCCAGGGGTGGGGAGGGGGGCGGGGGGCAAGACAAGCTGCAGCTGGAGCCTTCAGGAGAGTCCATCAGTGGCAGCTGTGGCAGTTTCCAGAATTATGAAGCCATAAGAAACAAGGACGAAGTGAAAGGTCAGTGAAGTGTCAGAAGCAGCTGCAGCCATCGCCACATGGTTGCTCCAGAGCTCCTGGCCTGCAGACTGCAGGAGGGCCAAGTGATAGTTCAGAGGCTAAGTACTCTTGGGTTGAGTGGACTGGACCTGGATTGGGGTGTTGGGTGGTGGTCTTGGGATGAATTTTCAGTGAGCCAAAGCTGATGGGGGCTGCAGTGGCCCCCTAATAGCTCCAGCAACTGTGAAAACCCCAGCGATTTGGGACAGAGCATTCCCCTCTGGAAGCAGAGTTCCACTGAGCTAAAAATTCAAGTAATTGACAGGCAACAACATGAGCAGGCAAAGAAAGCAAAGTAAGAATGACAACAGAACTTTAGATTCCTTCTTGGGGGACAAAAAAGATCAAAGCATGGAACAGGGGAAAGACAACACGGTCAGAACTGACACACCAAAAGCATCAAAGAAATATGAAAATTGCCTACAAGCCATAAATCAGCTTAAGAAGAATTTTGAAAACCAAATAAGAAAAGTGGAGGAAAAATTAGGAAGAGAAATGAGAATGATGCAAGAAAATCATGAAGAGAGAGTCAACACCCTGACTGAAGAAAATAACATCTTAAAAAATAGATCAACTCAAATGGCAAAAGGGGCCCAAAAAGCCAATGAGGAAAAGAATGCCTTAAAAAGTCAACTGTGCCAGATGGGAAAAGAATCTCAAAAGCTTTATGAAGAGAATAATTCCTTCAGAATTAGAGTGGAGGAAATGGAAGTAAATGACTTTATGAAAAATCAAGATACTATTAAACAGATCCAAACAAATGAAAAAAAAAATAGAAGTTAATATGAAATATCTCCTTCAAAAAACCACTGACCTGGAATATAGATCCAGGAGAGACAATTTAAAAATTTTTGGACTACCTGAAAGCCATGATCAAAAAAAAAGAACTTAGAAAGCATCCTTCAAGAAATTCTCAAGGAAAATTGCCCTTATATTTTAGAACCAGAAGGCAAAATAGAACTTGAAAGAGTTCACCAATCACCTCTTGAAATAGATCCCCCCCAAAAAAACTACTAGGAATGTTATAGCCATGTTCTGGAGTCCCCAGATGAAAGAGAAAATATTTCAACCTGCCAAGAAGAAACAATTTGAATACTGTGGAAACACAATTAGGATAACCCAGGATCTAGCAGCTTCTACATTAAGGGATTAAAGGGCTTGGAATATGATATTCCAGAGATCAAGGGAGCTAGGATTAAAACCAAGAATCACCTACCCAGGAAAATTCAGTATAGTGTTCCAGGGGAAAAATATGGTCATTCAGTGAGGTGGAGGACTTTCAAACATTCTTGCTGAAAAACCAGAACTGAAAAGAAAATTTGACACTCAAATACAAGA
>CM053590.1:153669561-153699469 GCA_028646515.1 Pseudochirops corinnae | reverse complement strand
ATGTTTCTATTAAAAATTTTAAAAAGATAATAGTATGTCCAAACAGATTTGAATTTCCTTCATAGGAAGAAAATTGTTGAAATATCAAAGTTTTCTGTATATACATGTGTATAATATACTATATATGTGTTTATATGTGTACACATATACGTTCACACATTTATATGTACACACAAATGCATTTACTGGTGATGTATATATATGCCCCTTAATATTTTGAAAGCACATTCCTAAGCAATTTAATATTTAATAATATATTATTTTCTATTATTCAAAGACAGCTATATACACACAATGAGCAGGCGTAAATATTCAAATATGCTGTTAAAAGGTAGAATTATTTTACTCATGAGCTTAAGGAATATATATGCATCAAACAAATGTAGGCCATTGAAAGATCACGGAATCAGAATCTCAGAATTAGAAAACACTTCAGGAGCTACCCAGTATGAACAATTCCTGAACAAAAAATTCCCATTATTACATTTTCAATAAATGGGTTTATAATGTTTATTGGAATCTGTTGTCTCCCTAGGGAGCACATTCCATTTTTGGAAAATTCTTTCCAGCAAATTTTTTTTGTTTGTTTTCCTGATTCCAAAATACATTCTGTCATGTTCGCTCATTGCTCCTAGTTCTGACCTCTGGAAAACCAGAGCAATTCTAATCTCTATTCTAATCTTAGATACTTCATTGAAAAAAAAATATACTATAAATATTCTTTTCTCCTGGTGAAGCATCCAAATTACCCCCAACTAATTTTACCTATGCCATAATCTCAAGACACTTCATCATCCTTGTCTCCTTTCTCTATCTACCTTCCACGTAATGAATGCCACTCCTAAATTGTAGTGCCCATAACTGAACATAACAGTCCAGTTATGATCTGGCCAGGGCAGAGTAAGTGGGACCATTTCCTTCCTACACGTTGCCATTGCGTCTTCTTGAGTATAACCTATGATTATATTTGCTTTTTGGCTGACTTAGAACTCAGTCAATTCTTATAACGTTTGTAGTCCCCTAAAATCCTGAGATCTTTTACATACAAACTACTATCTGTACTAATGCCCCCTTTTATTCTATTTGTGAAATTGATTTTTTAAAATAAAATATAAGAAATTATACTCTACCTTATTAAATTTCGCCCAACATTCTACCTCATCATTTTTTATTAAATCTGATATTACCTAACATTTTGTTTATCCCTCTTAACTTTGTGTTATATCCAAATTTGATTTAAAAAATACCATCTATGCCATTAGCTAAGGAAATTGTAAGAAATGCTAAAAAGCACAAAGTCAAATAGAGATCTAATTTTGAAATGGCATCAAACCATTTATGAAATCGCTCTTTACCTGGCCAGTTGACCAATTAAAATATACGTAACTGCACTCTTACATAGCCTAATCCTCTCTACCTTTTCCATATAAATAGCATAAAAGACTGTCAAATGTTTTACTATAATCTAAGCAAACTATATAACATTCATCTGAACAGCCTAGTCACACACACACACACACACACACACACACACACACACACACACACACACGGTTAGTTTGATTGACCTATGTGGATGAAGTCATTTTTTTGTCCCTTCTAATTATGCTTTCTATTCTTTTTTATAATATGGCAGAACAAAAAAGATGATTGTTCATGAAATTGGAAAATCTATTATGTACAACTTGCCAATTGTTTTAGATGCATAATAAAGTTATCTTGAATATTTCTTTTTTTCCTTTCCTTTCCTTTTTCCCTTTTCCTTTTTTTCTCTCTCCCCACCATAGAGATGACTACTATTAGACAAAAATATATTTGTATATATGTAAAATTATTCTATATTATTGTTTATAATTCCTTTAATAAGATCATCTAGGCTTCTGCCAGGAATTAAGCTCAATGACCTACAACATGTGGACTACAGTATTTTATTTCTTTTTGAAGGTAGGATGTAAAGGTGGGGGGAAAACACAAGTAATTGGGATAGAAGATAAAAGCATCAAGAATACATGGCAGAAGTAATAAAGTGGAAATCAGAAATAATTTTTTTAAAAATTTAAATAGTCTCAGAAACTAAGGAAAACTAGTAACACCACATAATAAATGTTTTCAAAAAAGATGGAGAACAGATAGATTTATATAGTGACCTAAAAAGAATGTTTCTTTCTAATTTGGCCAAAAAATTATTATTGATGTTCAAAGTCCTAATTGATCTCTTTATAAGAGGAGAAAGGGAGAGATAAAAATAAAAATGTAATTCAACAAACATTTATCAATCACCTATTCTATGCAAAATTTACAAAAGTGGGGATGGGAACAGTTTCTGTCCTCTACTGGAACAATCTTCCAAGGGAGAGCTTTTGAATCGATGTGGATTGTGATGATGGCACCAGATATATAACATTGTACTTGCTCTTTCCTTAACACCGCCTTACTATCTCCCTATTCCTTAAGAAGTATACATTGAACTGGCATATGTTGTCTACCTTGGCCAGTGTGATTGGTAAGAGAATCCTGAACTGCTGAGCAGAGACAGAGAAAGTAAAGGAAAGTTTTTTTAAAACGGGAAAATTTTTGGATATAAATGCTCATATTGTTCAATTCTTTTATTGTTCAAATGGAATCAACAAATTTCTTTTCTTGAGAACACATCAAAATAAAATATCTATCATTATAATTTACCTAACATCCATGCCTACATCTTGCCTTTCTAGAAAGGCATAATTCGGGTATGACTTATTTGAGTATTATTTTGGATATGCAAATTAAAGGATCCTGAAACACTGATATTTCTTTCTTTATCAGGTAGAAACATCTAAATTTAACACCTAGGTAACAAGAATAATGAATTATTTAAAAAAAAATTGGAAGCCATTCAAAGAATTGGCATCAAAGTAGAAATCCATAAAAAGGGGAATGACTAAATGAATTGTGGTATATGAGTGCAACTGTATATGAGTATGCTGTAGGAAAGAAAAAATAAGATGACTACAGAGAAAAATGGAAATTTTATGTAATTTGATGAAAGTGAAATTAAGAACAGCCAAGGAAATACTCCCAATTACTACAAAGTAAATTATAAGTACATAAATGGAAAGAATATACAAAAAAAAATTATAGTGAGCATTGCAGAATTACAAAGAACAAGCATGACCACAAAGGAGCATGGTAAGAACTCTTCTCCCTCTCCTTTGAAGACTTGAGAAGTTCACAGATTTGAAACACTACATATACTTTCAAAAGTTTTTTCTTTATTTATGTATTTTCAGTTTTTACCATTCATTTTTATAAGATTTTGAGTAATAAATCTCCTCACCCCATACACACATCCTTCTCACCAAGATATTATGCAGTCTGATATAGGCTGTACATGTATGATCATATTAAACATATTTTCACATTAGTCAAGTTGTGAAATAAGAATCAGGATAAAGGAAAAATCATGAGCAAAAAAAATACAAAATAAGAAAAAAGCAAATAGTATGTTTCAATATGAATATAGTCTCCAAGATTCTTTTTCTGGACATGAATAGCATTTTCCATCATGAGTCTTTTGGCAGTGTCTTAGATCCTTGTGTTTCTTATAAAAGCTAAGTCTATCAAAGTTGATCATTGCATAAAGTTGCTATTACTCTGTGTAATGTTCTCCTTTCACTCAGCAGTAGTTCATACAAGTCTTTTCAGGTTTTTCAGAAGTCTGCTTACTCACCATTTCTTATGGAACAAAAGTATCTCGTTATATTTATGTACCATGATTTGTTAAGTCATTCTCCAAGTAATGGGTATCCCCTCAGTTTCCAATTCTTTGCCACCACAAAAACAAACAAAAAAACCTGCCTCTATTGTAATAGATCTTTGTGATGTCATTTGCCTCATTCTGCCTCACCTTTCCTTTTCTCACTGTACAATCCATTTTTTCAGTCCTTAATTAATTATTTTATCATCACATCAAATTCAGTTTATTTTCACACTCTCTGTTATGTATACCTCTTCTACATGCAGTAATAAAGATACAGTTTTCAAGAGTAGCAAGTACAGTCTTCCTATGTAGGAATGTAAACAGTATAACTTTATTGAATGACATCTTTTTTCTATTTTACTTTTTTATGCTCCTCTTCAGTCTTGTATTTGAAGATCTTTTTTTCTGTTCATTCCTGTTTTTGTTTTGTAAGTCAAGAATGATTGAAATTTCTCTATTTCCTTGAATATCCTTCTTTTTCCCCTGAAAGATTATACTAAGTTTTTCTGGATTCTTGGTTGTATTCGAAGTTCATTTGCCTTCTGGATTATCATATTTCCATGCCCTGAGATCCTTTAATGTAGAAGCTGTTAAGTCCTGTGTAATCCCAACTGTTATTATATGATATTTAAATTGTTTATTTCTGGCTGTTTGCAGTATTTTCCCTTTTACCTGATAATTCTGCAATTTGGTTAGGATATTCCTGGGAGTTTACATTTTGGGGTCTCTTCCAGGAGGTGATCTGTGGATTCTTTCAATGATTTATTTCACTCTCTAGTTCTAGGATGTCAGGACAGTTTTCCTTGATAATTTCTTGAAAGATGCTGTTTGAGATCTTTTTTTGATCATGGCTTTCATGTAGACTAATAATTTTCAAATAATCTCTTCCTGATCTATGTTCCAGGTTATTTGTTTTCCCAATAATGTATTTTACATTTTCTTGTATGTTTTTCTTTCTTTTTATTTTATTTGACTGATTTAGATGTCTCATAATGCCATTTGATTTCACTTGCCAAATTCTAATTTTTTAATGAAATTGTTTTCTTCAGTTAGATTTTGTATCTTTTTTTCCATGTGGTCAATTTTTCTTTTTAAGGAGTTATTCTCTTCAGTGAATTTTTATACCTCCTTTTTCATGTGACTTATTGCATTTTTAAGTAGTTCTTGCCTTCATTGTTCTTCACCCCCCCCATTAGTCTCTCCATTTTAATCTGAGTGATATAGACCTTATTTTCTGATCCTCTATGTCTCCTAGATCAAAGGACTGATCTACCCTATGTTTCCACTGACTCTGCTATTCCAGGATCTATTCTGGGGTGCTGTTTTTGGGTGTTTGTTCAGGGATAAGAATAGGAGGATAGTGATCTACTGCTTATTCTACCATCTTGGCTCCTAGATGTCCTCTCCAAACTTTTTCAATATGTTGATTTATTTCAATGTTTTTTTTTTCTCTTCCTATTGTCTTTTTTTTCTTTAAAAATATTCTTTGCTATATTACATGGGAAAAGAATTTAGCATGTATTAAAACCAAAAGATGTGAATAAATTTTATTTTTAAAAAAGTGAATACTTTAAATATTACAAATTTGCAAGAATTTCTTTGACTCCAAAGAAGAGATATTAGAAGACACCATGCCAAGTTTTTTCATAAGTGGGTGTGGAGGACCATGGATGTTGAGTGTAGTATAAAATGTCGGGTTATTTTTTTTTAATTTTTCAGCATATGATCAATTTTTCTGAATTTTGTTGTCTTCTTATTCTTTTTCTTTTTCATTTAAGTTTAAAGGATGGCTCTCTGGGAAGGAAGAGCATGAGGACACAGTGGGGTGGGGGAGTTCCTCCTCTAACCCTATCTACTTCCTTGCCATCCAGAAATGATATCCCAGTTTCTCATCTGGAAATTGGTTAGTCAAGTACCCACCAACTGAGGGGTTGTTTAGCCTGCTTGCCTTAAGTCTAGTTTTTTTGTAGTTTCCCTAGGTGCATAATTCCTGTTTAAAGTACTGCTTAACTAGTCATAAGAAACTATGTGATTTTCCTTTTCCCTCTTTTTCTTTTTGACCTTTAACCACCACTGTCAACTTGAACCTCTTGCACTATCTTATCTTTTGGTCTCAGAACAACAAATCCAATCAATCTGTATAAAATATTTTTCAAAAGCACATTCCAATTATTTTCTATTCCATCTTTTTTTTCTTATCCTTTTTTCTTTTTTAAGTTTCACAGTCACTGAGACTAAGAGGGACCTAATTGACAGAAAATGAAGAATGATGTATGAGAATGTTGACAATGTATATCAGTTCCTTTAGTAAGTGATATCGTTAAAGAGTAATGACTTATCTTTATTGTTACTCTATTTAATTATAAAATTAGGAGTCAATGTCGCATGTTAATTTAGAAACTCTGCTTGTTCTCTGACAAAAGAAAGTTTTAGAAATCACATAATTAGCATTCAGTAATCACTGCATCTTATAACCAAACACTTTTTAAGGATCTGATAAACAGGAATGGGGAAAGATTCAAAAATTAGATTAGCAAATTGTTTGACATCACTTTCATCACAGTAACAAGATAAACCCCAATGTAGTGAACAATAAGTCTGTAATTTTATTTTAGCCCAACTAGGCCTTACTATATAAAATAATATGTGCTCTTGGTTTGCTCCTTTATAAATGTTAGTATTGGCAGGAATCATTAGTCTTCATTAAAATAAGCATCATATTTTCAACTCTTGTTGTAAAAAGATTTCTATGTAGAACAATCTATCAAGTGGAATATAGTAGCATAATCAGCTTTATTTTCTTTGAACAGCTACAAAGACCACAAAGACCACCATATAGACCATATAGTTCTAATAGAGTCAATTATGCTAATTATATATACATATTGTTTTTTCACATTTGGTTTCACCCATATTCCAAACACAACCTTATTCTAATTATTTGGATTGGCAATACTTTGTGACTTCTCTCAGGAGGGACCTTTTTTTTGCCATTTTGATTATATGTCAATCACTAATACTATATATTTCATATGAGGGGCGAAACAAAAGATAGTAGAATTAAGTAACAAGGAACAGGGACTTCTACCTACCTTTCCTTTTATTTTTACTTTTATTTTCCCATGGAAGTATTGATTAAACAAAGAATTAACAAATTAAATAACATTAAGCTATCATTGTGTTCCAAGCACTATATAAAGCTCTAGAGATGCAAATATAAAAAATTATTACCTGCCCTGAAGGAGCTTACATTCCAATAAGGGGATTCAACATAAGAGTGGGGCAACTGCAAGCTAGGCAGCTCAATGGACAGTGGTCCAGGCAAGGAATTAGAAAGCATTGAGCTCAAATTCTACCTCATATACTCACACTTACTAACTCATAGCACTGTTTGTCTCAGTTTCCTCATTTGTAAAATGAGATGGAGGAGGAAATGTCAAATCATTCCAGTATCTTTGCCCAAGAAAACCCCAAAAGGAGATTAAAGAAGAGTCAGACGTGAGTGAAAACAATTAAGTAACAAAAACAACTACTATCTATTCAGAGATCCTCAGGGAAAAACAGAAAGACCAAGACTTGGTCTTCTGGAAAGTTCTGTAGCAGAATTTTCAACAAAGGCTAATGTTTTGTAGTGTGCTACTTCAGAGTTAATAGAACATGTAACGGATTACCACTAACTTTTGCTTTTGTAAGCAGAGCTGTAATCTTTTTATTGTAGAGTGTTCCTAATGAGGAGCATTCTCTACAATGCAGAGAAAAACTTTTCTGTGAAGTCTTAGACATAAGCCAAGAGAACAAAGTGGTTTTGCTGAACATTAGACATTATGAGTCAATTAGGACTTCCAGCTCATTTATTTGCAATTAATGACATTAAAAAAAAAAAAACAACACCTCATTGCTTTCTTTAAGTCTTCTTTTTTCCTCACCTTGGACATCCAGTGTCTTACTTGTTAATTCTTATCCACAATAGCACTTGAATCAACATTTTCTTTGCTATGTATACTGCTACTACCCTAGACTAGGTCTTCATTACTTTCTACCTAAATGAGTGTGATTTAATGACTAAGGGAGTTCTGGAGGAAGGTTGAGTGGTATTGAAATTATGAGAGTCTACCAGGTTTAAAGGAAAGTGAGATATTTAGAGTAAATTCCAGAAAGCTAAGGGTAGATGAGGGATGAAATTCATGGGAGTGCCTAAAAGGCCTGGGGTGCCTAAAAATGGAAAAGACAAAAAATCTGACACTGTTTGATATAATCAAACCTGACCTTTGATATAATCTTCATTCAACTTATCAGAGGACCAGGGTTGAGGGATGATGGTGAGAAATTAATTAAGTCTGTATTGCTATTGATGCCCAACAATATAAGTATATGGATTATAGAGCTTCACCTCTCTTTTCTCCTACTTAAAAAAAAATATACTTGGATGTTATATAAAGATGAATACTTAAAGAAAAGTGAAAAGGAGTCACCCAAGACTATACAATTAGTAATTTATTGATTAACACTTTAACCTAGGTCATAGATTGAGAAATAAAAGGTACCATTGAAGTCATGATACTCAATTCCCTCCTTTTACAAATGTGGAAACTAAGGTCCACAGAAGTGAAATGACTTGCCCAAGGTCATTTAGAGGTGCCACTTGGCACTGGCAGAGTCAGGATTCACAACTATATCTGACTTTAAATCCAGAGTCTATTGCTATAAAGCACCATGCCTTCCTCCTTAGGAGGAATATAAAAATTGTGTTGGCTTTAAGTCATAGGTTATGTTTGTTGAAAGTTTCGGTGATCTTTCATTACAAATTCTATCAAATTTCCTAAAAGTATGGCATGTACAGAATCTTAGAATCACCTAATTCTAAAATTATTTCTGTTTCTGTTACATTTTCTTCTTCTGAAAATTAATTCCTTTTCTTCAGGAACCTTGACTATTTCCACCAAATGGCACATGCATGCCTTTAATCACATAGTCTCGCAATTTCCTAAGTCATGTATTTCTCTCTTTTCCTTATTTCATTCCACTCCCCATATCCTGTCAGTCACTTAGTCAAATGATTCTATTTGGTTTTTTGTTTGTTTGTTTGTTTGTTTTAGTATTATCTCTCCTACCCTACTTTTCCTCTGTAATAATCTGGAAACATTCACAACACAATCTTGTTATCACAGCCATTTCCTAATTAGATTCCCCTATCTCCTGTCCATCTCCAGTTGACAAAATGTGAACCGCTTATTCTTTCTAAAACTCTTTCTCCAGTGACTCTATATTATAAAGATAAGTAAGTTTAAGCTCCTCATTCTAACCTACATAGCCCTCTAATTTGGAATATGCTATCTGACCTTATATACTCAATATGACCATGGTACTTCAGTTAGGTCAGTCTTACTCTCAGCATCTTCAAAAATATTGCACTTAAGTTTACTCTTTCTCCCCTGGTAATGTTGTTCTACATGCCTTGAATACGTTTCCCTTTCCTCTGAATTTTTTTCTAAATTCAACCCATCCTTCAGACCCCAAATAAGATCCATCTCCACAAATCCTTTCTGACCATCCATATCAGACCAGAACAACTTGGCAATAGGTATGGGTCAATATTAAAAAGGCTAAACTTCTTCGGACCACAGGTAGGTTACACTAGAGACAGAGAGATGATGGTTGTTGGCTGTGGGTCACATGACAAACAGTAAAGAGTATGTAGTGGCAATCCTATAGTTTTTGTGAGCTGCCCAAAAACCTTTGACAGCCACAAGCAGCCCACGGGCCATTTGTTGTATATGTCTATATAAATGACTTTCTGAAAGTCCAAGTAAATTACCTGGAATGATTCACCTACATGCTTATTTACTTTTCTGAAGAACTCTAGCATTTAGCAATGGTTTCTATCTGTAAAAATAATTTTATCTTGCCTTAAATAATGATAATGGATATTTATATAACACTTTAAAGTTTTCATGGTGATTTATAAAAATCATTTTCTTTGACCCTTAAAGCAACCCTAAGAGTTAGCCACTACGAATGTTATTATCCATATCTACAGAGAGGAAATGTTTAGCTAAGAGAAAGGAAGTAATTTGGTTACAATAATACAGCTAATAAGTGTCAGAGGCTAGATTTGAACCAAGGTGTTCCTAACTTGAAGTCTAGAATTCTACTACAGCTTAATTAATACCTCTCATAAGTAAAGTTTGCTTGAATAGTCAGTGATTAATTTTATCTTCATTATCATCATCATTTTATGTACAGGAGCCTCTATGAAAATTTACAAATCCCCAAGGATTTGTATGGGAGGTGATTTTTGTACTCTTTTAAAAAATGTTTCAATACTTGCTATACCCTCTGATGATGGAGCTGCATCTAATATATGTGTGTGTGTGTGTATGTATATATGTGTATATATGTATGCATATATGTGTATATATGTATGTATATGTATGTATGTATACACACATATGTCTATATGTCAAGATACATACTGACATATGTCTATATATGTCATTTATGTATGTATGTGTGTATACGTGTATGTGTGTGTGTGTATAATCAGCTAATTGAGTGCTTAGACCAGATGATGACTAAGGTCCCTTCCTTCTTCAATATCCAGAATCTGTTGATATTGAATCTGTGATTCAGTGATAGCATGCTCCTTAGAGCTAGGATGTCCTGTAAATTGAGCACTATTTGATAAAATAGTATTAATTATAATTATACTAATGATGTTCATGATAAATAATAATAATAATCAGCAGATGTATTCCTTTAAGATTTATAAAATCTCTTAAAATATTATCTCACTTTGTCCTCACAATAACCATGAGAGGAAAGTATTACAGTTATTCTCGATGAGGAAACTAAAGTAAATAAGATTGAATGACTTGCTCAAAGTTACTGTGTGTGACTGTATTTTAATTCAGAACTTCCTGATTCCAGATCCACCAGTCTTTTCTCCTCACCTCATAACTGCCTGATGAAATAATTCCAAGGTATCCTCTTGAAAAAATGATTTAACAATAGAATCTCCCTAATGAATCCTTTATCAACACTCCTGCCCCAAAACAACAAGGATTACCAAACAGAAATTAATATACTTATGATACTGATTTTTCAAGAAACAAAAATTTTATTAATATTCCATATGTTTTTAGGTTCATATTAATTCTTGTAGGTGTCACTGACATACCTATTATAGAAGTAATACAGATTATAAGGTGAGAAGTTCACTCCTTGAAATTACATAATAATTACAATCTTAAATCAATAGGTTAAGGAACTTAAATTTACTTCTGAAAGTCACTCTCAGTATAAATCACTAACCACATTGTACTATTATAATTCTTTCACAAATTTAAAATAATTTTCGTGAACTGAAAAAAAATTAATTAGCAAAATCAGAAACCTTAGTATAATGCACAATGCAATATTGGAGAGTTTTAAGTAAGCTAAGCTTGTACTTATTATTGCATATCTTATCTGAGAACTACACTGTGTTCTCAATTACTTTTGATGATAACTATTACAGGAAGTTTCACAAGCTATCTCCCTGGTACATAGATGATTTGGTCTATTGTTTCATCACTCAAGATTGATGAATTATTTAAGAGTTATTCAAAATAGTTTCTCAATCATTACAAGATAATTGCATTCCCATGAAAAGTAGCTTTTAAAATACCTTTGCAATAGTACAAACATACAAAGACTTGCTCAGAGCCAAAGAATTTATGACTAAAAGTGACCTTTGTGTCCCTTATCCCCAATTAGGGCAATATTTATCACTTACAGCTCAGAATATTTCATAAATATAAAATATATGTGTTTTGTTAAGATTAGTGTGAACAGAGTAGTACAAGGACCAAACTGTACAAGGGGAATTGAAGCAACTGGGGCTGTTTGGAGAATAACATGTATAGGGGGAATTTTATAGATATCTTCATGAATATGAAAGGCTGTGAGACCGAAAATAGATTTCACTTGTTCTACTTGACTCCCAAAATTAGAACTAGAATTAATGAACTAAGAACTAGAATCAAGAACTGAACTAGAATCAATGAACATCATCCTCTAATTTCGCAGGAGGTTCCCAAGGCAGTGGTCTCTTACAGTAGTTTATGAGGATAAAGAAAGCAGAACCAACCCTCACATGGTTGGACATTCTTTAGGACATCAACATTCTCAATCAATCAAGAATCATTTTTAAGCATTTATGATCAGCCAAGCCCAGTGCTGAGCATTGGCAACACAGAGTAGTCAAAACAGGCCCTGACTTCAAGGAGCTTTCATTGCTATGGTGAAGACAGTCTGTGTAGAAATATGTACGTGCAAAATAAAAGAAGTGTATGGAATTTAGCCTCAGATGGGAAAGTACCAGCAAATTCAGGGGACCAGAAAAGGGATTCTAAACAAGGTGGAATCCAAGCTGAGTCCTGAAGGAAGCCAGGAATTCTAAGAGGCATAATTGAGTAGGAAGAGCCTTCCAGACATAGGGGATAGTCACTACAAAGATACGGAGAAGGGAGTGGAGGGATTATAAGTGGGCCAGTAGCGGACTAAATAGTGTTGGGGGGAGGGGCCATGGGTGTGTGTGTGTGTGTGTGTGTGTGTGTGTGTGTGTTTGTGTGTGTGTGTGTATGAATATATATCTGAGTGTGTGTATAGATGTGTACATAGACTGAGGGCTAAGGTGAAAATTTGAAAATTAAAAGGTGAAATTGAGAGTTGGGAGGGGAATAGAATGAGAGGAGACAGGGAGAGACAGAATGGGGTTAAAAAAAAAAGAATCCAGCTCTCTTTAAAATTTCAGTCTACACTGAAACACTCCAGTTCCAACTTTGAAATATTGGTACGAAGGGTTTGTAAACCTTCCTTAATCTGTTTCCTCATATCATTATGGAAGATTTACATAATATGATGGACTCCTTCCTATTCCCTTCAATTATATTTGCCATAATTATGCAAAAGAAATAAAATTAAATTAAAAAGTAGATAAATCAAATACAATCTTTAACAGAAAGAATACACTTAGAGATGGGTCACACTCAGGTGAAATAAGGCATGGGAAGGTGATAAGAACTTGTAATCTCTCCAGATATTTTTCTCACTTTTTCAGTCACCTGAGCAAATATCCACAAAATAAAACAAAACTAAACAATAGCAGTACCAAAAAACAACAACAAAGCAATCTTGCGTCTTTGTTATTACCCCTTTTAATTTTATTTCTCCAGCCTATTCCAAAATATAAATTTGAGTAGACAAACTGCTGATGTCTTCACTGATAATGTGAGGTTTCATGTGACAGATTGAGGCATGCTGAACACCCACCATCTCATTCTTCTTTATGTATTCTCTTCCCTTTTTTCTCTTGAGAACTTTTCACATACCAACCCAAAGTAGGACACTTCATTCTAATTGTTATAATTTCACTTTAGCTTACTCTCTTCCCTAGCTGGGAAGAAATATAACTCCATTGTCTTTATTGAATTAAGCTCTTTCATAACGCAGCCAGTCCAAATCTTTCCAGTGGGACTGCTATACTGCATTCGAAAAATGACTTTGGCAGCTATATACAAGACAGATTGCAGTAGAGAGAGAACTGAAGGAGGAAGAACAATTAGAAGTCTAGTGTAGTAGTTCATGAAAGGAATGATAAGGGTCTCAACTTAAGTGGTAGTTACATAAGTGGAGAAAAAAGGTATATGTACAACATATGTTGTAGAGAAAGCAATGATAAAATTTGTCAGTTTATTGAAAAGGGAGAGAGTAAAAGAAAATGAAGAATGAAGGATAATATCAAGGTGGCTAACCTGCATGGCTGAGAGGATGGTATAGCCTTCAGTTGAAAAAGGGAAATTCTGAGCATTGGTGGGATTTGGGGAAAAGAAAATTAGGTATTTTTCAGACACTGAGTTTGAGATAGCTATAGTATATCTAGTGTGGAATTTCCCATATGAAGTACAGAAAATATAGGAATAGGAAGTGTAGCTTGGGAGAGAAAGGGAACTAGGACTGAATAGTTAGATCTGGTAATCAGCTATTTAAAGATGATCATTGAACCTATAGAAGTCGATGAGATAAATTAATTCAGAGTAGAGAAGAAAGTGAAGACGACTAAGAATAGAATCTTGGAGGCATCCACAGTAAGTGGGCATGAAATGAGTGGATGAAGATCTAGTAAAGGAGACTAAGAAAAAATAAGAAAGGTAGAAGGAGCAACAAGAGAGAGCAGTCAGGAAAACAGAGTGGAGACAATATCTAGTAATTGAAGGTGGCAAATAGTGTCAAATGATAGGTCAAAGAAGATGAAGATTGAAAAAAGGTCATTAGATTGGGCATTTAAGAGATTTTGAAAATTCTGGACAATAGCCTCAATAAAATGATGATATCAGAATTTCAAGGAGAAGTGAATGTAGTAGAGGAAATGGAGGCGTAAAGTAGAGGGGGCTTTTTCAAAGATGTGGCTTTTATGGAAATTTTGAGGTTCAGAAAGGGGGAAGAGAATATATAATGATAGCTAGAGGGTACATTAAAAAAATGGGTAGGTTTTTGTTGTTGTTGTGGGAGAATTCTGCCTGTCAAAATGTATTATACTCCCAAATGGTAGCTAGCAAACTTCCATGTTGCCCATTCAAAATATTAGTAATGCAGAACTCACATTTGCCTGCAAAACTAATACAAACAAAACACTTTGCCCTGCTACTGCTAAATGTTCTATCATAGTAACCTACCTCAGGCATACACTTTTTAGCAAGTCCCCATATACCTCTGCCCTCATTTTCATTATGTCCTCTGGAAATCCTATACTATTTTTTTTTTTTTTAGTCATCTGTCACTTTTTATTATTTAAATTTATTTATCTATTTTTAGTTTACAACATTCAGTTCCACCATCCTTTGAGTTTCAAATTTTCTCCCCCTCCCTCTCCTTCCTCTTCCCACCTTCCTGGCAGCCTGTAATCAAATATAGGTTCTACAAATACCTTCACATTGAACATTAGTGAAGTTTTAAAGAAGAATTATAACCAATGGGCTGAACAATGAAAAAGAAGGGACAAAACAAAACAAAATGCAAACAAGAGAGAGCAAGTAGATTGCTTCAGTCTGCATTCAGACTCTGCACTTCGGTCTCTGAATGTGGATATCCCTTTCCATTATGTCTTTTGTAGTTGGCTTCTAACTTTGTATTGCTGAAAGGAGCCTAGTCTATTAGAGTTATTCGTCACACATACAATGTGTCTGCAATTGTGTACAAAGTTCTCCTCACTCAGCATCAGTTTATGTAAGTCTCTCCAAGTTATTATGAAGTCCATCTGCTCCTCATTTCTTAAAGCACAATAGTATTCCATTATATTAATATACCACAACTTGTTTAGTCATTCCCCAATTGATGGGCATCCCCTTGATTTTGATTTCTTTGCCACCATTAATACAGCTGCTATAAATATTTTTGTACATACAGGTCCTTCTCCCACTTCTAAGCTTTCTTTGGGATACAGCCCTAAAAGTGGAAATGCTGGGTCAAAGGGTATGCACTTTGAGCATAGTTCCAGATTGCTCTCCAGAATGGTTGGATTAATTCGCAACTGCAACAACAATGCCTTAGTGTTTCAATTTTTTCACATCCTCCCCAGCCTTTATCATTTTCCTGTTTTTCAACTTAGCCAATCTGATCTGTGTGATGTGGTACCTCAGAGTGGTTTTGATTTGCATTTCTCTAATCAATAGTGATTTAGAGTATTTTTTCATGTGCTTAGAGCTATCTTTAATTTCTTCCTCTGAAAACTATCCATTCATATCCTTTGACTATTCATCAATTGTAGAATGACATGTATTTTTTATAGATTTGACTCAGTTCTCTGTATATTTTAGGAATGAGGCCTTCATCAGAGGCACTGGTTGTAAAAATTCTTTCCCAATTTTCCACTTCCTTCCTAATCTTGGTTACCTTGGCTTTATTTGTGCAAAAACTTTTCAATTTAATGTAATCAAAATTATCCATTTTGCATTTTGTAATACTCTCTAACTTTTGTTTGGCCATAAAAATTTCTCTTCTTCTATAGATCTGACGGGTAAATTATTCCTTGCTCTCCCAGATTGCTTATCGTATCAGCCTTTATACCTAGATCATGCACACATTTAGACTTGATTTTGGCATATGGTGTAAGACATTGGTTTATTCCCAGTTTCTTCCATACTATTTTCTAGTTTTCCAAACATTTTTTGTCAAATAGTGAATTCTTACCCCAAAAGATGTGGTCTTTAGGTTTATCAAACAGTAGATTGCTGTAGCCTTTGACTGCTGCATCTCCTGTACCTAATCTATTCCACTGATCCACTACTCTATTCCTCAACCAGCATCAAGTAGTTTTGATGACTGCTGCTTTATAATGCAGATGAAAATCTGGTATGGCTAAGCCAACTTCCCTAGCATTTCTTTTCATTAATTCCCTTGATATTCTGTACCTTTCTTCTTCCAGATGAATTTTGTAACTATTTTTTCTAGCTCTGTAAAATAATTTTTTTTGGTGGATTGATTGGTATAGTACTAAATATGTAAAATAATTTAGGTAAAATTGTCATTTTTATTATATTAGCTCAAACTAGCTACGAGTAACTGATGTTTTTCAAATTATTTAGATCTTTATTTGTATGACAAGTCTTTTGTAATTTTGTTCATATAGATCCTGGATTTGTTTTGGCAGGTAGACTCCTAAATATTTTGTAATGTCTACAATAACTTTAATTGGAATTTCTCTTTCTATTTCTTGTCATTGATATCATTAGAAATACATAGGTGGTGCAGTGAATACAGCACTGGCTCTGGAGTCTGGAAGGACCTGAGTTCAAATTCAACCTCAGACACTTGACACACTAGCCATGTGACTTTGGGCAAGTCACTTAACCCCAGTTGCTCTCCAAAAAGCAAAAAAAAAAAAAAATACATATAGAATGCTGAGAATTAATGTGGGTTTATTTTATATCCTGCAACTTTGCTAAATTTATTTATTATATGAAGTAGTTTTTTGATTCTCTAGGGTTCACTAAGTATATCATGATATCATCTGCAAAGAGTGATAGTTTAGTCTCTTCTTTGCCTAATCTGATTCCTTCAATTTCTTTTTCTTCTCTCATTGCTGCCACTAACATTTCTAGTACCAAATTGAATAAGAGGGGTAATAGTGGACATACTTGTTTCACCCCTGATCTTACTGGAAATGTTTCTAACTTATCCCCATTACATACAATACTTGCTGATGGTTTTAATCATTCCTATACTTTCTAGTGTTTTTAATAGGAATGGGTACTGTATTTTGTCAAAAGCCTTTTCTGTATCTATTGAGATAATGATGTGGTTTCTACTAGTTTTGTTGTTGATATGATCAAATATACTGATACTTTTCCTTATATTGAACTATCCTTGCATTGCTAGAATAAATCCTACTTGAACAAAGTGCATTATTCTAGTGATAACTTGCTGTAGCCTTTTTGCTAATATTTTATTTGAAATTTTCACATCTTTATTCATGAGGTAAATGGGTCTGTAATTATCTTTATTAATTTTGTCTCTTCCCAATTTAGGTATCAGTACCATATTTGTGTAATAAAAAAGAATTGGATAGGACTTCTTCTCTAATTTTCCCACATACTTTGTAGAGTATTGGAATCAATTGTTCTTTAAATGTTTGATAGAATTCACTATTAAATCCATTTGGCCCTGGATATTTTTTTCCCCTAGGTAGTTCATTGATGGCTTGTTCAATTTCTTTTTCTGAAATGGGGCTGTTTAAGTATTTTACTTCCTCTTCAGTTAATCTGGAAAACTTATATTTTTATAAATATTCATCCATTTCACTAAGATTGTCAAATTTATGGGCAGACGATTGGGCAAAATAATTCCTAATTGTTGTTTTAATTTCCTCTTCATTGGAGGTGGATTCACCCTTTTGATTTTTTTTTATATTTGTAATTTGATTTTCTTCTTTCTTTTTCTTTTATCATATTGGCTAAAGGTCTTTCAATTTTATTGTTTTTTCTCCCATAAAACCAGCCCTTAGTTTTATTAATTAATTGAATAGTTTACTTAATTTCAATTTTATTATCTCTCCTTTGGTTTTCAGTATTTCTAATTTAGTATTTAATTGGGGAATTTCAATTTGTTTTTTTCTCTAGGTTTTTCATTTCCATGCCCAATTTATTTATCTCCATTTCCTCTATTTTATTCATGTATGCATTAAGAGATATAAAATTTCCCCTAAGAACTTACCTCCTTAAACCAAATCCAATGAGGGTGAAGCCCATATAATGCATATAATGCTCATCTCCCTTCCTTTTTTTCCTCTACCATAATATGTTTTTATGCCCCTTCGTGTGTCATAATTTATCCTTTTCTGTTCCTCCTTCCCTCTTCTCCCATTACATTCCCTTTGCTCCCCTTAATAAGGTTTTTTTTTTATCATAACTTTAGTTAATATATGCCCACACCCTCTATCTATATCCCTTTTAAATGTCGGTATAAGTATACAATTCTTAATATTGACAGGTATCAGCTTTCCATATAAGTTTGCTTTTATTAAATAACAAATTGTGTGTGTGTGTCTGTGTGGTTTCCCTGTTTACCTTTCTATGTATCTCTTGAGTCTTGTATTTGGAGATCCAATTTCCCATTGATCTCTGCCTATCACCTAATCCAGACCTTGGAAGAATTTGTATCTCAGTCCAGGTCATATGCCTTCCTTTCTTGTGACATTTAGTGTCTGGCTTAATCATCCTTTCTTACCTAAACACTGCCTACGTAGTTGTTGACTTCATTATGCAAAGGGACATACCTTCAAACACCTTAGCCTCCCAACTCATTGACCTCTTCATCTCCTATTGTGTAATTCACTTCATCTCAGCTATACATAGGGATGGTTGTGATCTCTAACATAAGTCTTCTCTTTCCATGAGTAAGATCTCTTTTCTCTCTGCATAACTTATTCTTCTGTCATCTTTCCCTGTCTCTAATTTATCTAAAATTTATGATTCATCTTCATCATGATTTTGATTTTTCTATATAACAGTACACCCTGAGACTCTTATACTTCCTCTGGTCCCATTTCTCTCTTTCCATTGTTATAAGCTATAGCCTTCCCTCTTATTGTATTTCCTTGCCTTATTGTGTGATCGTTACTCACCCATTTCCAAACATCAACCTATGATTACTCCTACTATCTTGTTTCTCAGACCTTATTTATGTGGCACTGAACTGTACTAGAGGAAATCATATAACTATATTGACTAAGTTTTGGTGTCTAATATCAACTCAGCCTTCACTGCTACAAAGCAATCCTTTTACTTTTCTCTAATTGATGATATTGCACTCCATAAAATGGTTATTTTAAACTTTTTCTTCTTTCTTTAAATATATCACACACTCTTCTCCCTCTCTGCTGAAGATGTCATAAGATCCATTATTTATCAAATAGAGAGCATTCACCATATGCTCCTTCTCTTTGACTCCACATCCCAAAATACTTCAATTTCTCCTCTGCTATTTCAGCATTTTATGAATAATATGAAGGCTTTCTCTTCATAGAGTTTAACCCTTGAATTTTTGCCCTTGATTTCCTTCCTTATTCTGGTAGTTTATTTATTTTTTGTCTGTCTCTGAGCATGTTTCTGTATTTCAATGTCTGAGTCTTTCTGTCTCTCTCTGTCTGTCTCTTTCTCTTTCTGTCTCTGTCTCTCCCTAATTGTATGTGGAGGAAGAAAGAAGAGAATCTATGACCATGCTCAGTCTCCTTTTCCTAGGAATATTTAATAATGATGGTGACTTATTTCACTTTCTTTTGTATTAAAATTTGCAAGATTTCTGTTTACAATTTGAAAATTTTCTAATTTGATGTTTTAGCTTAATTCTTGTAATGCTGTCCCTCTCCCCTTTACATATTGTCTATCCATTCCTCCTTTGCTAGTGAATATGCCCCACAGAGACTGAATAGCAAAGCTGCCTCAGGTTTCCCATTTTATGGAGTTATAGAATTCTCCTAACCAGGTCCCCACACTTAGTAAACTGGCACTCTTAATGGGGTTGAGGTTACATACATGGCTTCAGTAGAGTAATTGTGGCATTGTAGACTGGGGAATATGGGGAATTGTTGACTTTAAAGGAGGATGAGACCAGACAACTCCCAGAGCCTTGGATATCTCTCAGTTTTTAGCTCAGTTGATCCCAATCACACATCTCAGAACTGGGTGCTTAGGAGACCTCTTTAGGGAGGGATAGTACTATATAATAAGGGGGTTTGTCATCCATGCAAAGCTAACAGCTAGGGCCAAGGTCAGGGAAGTGTTCACTACTTGGTGGATGGCTGTGAGCAAGCTAATGGACAGACCCAGGGAAGTGGTATGGAGCAGGGGTTAAGGAGTTCTTCCTGTGTGTGGGGTACGAGGTTTCACCTGGGCTGGGACCACCAAATCAGACAAGGGACAAATAGGAAGATAAGTAGTTTCTGGGATCTCTTTGGTGATAGTGAGAAGGACCCTGGGTAATTGTGGTCACTGGTAAGTGCATTGGGCTCGATTATAGGACCCCAGGTGTGAGGGGTTCACCAAAAGGGACTGTGGGGGTTTTAGGGAATGATGTACAGGGGATTGCAATTTTCTTTGACCTTGCAATCTTTGGGGGAGGGACCTTTCTTAACTATAAGATGATCCCCTTCTCCTCTGATCAAGGTTCCCCCTCTCCTCCCCCTACCTACTCTTAGGCCATTGATACAGAGTGGAAAGTGAAAAGCATTTCACATCAGGGCAATAGAAGCGGGATGCTTGCAGGCAAGTGACATCCCCAGTAAAGAAACCAGGACAGAAGGAGAACTCATTTTGGTTCTGCAAGGATTTTGCGACTTGGGGTGACACAACCCCCCCCCCCATGATTCTCCTCAGGTTGGCCAAATTCATGGGGTGGGCAAGGATGGGAAAAGGGTGCAGAGGTCGAAAATGAAGAATCTCCCATCACTTAGACCCTCTTCTCAGGTCCATGAACCCTCCTCAGCCCAGAATGTCACAAGAACTTGATCCCCTCAACTTGTTTTAGCTTTAAGACAGGATTAGCAGGAATTAATATAATAACATAAGTGGTTTTAAACTTTTCTTTTCACTGTCTTTCAGTTTCAACTAAATTCAGATTGAAACTTCCTTTATCTAACACCATTTCTGGCTCACAATGGTTACTCAAGTTTTACAATATAAGATAATTTTACTACAATTTAGAAATACAATGATAACACAAGTGGTAAGATGGCATTAATTGAATTTTCAAATCACATATACCAAGTGTGGAGGTTTGTTGATGTCTGACCTCATTTTCTCCTTTCCTTTTCTCATCTCCCCACAGTTGCAGAGAAACAGAATGAATTTAATTACCTGGATCTATATTCCCAATGATACTGTACAGTTTTCTTTCTGTGACCCAGGAAAAGGTTAAGTGCTAGTTCTATTCCAAAATGCAGCTTTGAAACCTGCTTTTCTTTGATCAATGAAGTGACCCCTTTTTCTCTAAATAAATCTTAGGGGAGAAATTTCCCCTTCCTTTTTTTTCCATTTTTCTTTCCACCTGAAGAACCTGGCCAAAATCCAAGGGAGTGGAAAGAGAGAAAGATTTTAGTTTTTGGTCTTTCTGCCAAGAACCTATCTTTGAGAGACCATCAATCTTTCTAGCCCAGTTACAGTTTTTCTTCTTTTCTGACTGGCTGTATTTTAAATTTTATGAGGTGGCAGTCTCAGAGATTTTTACACAGCTGAATGAGCACTGCACAGAAATTCTTAAACAGACAGTTTGTGCACGTAACAATTGAAGCAAGCTGACACAGAAAATCACAAAACAACAGATATAGACAAGAAATGAAACCAGATATCAAGTCACGTAGACCAGCACAGGTCCAAACAAAATGGCTTAACACCAAATAGCAAGCCACATAGACCAACACAGGTCCAAAAAAAAAAATGACTTTCCCCAAAAGTTCCACCCAACATCTTGGGGGAAACTTGGGAGAAGGTGTTAAGCTGCATCCAGCCACCACTCTGCTCCTACCAAATGTGTACTCCCAAAGACAGAACAGAGAAAAGCTTACCTCTAGAGGGCAGGGCCAGAGCTCCAGGAAAGCCAAATGCAGGAACGCATCAGAGTCTAGGAGGGATTTGGCTAACTCTACCCAAGCCTGGGGGTCTGGGACATCCTCAGGAGCTGACTCCCCTCAGGGTTAGGGCAGGATCAGCCTTTTTCCTTCCCCCAAGTCTGAAGTTCCAAGGTCTCCACAGCAACACAAAACACTGCAATCTTGCTGGGGCCTCAAAAATGTTGTACTGAGAAATCACCAGGTGAGATGACTAATCATTTTAAATGGAGTTTAATAAGCTGGTGATTGCAAGGGGTGAACACAACGAAATCAAGCAGCCCCAAGAAGTGTGTGCTTAGGGTTTATAAAGGCAAAAGCTCCAACTCAACAGGTGCTATGCAACCAGGAAAATACAGAAGCCAAAGAGAGTGATTAGTTCATTTCCCAGCAATCACTGCCCAGTGCTTGGTTTATTGTCCAACTGGAAAGTTCCCAAGTCTATTTCAAAGACCATACAATAAGGGGTTGGGGGATGGGTCCCAGGTGGCAGGTTTGGGTAGGTTTACTAGGCAGTCTTTGTTGGGGGCTCAGACAAGTCTCCTAGGCAGGTCTCCTAGGTGAACTTATCCAAGACAGGGGACATGGGGGAAGTTTACAAAATGGTGGTTACAACATAAGAGTAATAATTTTGTCTGCCTCCTTAAAGGTTCTGGATTACTTGGCCAGTCTTCATGTTCCTAAAATTAGTTAATGTTAAGCTAATATATTCTTAAAAAGAAAAAAAAAAGTGATTCTAACAAGTTGAAAAGACTATTGTAATGGCAAATAAAGGAGTATTTAGCTCCTTGATTCAGTTATTCAAGTATTTAGCACCTTATTTCAGTTCCAGTGTCTTTGAGCCTTGGCTGTGATTATATCAAGTCTTTGTTAGAAACAGAACCTGTGAAGCCTACAGTGGGCTTGCCAAAGACCAGAACAGGAAGAACATAAGAGGTGAGCAGAACATGGAGGAACTGATGATATATATAAAAGCTCAAGCACAGCTGGGACTGAGCAGAACTGGGAGGAAGCATGCCTGTGGCACCAGTACATTGTCTGCCTGTGTCCATATTACTTTGTCAGACCTGTCTGCTGATAGAGGATGTTGCTGCTCTTACAGAAGCCCTGGGACCTTACTGCTGCTTCAGAAGCCCTGAAGGAGGACTTTCTTTTTGTCTGTTTATAGAAGTCCTAGAGGGTTTTACTGATGTTCTCAGAGGTCCTGGGATTTTACTGATAATTTGTGTTGATTTCTCAGATCCTGTTTGTAGGTCTGTGTTGATTTCAAGGGCAGAAAGTGAACACTGATGATGGTGCTGACAATGTACATGAATGTTGTTGTGGCTCTCTTAAACTTTGTCTTCCCAGAAGCAGAAAATGCGAAGGGCTTGACGTGGATTGGTTACCATGAGCTTCAATATGGAATAGGAACTAGATAAGGGGCTGGACCAGGAGCTGAGAGCTGCCTACCTGTGAATCCAAGTGATGGCCGGGTGAATTCAGAAAAGAGCTGGGAGCATGGAAGAGGAATCATGGAGTTTGGGAGTCAGACTTCAGCCAAAATGAAAGAACCTTTCCTTGGGCATTTAGAGCTGACTGACAAGATCATGATTTACTGTGACCTAGAAGTAGGAGAACTTTGTACTTTTCACCCCTTAAAGATGATTGGGAGCTTGTCTCCATTCAAGATGAAAGAAGACTCTCTGACTGACAGGTTTAAGACAATGTGACCTAGAGATGGGAGACCTTTGTACTCTGAATCCCTTAAGGACGATTACTTCTTAAAGATGACTGAGTTAAGGACTTAAAGAATGGTATCTTTTGTTTAAAATTATGTGGCCACTTTAGTAGTAAGTTATTATGTTATGTTGTTGTAAATGCTGTACTTTGGTTTCTATGAATGTTTTGCTTTACCTTACCACTGCATAAATAAAAAGTTTGTTTTACTATGTGATCAGAACCTTAAAGCTGTTTACAACAGCAGTCCTCTGGAAAGCTGCTTATGCTTGACTTTATGACTATTCAAAAGGAACTAATGATAGACTGAATTTCTGTTCTCTGAGGATTGGCCAATTTTAATTTGGAGAGTCTTATGACCAGATTGACTAGAGGGTAAGGAATTTTATGGCCAATGAAACTCTTAAAGACTACTATATATATAAAGGGGCTGTGGTGTGTGTTGAATAAGAAGGATTTGTACTATAAAATAACTGATCCTAGATATACTGCAGTGTGGTAAATGGAGACATTCATGATGGTTCAATTTAACTAAGTCCTGAAGTACTTTGGTAAATATTCAATTGTTGTTAGCTGATTGATGATGCTAAGTATTAAATCACATTTACATATTAATTTAAAGGTCATAAAGTCTTTCACTTAAAACAACCAAGCTTACTTGGTTTTTTTATTGTTTTTCTTCCTTGTAACCTTTTTTTAAAAACTAAAGTAGGGCCCCAATTACTTCTTTCAGAGTCTTCAGCCTCACTTTATTCATTTCACTTCAGTAAGCACTGAATATCTACTATGTACAAGGCATTGTATAGAACGGATTTTATTCAAATATATAAATGGTGGCATTTAGCATGATTCCAGAAGAAGAGCACCAAGGGAAAAAGTGCTGTCAACTCATACCTTGACATTTTATTGACAGTTATCAGAGCAATTTACACTTCATTGGGAAGCCATAAAACAATTACTGGACCATTAGCACTTTCAAAAGGGGGCTTTAGAACATTTATCATAGAATTGCTAAGACAAGCATAAGACAGAATCCTGACTCTGCATATGGGGGTATGTTTCAATGACTTAAAATGGCAACACGTCAAGCTGGGAAGTACAAGGACTGCTTAAGACACAGAAGAATGATATAGAGACTGTGTCTTTCAAATCAGTGACTCTCTATAATCAGAGATCAAAGAAGTGCTATTGTAGTTCTGTATATCTGAGGGAAAGTCAACCAGCTAGCATGCATTTATTAAATATCTACTATGTACCAGGTACTATGATAAGCACTGAGCATTCAAAACAAAGATTATACACACATACTGACAAAGATACACATATGTATATATTTTCTAATTTGTATATATGTGTATAGATTTTTCACTCGTTTAACATGTCTGATTCTTTGTAGCTCCATTTTGGGGGTTTTCTTCACTAAGATACTTGGATGGTTTGCTGTTTCCTTCTCCAGCTCATTTTACATATGAGGAAACTGAGGTAAACAGGGTTAAATGACTTGCCCAAGGTCACACTGCTAGTAAGTGACTGAGGCTGTATTTGAAATCAGGTAGAGGACTCTTCCTGACTCCAGGACCATCACTCTATCCATCTCACCACCTAACTGATATCTATCTATCTACCTATCTATCTATCTATCTATCTATCTATCTATCTATCTATCTATTTATCTCCTTGCTGCCAAGGAAGTTACAGGCTAAAGGAAAAGGCAATATGCTAACAACTAGATACAAACAGGATAAATTGGGAGCAATTTGCCAGGACGTTAAGATTAAGGAGAATGTAGAAAGTTTTCTTGCAGAAAAAGGGGACTTTAGCTGAGACCTGAAGGAAAGAAGGAGGCAGAGTTGAGGAGCAAGAGCAAGTACATTTTCACATGGAGGACATCCAGTAACAATGCCCAAAATCAGGAGTATATGAAGAGGAGCAAAGTGTAAGAAAAATAGAAAAAAATGGCCCAAGTTACGAAGACCGTTGAAAGTCAAACAGAGGATATTTTGTTTGATCCTGGAGTATAAAGCCAAGCACTCACAGCTTTTCAAGGTTCTGACTACACAGTATAGTGAACTCTCTATTTATTCAGCAGTAAATTAGAGCAAATCATTCACAGAAATCAAGGTATAGCATTCACAGTGACATAATACCTTATCACTAAAGAGGCCACATAGTTTTCACCAAAGTGGTTATGTAGTTTTAAGCTAAGTACATTCATTTACTAACTCAATAATTTAGTAAGTCTTTAATTCAATCATTCTTAAGGGACACAAAGTACAAAGGTCTCCCATCCCTAGGTCATAGTAAATCATAATCTCAGTCAGTACACAATATCCAAGTAAAGTCTTCTTTCATCTTGACTTGAGGTTGCCTCTCGGCTTCCATGGTTCCTCTTCCATGCTCCCAGCTCCAAATGTCACCTGGGTTCAAAGGCAGGCAGCTCCCAGGTCCCTGTCCAAATCCTTGTCCAGCTCTACATCCAGTTCCTTGTCCAGTTCCCATTCCATATTGAAGCTCACAGTGTCCAGTCTATCTCAAGTCCTTCACAGTTCCTGTTTCTGGAAAGACAAAGCTTAACAGAGCCACAATAATATTTATGCACATTGCCAGCACCATCATCAATTCACTATCTGCCTGTGAAATCAACTCAGACCCACCAACAAAGTCTGAGATCTCAACACAAATCATCAACATAGAAATCAACAAAGACTCACAGACAAGGTCCAAGAGGTTAATGCAAGTCATCAGTTAAGTCCCAGGACCTCCCACACCCTCCTCCAGGACTTCCATAAACAGACAACCAAAACATCCTCTTTCAGGGCTTCTAATAAGGTCCCAGAGCTTCTGTACAAAGTGTCACAAACAAACATAAACACAGACAGAACAGACAAATGAGTGCCATGATACCAAAAGTTTTCTCCTTCTTGACTCTGCCACCACAGACAAATGAGTGCCATGATACCAAAAGTTTTCTCCTTCTTGACTCTGCCACCACAAGAATTCTTTTCTCAGTTGTGCTGTCTCTAGCCTTGGCCTCTCCTTATATATGGTCATTAGCTTCTCCCCAGGAGTTCACAAGTTATGGGGTTCACACATTCTGTTTCTTAACAGACTTGATACAATGATCAAAAGAAACTTGACATGAAACAAGGTGTGACCTAATTCTTTGCTTGCTATTACATGGAGGTAGTTAGGAGCCATGGAGTTTATTGAACTGGGGGCTGAGAGATGGTTGACAGACTCAGACATACATTATAGGGAGATCAATTTCAGAGTTTATTGGGAGATGGATTAGATTGGGAAGAGAATTACAGTCAGGAGAAAATCAGTGGCCTATTACAGTAAACCATGCATGAGGTATTAAGGGCCTGCACCAGGATGATGGCAATGTCACAGAATAAAGTGGGCCATATAAAAAGGATGTTATAAAGATTGAAATGTAAAAATTTGGTGATTGGATATTAGCAGTGGGAGAGAGTAAGGAGTGGAAGAAGATAGTTCGAGTCTGTGTGACTAGGAAGATAATGATACTCTTGATAGTTAATAGGGGAGTTTAAGAGAGAAAAGGAAAGTTTTAGGATTTTTTGGAAAGATGATGATTCAGTTTTTGTATATGTTGAGTTTAAGATGCCTATTAGATATCTAGTTTGACAGATTTTAAAGGTAGTTGGGGATGTAGCTCTTGAGATTGGGACACAGGATGAGGCTGTACAAGAATATTTAAGAATAATCTGCCTATTCCCCCCATTTGTTCTATTTTTTCTCTTCCACCCACCTCTCCTCAAAAGTAGTTTGCTTCTGACCACTCCTTCCCCAATATGTCTTCCCTTCTATCACATCCCTCACCTTCTCTTATCCTTTTCTCCCCCTTCTTTCCTGTAGTGTAAAATAGATTGCTATATCTGATTGAGTGTGTATGTTATTCCCTCTCTGAGCCAATTTTGATGAGAGTACAGTTTCCTAATTCCCCCTCCCATCCCCTCTTTCCCCTCCATTTAAAATCTTTTGCTTGCCTCTTTCATTTGAGATAATTTACCTTGTTCTCTCTCTCCCTTTCCCTTTCTCCACAGTTCATTCCTCTCTCTCCTCTTAACATTTTTTTATATCATCCACTCCTATTAAACTCTCATCTGTGCCCTCTGTCTATATATACTCAGGTTTTATTAGTTATAAATGTCATTTTCCCTTGTAGGAATGTAAACAGTTTAACATTATTCATTCCCTTTTGATTTCCCTTTCCTGTTTGCCTCCTTATGCTTCTCTAGATGCTTGCATTTGAAAGTCAAATTTTCTTGTCAACTCTGGTCTTTTCATGAACAATGCTTGGAAGTCCTTTATCTCATTGAATGTCCATGGTTTTTCCCCTGAGGGATTATACTCAGTTTTGCTGGGTAAGTAATACTTGATGGTAATACTAGCTCTTTTGGCCTCTGGAATATCATATTCAAAGCCCTTATTGCTTTAAAATAGAAGCTGCTAAATACTGTGTTATTCTGACTGTAGCTCCAACATACTTGCTTGCAATATTTTCTCCTTTAACTGGGAAATCTAGAATTTGGCTGTAATATTCCTGATAGTTTTCATTTTAGGATCTCTTTCAGGGTATGCTCAGTGAATTCTTTCAATTTCTATTTTACCCTCTGGCTCTAGAATGTCACAATAATTTTTGTTGATAAATTTTTGAAATGTAATATCTAGGTTCTTTTTTTTTTTTTAATCATGGCTTTCAGGGAGTCCAGTAATTTTTAAATTTTCTCTCCTGGATCTATTTTCCAAGTCAGTTGTTTTCCCAATGAGATTTTTCTCATTATCTTCCTTTTTTCATTCACTTGGTTTTGTTTTATAATTTCTTGATTTCTCATAAAAATCATTAGCTTCTACTTCTTCCATTTTAATTTTTAAGGAATTATTTTCTTCAGTGAGCCATTGGATCCCTTTTTCCATTTGTCTAATTCTGCCTTTTTTATGGCATTCTTCTCCTTGTCGGCTTTTGTACCTCTTTTATCATTTTGCCTAATCTGTGATTTAAGGCATTATTTTCTTCAGTAGATTTTTTGTTTGTTTCTTTTATCAAGCTATTGGCCCATTTTTTTCATGATTGTTATTTCTCTTCCCAAATTTTCCTCTACCTCTTTAAAAAAAAATGTGGGTCCTTTGAAATTTTTTTGGTTAATTATTTTTTTAGTTTTCAGCATTCACTTTCACAAGATTTTGAGTTGCAAATTTTCTCTCCATCTCTCCCCTCACCCCACCCTGATTACCCTTTTTGCCAAACTATCCTCCTTTTTATCACCACCACTACTCCTATCCTCTTCCCTTCTATTTTCCTGTCAGGCAAGATAGATTTCTATACTTTACTGCCTATATATCTTATTTCCCAGTTAGATGTAAACATAATTTTTAAAATAATTTTTTTGGATTAATTTATTTTCTTGTTTACATCACTCATTTCCACGAGATTTTGAGTTACAAATTTTTCCCCATCTTTCCCCTACTCACCACCCCAAAACAGCAATCCCACTGTATATTCCCTCCTCCAATCTGCTCTCTTGTATGTCCTCCCCTTCACCCCTCTGACTTTCCAGTAGGGCAGAATAGGTCTCCCTACCCCAGTGCCTGTATATCTTAATTCCCATTTGCATGTAGTTAATAACAATAATAATAATATATACATATATATTTTTGACATTTGATTATAGAACTTTAAATTGTAAATTCTTTCCCTTCCTCCCCTGTCATCTACCCCTACTGGAAGGACAAGCCATTCAATACAGGCTGTACATGTGTAATTATGCAGAACATCTCCACAGTGGATATATTGTGAGAGACTGATTATATGTCCCTCCTTCCTATCCTGCCCCACCCTTGTTCTATTCTCTACCCTATCCCTGTCCCTTTACAGAAGTGTGTACTTCCAGCAATCCTTTCCTCCACCTTGCCCTCCCCTCCATTGTCCCACCTGTCATCCCCATCCCTCCTACTCTCCTGTGTGGCAAAATACCCAGTTTAAAGTTTATGTCATTCCTTCCCTGAGCCAAATTCAATGAGAGTAAGGTTGACCCTTTCCCGTTTGCCTTCCTGTTCCTCCCCTCCATTGTAACAATTATCCCTAGCCTCTTCTATATGAGATTATTAACCCCATTCTGTCTCTCCCTGTCTCCTCTCATTCTAATCCTCTCCCAGCTCAGAATTTCACCTTTTAAAGTATCATCCCTTCCTATTCAATTAATCCTGTGCCCTATATGTACACATATATACACATACTCAGATATGTGTTCATACACATATATAAACCCTCCTATATAGACATATGT
>CM053590.1:153636583-153669061 GCA_028646515.1 Pseudochirops corinnae | reverse complement strand
GGGAGGGGAGAAAATCTGAAACCCAAGTGATTGTGGAACTGAATCTTGTAAATTAAAAGTAAATGAGTAAATAAAAAAAAAACAAATAACAACAACAACAAAAAAAAATTTTCATTGTAAGCATTTACACCTCAGAAATCAGTAAATGCTACCAACCTCGGGAAAAAAAAAAATTCTACTATGTTATAAAAATGCCTGTTTTATTTCATAAATTTAAAATAAAATAAAATTTAATTTTCAAAAATAAAAAAAAATGTATAAGCTGCTAAATCTTCTGATATCCTGATTTATTTCCACAATACTTGAATTATTTTTTTCTGGCTACTTGCAATATTTTCTCCTTGACTTAGGAACTCTGGAACTTGGCTACAATATTCCCAAGAGTTTCCCCCTAGGGAGTGCTTTCAGGAGGTGATCAGTGGATTCTTTTCAGTCACTGTTGCTGCTGATTCATTTGCTCCCAAGACCTGCTCCTAGAAAGCTGCGACCATGACTGGACTGGTGTAGCCTGTTCTGGACTGCTCTCCAATCTCAACCAAGTACTACAGACTCTTCTTGTTGACTTTCTAAGTTGCCTCTGGTGTCTCTGGACTGAAAAATCTGGAAACTGCTACTGCTGCCAGAGATTCAGTCACCCTGAGGCCTTCTCTGGGTATGCATGGACTCAGTCTGCACTGGTGCAGTCTATGTTGGACTACACTCCTCTCTCACCCTGCTGCAAGACATCTTTTTTGCTGACCTTCTGAGTTGTCTTGAGCTGGAAACCTACATGTTTTTGTGGTTTTTGCTCCTCTAGATTGTTTAGTCATTTTTAAAAGGTATTTGGAGGGCTTGGGGGGAGAACTCAGGCAAGTCCCTGTCTTTACTCTGCCATCTCAGCTCCATCTCCCAGCTGTCACTTTTTAAAAATTTAATCACACTTCCTTTGTTATTTGGCATGATTGAACCTGTTTTATTGTAAGCTTGAATGAGTTTTGAAATGCTTTATTTCCCCCAAACCAGGACTGAGGAATCTGCAGCCTTAAGGTTACATGTGAACTTTTAGGTCCTTAACTGCAGCCTTTTGACTGAATCCAAATTTTACTGAACAAATTCTTTTATATTTACTAATATGTATTTGTTTATCTTTATATTTTTATTTTATTTTTAAAATGAATATATTTAAAATAATGAAGAATAAAATAACTTTCAATGAAATAATCTTCCCTAATTGACTGGCACAGTTAAAATTTTAGTAAGCCAAAAGGGCTAAATTGACAGCTACTATGGTAAATATTTAGTTCTACATTACCCTGCCTGATTGGTGCCATTACTGCATGAGGCTGCTTGGTGAGAGTTTATGGAGATCGAGTCTCTTATCTGTTTTTGACAGTGGTGCACAGTGTTTCTATTTGGCATTGAATTTGTGAATAATTGTGCAGTTCAGAAGTATTTTTTAATACTGTTTGCTTAGTAGCCCATCATGTCAAGGAAGACCAAGAGAATGCTGAAGGAAGAAAACAATTTTTTTTTTAATGAGGATTGAGAATTGCAATATTGTCTTGTTTCTGCTAAAGACAGGAAGATATGCTTGCTTTGTGATACTGCAATATCAACATTAAAAAAATTCAGTGCTCATCAGCATTATAACTGTCATCAGGACCATAAATATTTTAAATTAGAGGATGAAGAAAGGTTGCACTGCAGAAATGAAAAATTGAAAAGCAAAAGCAAAGACAATTCTTTCAAGCAGCAGTAATGCCACTGAAGCAACTTATAAAATAGTTTTTGTACTTGGCGAAAAGGAAGCCATATAGAAATTGTGAAAGAATGCATTGTCAAAGATGTGGGCTGCTTAGACCCTGGTAATATTTCAAAGTGCATACAACTGCCTCTTTCAAGGAGAGCCCTAACTGATCAGTAGCATGAATTAGCGATCAACTTAACAGAACAACTTCAATGTGATACTTCAAAAGGAAAATATATATTATTCAATCACTTTGGATGAATCAACTAATACTACTGACTCAGTGTGAGTTTTAAACTTCATTCAGAGCATAACAGAAGATCATCTTTGCCATGAAGAGATACTTGCTTTGGGCACTCTTGTGAACAGAACTTGAGGAATAGATAGCTTCAGCAACTTTAGAGATAAATGGTGGGAAGTTGGACAGAATTTGGTAAATTTTGTGAGTCTGTGTACAGATGGTGCACCTTCCATAACAGAAAAATATGAAGGGTTTATTGCACAGATAAAACACAAGTATTAACAGATCCAGATGGTCTCATTTCTTTTCATTGTATCTTACATCAGCAAAATCTCTGTTAAAGCTACTATTTTAAGTGATACTTTGCAGCAAGTTATAAGTATTGCTAACCGTATTTGTGAAAATGCAACAAGGCATCATCAGTTTCATACCATGCTAGAGTTGAATGATGAAGTATTCAGTGTGAATTTGCCATATCATTCTAAAGCGTGTTAGCTTTTGCAGGGACAGGTGTTAGCCAAAATTTTATCTCTGAGAGAACAGATAGTTAAATTTTATGAAGAACAGAATCAGCAATGTGAATTATTGAAAGAAGACATCTATAGGAATGCTGCATTTCTGTTTGATATCATGTCAAATCAAAATTAATTGAATATTTCTTTGCAAGGTAAAACTAAATCTATATATAATATGTGGCAAAAAAAATACAAGCATTTTGAAAAAAGATATTTTTTTTCCAAAAGACTTCCTTTTCAAAAGGAAATTTCAGGTGTATATTTTCCATTGATGTGCAGGATGATATATGTGAATCATTTGAAGACTAAGCAGCTGTTATTGACCTATTAATTAGAGAATACAATGAAATGTTCACTGACTTTGAGAATCATGATATCACACTCAAATTAGCATTTCATCCTTGCCTAGTTGATATCATCAAGGCACCTAATGAATTACAGATGGAGTTGATTGAGCTCTCAGTAGATGACATTTTAAAGTCATTATCTGATGCTAAAAAAGATCCAATTGAATCATGGAAAAATGCAGTAGACTATCCATGCCTTTGGCAACATGCCCAAAAAATGCTTTCTTTCTTTTCAACCACTTACTTCTGTCTATATACATTCTCTTACCTAACCCGAAATCAAGATGCTCTTGAGGACACAAATGACTGGTACCAATCTAGAGGAACAACTGAAACTGCAAACTTCTATGCTGCAACCAAATATTCAAATGTTGTCCAACAAAAAGCAGACAAAAGCAGACACAACAAAGTCATTAAAAGATGAGTTAACTTTAAAATGAACAAATAATACTCATTTTTAAAAATTAAATGCATAGTAGTTAGTTTTACAAAGTACTATACATATTAAGTATATCTAATTGAATTTTTTTGAATGTGTTTATTTGATTACAGCTAAATATTAATGCAGCCTTCCAAAATAAAAAGGTTCCCCATCCCTACCCCAAACCAACAGTTGCTATAATATCTCCAACAGTTAAAGAATCATATTTGTTAAGAGTTACAGTTATTGCCCAAATCCTTGAAAGAATGTTTTTATTATCCTATAAAACCATATAATTTAAAATACAAAAAGAGAGAAATAAAATAAATCTATTTACAAAAATCCAGCATTCAACTAATAGAAAATTAACTAAAGGAGGAGAAACTAGCTCAATCTGGTTTTATCTAGAAAAGGTCAACTATTCTCAGTCATCTTAGTGTCAGTCGAAATATGTTGCTGTCACAAAGTGAAAACATTTCAGGAATCATTGTGTGTTTCAAATAATTCATACAGCATTATAATATAAAATAAAAATGGGGTTAATGTGAAGTAGATAGGTAATGTAAATAGAAATAGGTGTACAGTACACTTCGACACACAAAAAAAGGCTTCATGAGTACAAGATGAAGGAGATTAGACTCTGATGATGTTTGTGGATTATAAACTCAATGTTCACTATCAGTATGACGCTACAGCCAAGTACACAGACACACACACACAGACACACACACACACTCTTAATTCTATCTTGAGCTGCATTAAGAGGAATAGGAAGGTAAATTCACTGCGTTCTGGTCTGGTTGGAGTTTATCATTCTGTAGCCTCAGTTCTAGGTGTCACACTTTAAGGACAATGATAAACTGGAGAGTATGCACTGGAGGGAAACCAAGATACTTACTGGCCCTCAGTCATGTCATATGATGATATGTTATAGAAACTGGGCATGTTTAGACTGGAGAGAAGACTCAGGGAAAAATTAGAATTATGTCCATGTATCTGAAGGGTTGTCTTGTGGAGGAGGATTGGACTTGTGCTGTTTGGCCCCAGAGAGCAGAACTAGGGAGCAGTGGGTTTTTTAAAAGCAATTTAAAAAAAAATGCAATTCAGTCTTGATGTCAGGAAAACCTTCCACTAGAGCTGTTAGAAAGTGAATGGGCTTCCTTGAAAGACTACATTTGAGGCCTTCATACAGAGATTGGAAAATCCCTTGTCTGATACATTATAAATGAATATTTTGTTGGGTTCCAGCAGATGATCACTGAGTTCCTTTTCAACTCTCAAATTCTGTGGTTCTATAATTCTTTCAGATTCTGATGAGATGAGGGTGAATGATCACAATCTCAGCTTGAGTCACTTAAGTGATGTTATAAATTTGCAGCATACATTTAAAAGTCTTAATTCACCAAAAGTGGTTTAATGAAAAATAATAATGTTTGATATATATTGGAGATATAGAACACACTTGAAATGCATTATCTGAATCTTTAATATCTTTCTAGACTTAGCTCAGAAGTCTTTACAGAAGAGTCCTTTCCTAATTACTCCAGTTGTTAATGCTCCCACCCTTTTCAAATTATCCATTGTCTTTGTTTATTTTGTTCCCCCAGCATAATCTAACTTCCTGAGGGAATCGATATTTATTTATTTTTGTTTTTTTTTAAAGTGCCTAAACAGATTTATTTACATAGTAAGTGCTTAATAAATGTTTTATTTTACTTGAACCTCAGGTCAGCTTCCCAAACTGAATTTTGCAAGCATTAGTATCCTTATTTTTACAAATGAGGAAATGGAGTCTGAGAGACGTTAGTGACCTGACTGTGGTCACTTAGCTAGAAAGTAGTATAAGCTGGATGAAAACCTAAGCTTTTTCTGACTTCAAATCTAATGTCTCTATGTTATATGATATTAGTAAGTAGTTATTTAACTTCTTTGCACATTTCATTATTTTTCTTTCTTATAGTGCTTATGTATAGGTCAAAATGAACCACTTACCCAAATAAATAAAATCAGAAGCAATCTTGCGGTGAACAGGGACATTTAATTTTTCTTTTTACCAGGGGCATCTTTCAGCAAGGAGATTCAAGGGAAGGTGACATGGTATGGGGAAAATAGGGTTTTTAAACCGTCGTCCAGTAGGATTGGGTTTCTCTCTGTCCCTCCCCTCTCTCTTTTCCCATTGGATGAGGGTAGGGCTCACAATCTAAAGACGGGAACAACAGGGAGGGTGGGGATGGGAAAGGCTTGAGCAGTACTGCCTCACATTAGCTAGGAGGCAGGAATCAATGGGTGCTGGGGCCATTTCTCATCCCCATTGGTGGGGAGGTGTGCCCATCATTTGGCACCCAGGACAAAGGAACAGAGAACATGATTCTGTAGCCACTATTCCCTTCTCTCATTGGCTAAGATGAGTTCACGTTTGGGACTATCCTTCTCTCCCATTGGTTGGAGAGGAAGAGCTAGCTGCCCCAATTCTTGCTACCTAGTCTCGCTTGTCTTGTTCTTGGTGTCTAGGAGTCTCGTGCATCTTGTTCTCATTGCCTAGGAGACAACTGGTGAGCAGGGCAAAAAGCCAGGAAGTTCCCACTGGAAAAAAAATAGGTTTTACAAAGAAACTGTAAAGGGGAAAGTAAGGTGGGGGGGGGGAAGAAAGAAAAAAAAAAAGGAAGGGAAGAGGGTGTCCCAAGTTCTATACTTCTTCCAAAGAAGCCAGGACTCCATTCTGGAAAGTCTTCACAGGACATATCTCACTCACTTATATGTGAGGACTCCAGTTATCCACAATCACAAAAAGAATGCCAATTTATAATCATCTTGTTACTTTGATGTGTTTAAATATTCTTGCTATGATATTACTTGCTCACATGCTAGCTGACTTTTTTCTTATAAACAGTGACATATGTCTAGTTCAGAAATAATGATATATGTGATAATATTCATAACAGGCCTCCATGAAACATTCCTTATTACAGTACCTGGAAAACATCCAGAAAAATCAATGCTGTCATACAGGTACTCTGTGGGAAGTACTTAGACTTGTAATTTACTATATTAGCAAACCACAAGTAAGAACAATATTGTCATTCATGCATATTTAAATAAGTGATATCATGAACATCAGGAGCAGAAACAAATTCCCAGGGACAACATCCCAACCCCAGAGCTCCATTATCTCATCAAAGAAGAATCCAATTCAGTGTGGCTCTCTGTTTTATCTTGCCTCTCACAGTGGTTTTCCCCAAAAAATGTGCTAATAAATTACCATGAACTCTACAAATATTTATTAAGGATAAGTAGGAGGAAGGATTTTTAGCTCCAACATGAAAGTAATTATACTCATTGCTATTCTGCTTCAGTATCTGAGTCTTTATAATTCCATACACAGGCTTTTTGCTCCCATTTAAGCATTCAAGTGAAAACATGGACATTCAATATTGCAGAATATTTATTTACTCAGAACAATACAGAAAGGACACTTTCCCAATCTCTTAGTTAAAAAAAGCCCTCTTTTATTTCCTATTGGAATCAAGTCATTCCTGCTTTAAATCCTACTCTCTGTATCTTGGGCTTGCTAGAGAAGTGAACTCAAAACTGAAATATAATTAATATGTACATAATCTAAATCATCAGAAAAAAAAAGATCTGGGTTTGTTTAGTATTATCACTTCTTGATTCCAGGCCCTCCTCTGGTCCTCAGTTTTATGAATCTTTGATAGGACGCAACAGTCTGTGGTTCCACCGCCAGTTAATATAACTGTCTGTTGCAAACTGCATCTCATTGTAGATCACATGAATGCAGGATCATTCAGTGTAGTTTTCTCTCCAGGTCAACATAATATCCCAATATGTGTCTGCAAACCATGGTCTTCATGGTTCCTTTAATATATAAATATTCTCATATCAGAATGTTGGGAATCTTTTACCTATGGGAGTGGGGAGAAATTACTTTATTTCTCTTAATCTTTACCCATTGCATGTCTCATATGTTTATACACACACACACACACACATATATACACATACATATACATATGTGTGTATGCATATGTATGTATGATGATCCTGCAGAGGAACATATATAAACATGAACTGAATAATAAAATTAAATAAAATGATATACTGCTATAATAATTTGTAAAAATACTACTGATATTTAGTATATTGTATCAAAGTGATGTATATACAGTAGCTGTATTTAGATACACTAGCTCATCTGATCTACACAAAGTAAGGTGAATAGAACGAATGTTATGATGTCCTTTTTGTGGATGAATGAACTCAGAATCTCACAATGTAAGGTGCTTCCCAAAAGTCAGAGCCAAGAAATGTCAGAGCCAGGACTCAAAGCAAGAACTTGCAAGACCAAGTAAAATATCTTTTTTCATTGGTTTTTGTTTGTTTGTTTGTTTTTATTACTTTATGTTACACAGACTATGGTGACTTTATAATTCAAATTTTTCTTGATGAGTTTTCCTGATTTAAATAGAAAGAGCCTTGGAATTCCTTTACAAATGAGTATTTTAAGATATTACTTTTGAAAGTGCTTGAAATTTGTTTGTTTAAAGAGATAAAGAGGGATAGATAATATACATGTAGGAGGGAAGGTGGCTCAAAAAATAATGGCTGAAGGAAAGATTCCTTTGACAATATGATATGAATAATAGAAAACAGGTGAAAAGCAGTAACTTAGTGTCAAAGCCTCAGGATATGACATATCATTAATTTAGGAGACTGAATAGAGAAAACACAAAACAACTAAAAAGCTATGCCAAAAGATGAGCTTGAACTGCACTAAAAGGTTGTTATATTTCATTTCCAGCAGTTTTTAAGACCTCAGAAATCTAGTGAGTTGTCTTATAAGCAATTTACACACACACACACACACACACACACACACACACACACACCCCACCCCCTGCCAAGGTTGAAGAGAAAAGGGGATAACTAGTAGGAAAGTTGGTAGACAGTTTAATAATGTAGCAGATTAGTGTTATATTAGTTTCTTTGCCTGAACTTTTAGTGTCTCACAGGACATGGATATTAGCTAATAATAGCTAGTATTTATATAGTACTTTAAGATTTGTAAAAGTTTTACATATTTTCTCATTCAATCTTCACAACAACTCTATGAGCTAGGTCTTATCACTATTCCTATTTTACAGATGAGGAAACTGAAGCTAACTGAGGTTAAATAACCAGCACAGGGTCTCATAAATTTTGAGTGTTTGAGGAAGGATAGGAAATCTTTTTTTTTTTTTCCTGACTCCATGTCTGGAATTCTATCCACAATGTCACCTAGCTCTGTAGATGGAATAAATCTATTTTTCTGTGGTCACAAAGAAAATGAAGACCAGCATTAATTTGGTTACTTAATTCTATGTAAATTTTTTCTGTGAATATGTTTCTTTCAGTCTATAAGCATCTTGTTGAATGTGATCCCTCCCAATCCCACTTTCAGTCCTATGAGCTCTATCTTTATATGGTTTTTAGAAGTGTTTAATTAGAGATGGACTGAAGTGTACACATTTACACTGTCCAAAGATAGACCAAAAAAACCAAAAACAATGCTAAAACAAGATTAATATACCCTTAGAGAAAATGGTAAACAAAGAAGGGTACCAATTTAACTTCAAGACCAAGCCTGTATGATGATCCCCTGTGCAGTTGTTTTGTCTTTCCTGCTGGGTAAATATGAGACTCAGATATAATGAAGTGAATTTATCAGTATTTTTGAATAACTCTTTTGGAAGCTACGACACTGAATGTAAAGACAAGATCACAAAGATGAAGTTGCAGGACATTTCCAGAATGTGAGCAAGAATTTCTACAAAGGAGCCAACAGAGTCCACCATGGTGCAGAAGTGGACAATATCACATGACCATATAGCCAGGAGTTAATTTCAAGGATGTAGCATTGCCATAAAGTGTTTTTAAAAGAGTTTACAACTGCCTAAGGTGACATAAAGAAAATGGAAGTGAATTGTTTCAATCTGTGAGGTACAGAAGGCAAGCATCAATAGCAGTGTTCACCCATATTAAACATTAAATGAAAGACAAATCCTGAAGCATAGCAAGAGAGAAACACAGTATGGTATAGTGGAGTAAATACTGGCTCTGGAGTTTTGAAAACCTGAGTTCAATAATAATAATAATAAGTGCTAATATGCTATTAATAATAATGATGATAATAATTTAAACACCTAATATTTATATAGCACTTTAAGTTTTACAAAGTGCTTTACATATATTAGCTAATATGATCTTCATAACAACCCAGGGAATTAGGTGCTATTATTTTCTGTTTTGTACATGAGAAAATAGATAAATCTCACCTGTCTCCCAGGGCTATTGTGGAGATTAAATGAGATAATGTTTGAAAAGTGCTTAGCCTAGTATTTGGAACATAGCAGATACTTAAATGGTTGCTCTTACCCCCCCCCCCACTTTCCTTTCCCTTTAAATTACTTGCCTAGGGTTGCATAGCTAAATTCAAACACAGATTTTCCTAATTTCAAAACCCCACTTTATCTACTGCATCACCAAAGTGGCTTATATAACTGTTTTCATACTATCTGTGTGACTTTGGGCACCAAATTTGACCTCCCTGAGATTCAGTTTCATCATTTTAACATAAAGGTGTTGATCAGACTAGATTACTTGTAAGTTCCATTTTATCTAATAAATCTATGATCAGATGATCCAGTGCCCACGTATGGGCCTTTTTAGCTGCTTATGGATTGTGATTTCTTATCAAAGATGTCTATTTATCCATACATATATACCCATTTATTTTGTCTTTATACTTTTAATATTAAATTAAATCAAGCAATATTTAAATGAACACTTTCTGAATAAAAAAAAATTGGTAAACTAAGTTAGTTTTCTCTTATTCCTTCCTTTCTTATTCCCTCCTCCATATTTTTACCCCTGATGTAGGGAGGCATGTTGGATCCTATGGAAATAAAAAGGAAGAACTGGTCTGACTTTGAACATTATTGGGGAGAATGATGTAACTATTTTAAAACTGCCAGCAAAATTCTACCATGGAATGGAATGTTAGAGCATGATGGGTCTTTAGAGACATTCCAGTCCAAACTACTCATTTCACAGAACAAAAGAATAAGGGTCCAGAGAGAATAGCATATTTTTAAAGACAAGTATGAAACAAAAAAAGAGATTTGGACTGCAATACAGTGTGTTAATAAACAAGAAAAAAAAATAACCACAGATAATAAATTATATAACTTTGATTTCTGAATTTCTAGAATTTTCTATAGAAAGACTAATTTCAGTTTTATCTCAGGATTTTCAATTTTTTTTCAGTTCCTGTGTTATAGAATCAGATAAGTTTAACTTTCAAATAGATCATAGAAATCATACGTTCTTACTCCTACATTTTGAAAATGATGCCACTGAGCCGAAGAGAGGTTAAATAATTTACCAACATGTTATAGAAGATTAGTGACAGAACCAGACATGAACTGGATCTTCTAACTTCCTATGCAGTGCTCTATCCATGGCACTTCCTTTGCTCCCCAATCCCCAGAAAACTACACTTTTAAACTTTAAAATAGTGATAAAATGGAAACTGAATCAATATAACAACAGCAGCAACAACAATAATAACTAACATTTATATAGTGGGGTTTTTTTTTGTATTTGTAATCTCTTTTGATCATTGGCATAACCATATGAGGTAGGTTCTGTTGTTATGTCCATTTTAGGAATGAGAAAACTGGTACTGACAGAACTGAAGGGACTTGCCTAGGGTCACACAGCTAATAAGTTTATGAGGCAGGATTTGAAGTCAGTTTTTCCTGATCCCAAGTCCTTCAACCTCAATATTATCCTTTGATATCTAGGCTAATATATTAAATCAAATATGGAGAAATGTAAACCAGACTCAAGTTTTAGTAAACTGACTGATAGCTATGAGTGACTGGAATGCCTGCTGCACCATTGTGAAGACTCTTCTGGGGGTTACATATCAAACCTGAAGCATGCTGTCAGAGCTGAGATGGGAGAAAATACCTGTACCTGCCTGCCAAACATGGTGACCAGCTTTAAACAAGTTTGTGTGCATTTGCAGGAACTTGTGAGTCTCCTATTGAAAATGAACAGGAGACTGGTGAGTTCCCGGGAACACCCACAAATTTTCCTGCTAATTCTCACTGCCTTGCAAAGGACAACAAGGCCTGTCTGTTGGCTGCCACTGTTTCACTATCTTCTTTTTATGAATACAAAGAAAGCATCACCCAATATTATTGGAAGCCTTCAAAAGAAAACAAAGCCTAAAATACTGTCATTTCTTTTCATTCCTCTGTACAGGTTGCAGTACTATTAGCATACCATAAGCATAAAGTTTCCTTGGTTAGCTCCTCCCAGCTCTCACATATGAATTTTTTTCAACATTTATATCTTTTCAAGTTTAAGTACTGAGGATACATTTGTAAATTAAGTAGACAACTCATGACAATGGTTTAAATAGTTTTATAACATATATACAATTTGGTGAAATTAATATTACCTCATTATGTAAAATATAATTGCAGTCTTTGGAGAGTCAGATTATTAGTTATTGTTGTTTTTTAATAAATAAATATAGAAAGAATTAAATTACCAAAAGCTCAACCATTTCTTTAATTGTTTCTCACTGAAAATTTTGGGGGGTATTTATTTTCCCCTTCCATTCTTTAAAAGCATGTTACCCTTTCAGGTCTTTTTATAGTATTATGTTTGGGAGAATTTCTTGTATCATCTCTGCCTATATTTTTTTAATTTTATTTTTTTTCAAAGAGGACATTTAATGGATTAGTTTAGTTTTTAACATTTCATGGAGTTGAATGCAAATATTATTGCTATTTGGATTCTTTCCATGGGATTTATAATCAACTATATTGCAAGTTAGATGCCAAAATTTCATAAACCTGTGGTTTTCATCAAAGAATCTGCACTACTTATTTTAAATGAAAGTCAGTGTAGTCTGATGGAAATCAATGAGTTTCAACCCCTCTTCTGACATTATCAGCGCAATCTTGTAATCCTCTTAACCTCTCTCATACTCAGTTTCCACAAACTGTAAAATGATAATAGTGCTTTCACCTACCTCACATACTTTGCAGTAGATCTCTAATTTCTATAGAAATTCTTCTTCCTCCTTGGATCAAATTGAATAGAAAGGTGGATCGATAACCTACAAAGTTGGCACATTTTTGAAGGAGGCAGAGTTAGGTAGTGGTTGAGCAACAAGTTTTGTCAACACCATGACCATGAAGGCATCATGCAAATGTAAACTACTATATTCCCAGAATATTCCTTTGCCTATTTGCCATGAGCCACTCAGTTCCCCGCACTAAGCATGGTCAGAGATGTGAATAAGAATGAACCAGGCCAAATGGGTACTTCAAGGAAGCACTCTGTTTATTGATTCTTTGGACAAAGATTTTATAGATCAATGAGACACAGGAATATGTAGCTCAAGTGTTCTCATCACTTTTAGAGCAGGAGGTTTTTAGATAGTCTGTTATATCTTGGATGTAACTAAATGTTTCTAATCAAATAAGAATTTGGGATCTAGGTGACTAAAATCTTAGGGTAGAACTTTTGATCTCAAAACTCAAACAACATCCTTTTAAATGTAGCACATATTAAAGGAATATTCCAGGAACAAGCTTTTGAAGCCACAAATCAAAGGATTTCCTTTGTAGCTAGCCATAAAGATTTTATCTGAGTCCTGGATCAGGTATTTTGGCTTTCCACATAATTACCCCTTTTTAAAAAAAAAAAAATTAAAGGCATACAATTCAGTGCCTAAAGTTTTAATATTACATGACATTCTTCATATAATGTAAGGTCCAAATATACAACAGACTATTATAATGATTAATATAAAAATCAGATGCATACTAAGAGCTACTATATTCTGAAATGGAGAGATTTTTTTTTTCAATGTATCAATAATTGTTTTTGTAACTCCTTGTGGATCAATCCCAGGGATCTTACTATGTTCAATATCTTAATAATTTGATGTAAAGTTTCTTTTTTATTTCCAAGGTGATATTGGAATTATGCCATGCTCCCAATAAATGGGCTCTGATCCTGTCCCATGTGGTGTTGAGATGAGAGCAATTATATATAAGGAAGGTGTAACACAAATATATGTACATTTATAATCACATCTAAGTAACAGTCAAGTTTTTAATGATTTTAACTCATCACCTAAGCACAAATACTAATTGTTGTAATAAATTGATCTTATACAAAAGATCCTTATCTATTATGTTGTTTCTTTAAGGCTACAAAAACATTTTTTGATAATTCATTAATCTGTTGTGCAGATTGGATTGCAGACACAGCAGTCGAAACTATTAACCACATTAGTGCAATGCATTTAGTAACAAGAGATCTGACAGACCTCCCCTCCCACAACTTTTTTTTAAGAAATCAGAATTTTGATATAATGCATGTACCCCTGACATCAGATACCATGCATAAATGAAATTAATTGGAATATTGTTCAACAAGTTCACTACTAGATATACATTGAGCAAGAGTAAAATCAATGCAATTAACAGTCCGCATATAAGATAGGCGTATCCATAATTACATTGGAGAATGAGTCTGGTCTTAAGTGTTTCTAAGCATCCCAACAAATTGATTTTATATAGTATGTCTTATATATAGACTCCTGAATTTTCATAGCCAAGGTAATATTCCTTGCCAATTCATTCACAAATTGAGAAGTTTGTATTCCACTTAGCAGAGAAATAGAAGACACAGTTGTTGCCATTAAAGAGGAAGGCAATTAGTCCAATGATTTAAAAAGTCCAAAAATCAGTTCTTATTAGAGAATCAGAAATTTTTTGAAGTGCAGGATCCCTCAAAGTCTGAAATTGTTTGATGTTCCAGTTGAAGGCTGTATCATCCCCTGTATGAGAGATCCCTCTTCGCTGTTTCTGTATCTGCGAGGTGAGTTGTGAAACAGGCTTGGACATTCTGTGTTGGTATCTTCAGGGGTTATTCATCAGCGTCTAATGTGTGTGTGTGTGTGTGTGTGTGTGTGTGTGTGTGTGTGTATAAGCACCACTTTGCCTCTACATAATTAATGAGCAGGTGTTTTCCATTACTTTATTTGGGAATATGTACTTTTTCAAATTGATATTCTGTTGGTGTATACTCATTTTTAGTGATGCTTAAAACATTTAGACAGTGAGCTAATAAGGCAGTAGCTAATTGTCCTTGTGGTGTATTGGTCCAAATCCCCCCTTTTAAAAAATAGATTTCACAGAAAGATTGAAATGATTTGCCAGTGTAGGCAGGGGCATTTTTGGTTTTTATTTCTTTAGGGGTACCTAAGAATGAAGAACAATGGAAATGGAGTGAAAAAACCAATGCTTCTCCTTACTAAACTGTAGCTACAGGTGTAATCAGGTAAAACTGAAAGACAATAATTTTGCTCTGTACATAAAATGTAGCCTGATGGGATGCTCTACAATTACAAAAAAAAACAACAGAAAATGATTAAAATGTTTTTTTAATTTTTAATTTTTTTGATTTAAATTATAGTTATTGACTATTGTCTTTTCATTTCTGAGGTATGTTACATGGAGAGGTCTCTCCATTATTTAAATACATGATTACATAGTATCTTATATTAGGGGAAAATATCATTCTAAAAAAGTCAATCCTGGAAGAAATGGCAACAATAAAAATTGCATTAGAAGCTTCTAGTATTGCACTGAAAGTTTTCATTCCCATTTCTTATTTACCTTAAATTGGTTTGTAAGTCATAGTTATGATAAACTGTTAACCTTCAATCTAAAAAGTACTATAATGCTGACATGTGGTTCAAAAAAATTAAATATAAGTTTTAGATTCAAGAAAACTCAGCTTTCTTATTCAAATTGCTTAGATCACAAATTAAACTGTGCTTTATAATACTTATCTCACTCCAAATATCAGTGTGTGCAAATTCTTATGATTGTAAATAATTGGTAGTTGATTTTCTCAATTCATATTTAGCTTTAAACAGCAAAGTTTATCCAGTCTTCAATGTTACCAGAAAAAAAGTGTATGACGAAAAGTGTTCACTGTCACATGGATATATTGTAATTTTTTTTTAAAGGTAGGATAAGGAGTAACATCCATTTGCCAAAAATCATTAGGTTTAAAATTCGTAAGATTAACAGTGGTGGAAGAGAGGGAAGGTATGTGAGGAAGGAATTTTGTGCATGATTTAACTATTTGCCTGGGCTGTTCTCAAGCAAATGTGAAATTACTTAATTAACATCCTTGCATTTTGAATGCAGAGATAAAGGAAGAATCTTTGGATAAATTTGTATTGTTAATTTATCACCTGTAGCATTTCTTTGCTGAATGGGCCCAGGCAGAGATCTATGAGAGTAAATGTGAGAAATCTAAAAATGATTTTTTTCCTATTTCTAACCACTTGTTGCAACTGTAAAAATAATTGATATAACCCTTGAATATTGAAATCTGTATCAATGTTCTTTATAGTATGAAAACAAGTTTTACTATCCATAAAAAATGTTAAGAGAGTGAGGCTGTTCTTTAAAAAAGACATATGGTAGTAAACATTTCATTCTTTTGGGTAGATGAAAAGGCAGTACAAATAACTCTTTTAGCCATCTGTTTATTTGGGGCTTCAGTAAAAGTCTTATCTGCTTTTACAAGACAAGAGAAGGAAATTATTTGTGGAATGACCCATTGCTGATTAGAAATAAAATGTAAAATAGAGTTATTTGTTCTTATGATGTAAAGGTCCTTGATGAACATTTAATAAACTTTACCAGGAAGGGTCTTCCTAGATTATCATTTAAATTTGGGCCTTAACATAAAGTTGCTGAATCCATTGGATAGGGGAAAAGTCTGAGCTGATGTTTGCATCTTGTCTTTTTGGTAAGCTTTTAGCTGAACTGGGGGTTGGGTTTCCCCTTATAGTAGTGAGCTGGTATGTTCTACACCTAGTTTTATACCTCCTAATTTTTTTAAAAAGTAATTTAAAGTTTTCAGGTTATCTCTTTGAATTACTATTTTTTTGAGGCTCAATTTTATATCTCACTTTATGTCCTAAATAATTGTATGGGAGTTGCAACCTAATTTTATAAGGGGCTATGACTTACCCATATTGAGATATACTAACCTGAGTGGCTTGAAGTATTTCTTGTAAAGATTCTTTTGAAGGATGTGCAAAAAAAAGTGTCTATTATATACGATAGATAAGATATGCACAAGAATATTGATCTCTTATGGTGTGTAATGCCTGTGCAACAAATTTTTTGGCACATGGGAGGTCTATTTTTTTCATCCCTTTTGATGGAAGGGAAAAAGAAAAATGCTGATGATTGTCTTTATGTAACAGGATACTTTTAAAATAATCTTTTAAATCAATTTTTCACAAAGGCCATTCTTTTGAAATCACAGAGGGAGCAGGGAGGCTTGGTTAAAGGGCTCCCATAGTCTACCCTTTCATTTATTGCTTAGAGGTCAGTGAGTATTCTCTATTTTTCTTACTTTTTTTTTTCTTCATAGCAAAAACAAACTTTTAAAATTGAGCTTAGTTAGAACTAAGTTGGAACAAGATGTCCTTAAATAACATTGATCCCCAAAGTATTATTTAACAAACTAATTGGGATATCACAAAGTGTTTTAGTCAAAGGAAAAAATAATATTAATTGAATCTCAAAGATTTAAAAAGATGATCATTTAATTTTTAAAAGCTATTAGTTCTAAAATTCCTTTATGATTATAAATATGGGAATATTTTAAGATGAGTTTTAAGTGGTTTTTATAAATGTCTGTGCATTTCCTACTCTTAGGTGAAAAATAATATTAAATTTCCCAGTAAGCTAACATAAAAGAGTTCATAGCATTTACTGATTACTTAGTCTGATAATAGGAATTAGGTCTAAGAAGAAAAAAAGGAGGAATATGTGAATATGATCTTAAGTGCTTTTTATCTTAAACAGCAAGTTTTACCAATCACAGCTTAGATCTAATTACAGTTAATTTTATTCTCATGTAGCTGTAATAAACAATAAAGATCTACTAGGTCTTTTAATATATAAGGCATATCATTTAACATTTTTCTTTTTCAAATTTAAACTTATCTGGTATAAAAGCCAGTTGTTAAAATCCTTATTAGTCTTTTGAAACTTTTTAGCAAGTTAAATCCATTATAACTAAAAGAAATTCCTATGCCAGTCTGATGACTTTGCCTATGAAGATAGTTTCCAGAGAACTTGACATTATGAAAAAAAAAAAAAAAGGAGGAATTGATATAGACCAGGGGCTGAGAGTGATGTTTCTGCCTTGCAAAATCTCATGCATGCAGTAGGAATATAAAAAAAGTTTTCACCCTGTTTCTGCTTTTCCACATACAGTAATCAATTAACAATTCTAGGTTTTAGCATTAAGATACTAAAATAATCAATTTTACAAGTTCCATAACTGACAGCCAATTTATTTTAGCTGTAGCAAAAAAATATTAAGCTTCATATGAAGTCAGTTATATTCCTAGATCATATAAAATTATTGATGAAAAGGATGCATTGTCTTACACAATAAAGACTACTATTGGTTTCTTATCTCACGGGAGATACTTCTAGGCTTTCAGTAGCAGAGGCTCAGAACTTCTATCAGACAGGCCCTCATAGTAGCTGATGTCTCTTTCCCCTCCTTCCTTTGCCCAGTAGGGGAAGCTAAGTGTGCAAGTGTGGGGGGAAGGGTGAAACTCTCTTTTCCTAATCTGATTTGGGATGAAATAAGTTAATATAATTGTATTGGGGTACCCTCTTGACTCAAGGGGGAGGGACTGTAACCTCTTTTTCTAACTACAGGTAAAGTTATAAATACCTGTTTTTCCATATGGCAGATATAAACATTATAAAACAAGGTTTAGCAGAACTGATAAAGTAACATAACTGTTATTACACAATTTTTTTTCTTTATCTTTTTAGTTGCAACAAAATTCAGATTAAAAATTTGTTTTATCTAACACTATTTCTGGCTTTCAATGATTGTTCAATTTTTTACTATATAACAGAATTGTACCACAACTCAAGAAGACCACAAAAACACAAGGACATTCTCAAATTAGTTGAATTTTCAAATCATCATATGCAAAAATCATAGACAGAGAATTTAAGCTTTTTCTAATCCTCTTTTCAAAGTTGTAAAGTCTGAAATTGTGGATTCAAGTTGCCTAGATGTGTGGGTTGCATGTACACTCCAGGGCATTTTTAGTGGAGCCCTTGATGTAATTCATCATGCATTCTTCCTTTATCCAGATTGAGGAGGGTGACTTAAGTACTCTAATTATTCTTCAACACTCTCTCTTTTAGTCTGATCTATGATAAGGGACTTTAAAAAATGTTTTCAGGGAATGGAGGCAAGATGGCAGTATAGAAGCAGCAACATTTTGCAGCTCACACATAGCCACCTCAAATACCCATAAAATATGACTATAAACAAATTTTAGGGCTCCAAAACTCACAGAAAAATAGAGAAAAAAAAACATCTCCCACTGAATGCAGTTCAGAGGAAGGGCTCATCACAGCATGCTGGGGCCCGAAACCAGCCCAGGCTGAAACTGTGGCTTGGCTCTGAGGGGGGAAGAGGTGGAAGACTAGCAGCAGCTGGAGCCTTCAAGAGAGTGCATCAGTGGTATCTGTGGCAGTTTCCAGAATTATCAAGCCATAAGAAACAAGGACTAAGTGAAAGGTCAGTGGATGTCAGTTAAATTTGGGGGAGAAAAGCAGTGCGGTCAAACTGCCTGCTGGGCAAGGAAGCAGCAGAAGTGGTGGCCCTGCAGCCACCTCCATGTGGCTGCTTCAGAGCTCCTGGCCTGCAGACAGCAGAGGGGCCTAGCGATCATTCTGAGGCTAAGTGCTCTTGTGTTGAATGGCCTGGATCCAGATCGTGGTCTTGGGGTGGTCCTGGGGGGCATTTTCAGTGAGCCAAAGCTGGGGGGGGCTACAGCAGCCTCCTAATAGGTCCAGGAGCTGTAAAATCCCTATCAGTTTGATTCAGAGCTTCCCCCCCACCCGGAAAGCAGAGTTCCACAGAGTTAAAAATCAAATAATTCGCTGGCAACATGAGCAGGCAAAGGAAGCAAAGTAAGAACAGCAACCAAACTCTAGAATCCTTTTTTGGGGACAAAAAGGATCAAAGTATGGAACAGGAGGATGACAACACAGTCAGAACTCCCATACCAAAAGCTTCCAAGAAACATGATGACTGCCTAAAAGCCATAGATCAGCTTAAGAAGGATTTTGAAAACCAAATAAGGAAAATGGAGGAAGAAATGGGAAGAGAAATGAAAATAATGCAGGAAATCATGTAAAGAGAGTCAACAATCTCCCTGAAGAAAAGAACACTTTAAAAAATAGATGAACTCAAGTGAAAAAAGAGGCCCAAAAAGCCAATGAGGAGAAGAATGCCTTAAAAAATCAACTTTGCCAGATGGAAAAAGAATCTCAGAATCATTCTGAAGAGAATAATTCCTTCAAAATTAGAGTGGAGCAAATGGAAGCAAATGATTTTGTGAGAAATCAAGATACTATCAAACAGATCCAAATAAATGAAAAAATAGAAGGCAATGTAAAATATCTCCTTAAAAAAACCACTGACTGGGAAAACAGATCCAAGAGAGGCAATTTAAAAATTATTGGACTATCTGAAAGCCATGATCAAAAAAAAGAACTTAGAAAGCATCCTTCAAGAAATGCTCAAGGAAAATTGCCCTGATATTTTAGAACCAGAGGGCAAAATAGAACTTGAAAGAATTCACCAATCACCTCTTGAAAAAGATCCCCAGAAGAAAACTCCTAGAAATATTATAGCCAGGTTCCGGAATCCCCAGACCAAGGAGAAGGTATTGCAAGCTGCCAGGAAGAAAAAAATTGAATATTGTGGAAACACAATTAGGATAATGCAGGATCTAGCAGCTTCTACATTAAGGGATCGAAGGGCTTGGAATATGATATTCCAGAGATCAAATTAACTAGGATTAAAACCAAGAATCACCTACCCAGCAGAATTGAGTACAATATTCCAGGGGAAAATATGGTAATTCAGTGAGGTGGAGGACTTTCAAACCTTCTTGCTGAAGAAACCAGAAGTGAAAAGAAAATTTGACACTCAAACACAAGAAGCATGAGAAGGTAAACATGGAAAAGAAATCATAAGGAACTTATCAAAATTAAACTATTTACATGCCAACACGCAAAAACAATAATTGTAACTTAATGAAGCTTTTCTCAGTATGAGGATAGGTGAAGGGGATATAAATGTATATATATATATATATATATGTATAGATACACATATGTATATGTAGGAGGATTTATATATGGGTATGAATACATATCTAAATATATGTATATATGTGTACATAGAGGGCACAGGATCAATTGAGTAGGAAGGGATGATACTTTAAAAGGTGAAATTCTGAGATGAGAGAGGATTAGAATGAGAAGAGACAGGGAGAGACAGAATGGAGTTAAACATCTCATATAGAAGAGAGTAGGGATAATTGTTACAATGGAGGGGAATAACAGGAAGGCAAAAGGGAAAGGGTCAACCTTACTCTCATTGAATTTGGCTTAGGGAAGGAATGACATAAACTCTAAACTGAGTATCTTGCCACACAGGAGAGTAGGGGGGATGGAGATGAGAGGTGGGATGATGGAGGGGAGGGAAGGGTTGGGGGGAAGGTTTGCTGGAAGTACACACTTCTGTACAGGGACAGGGACAGAGTAGATAATAGAACAAGGAGGGTGGGATAGAAGGAGGGACATATAATCAGTCTCTCACAATATGTCCACTGTGGAGGTATCCATGTAACTACACATGTAGAGCCTGTATTGAATTGCTTGTCCTTCCAATAGGGTTAGGTGATGAGGGAGGAAGGGAAAGAATCTATAATTTCAAGTTCTACAAACAAATGTTAAAAATATATACATTTATTATCATCATCATCATCATCATCATCATCATCATTATTATTATTATTATTATTATTAATTACATACAACTGAGATTTAAGTTATACAGGCATTATGGTAGGGAGACTCATCCTGCCCTACCATAAAGTCAGAGGTGTGATGGTGAAGTACATAGGAAAGAGTTGATTGGGGGAGGAGCTATAGAGTGGGATCACTGTTTTGGGGTGGTGGGTAGGGAAAAGATGGGGAGAAAATTTTTATTTCAAAATCTTGTGGAAATAGTGATATAAACAAGAAAATAAATAAATTAATTTTTGAAAAAAAAATGTTTTCAGCTAATTTAGCCTGTACTGTGAACTTGTGTGATTCCTTAAAAAAAAAAGAAAAAAAAAGTTCTTTGAAACCAAAACCTTTTAACATGCCAGTTATAGTGTGGAGAATCTGAGAAAAAAATCTGCTTGCGTTGTGTCATTCTCTGTCCTGTACTAGAGTTGAAAACCTTTACCTCTGAAGTAATTCTTTTTGAGATCTTTATATGTTCTTAATTTGCCTTGGTGCCAAATGATATTAACCTCGGTTATATCCTGATATGCAAAACTTTTCTCTTTTCAGTGAGACAGGAGAATGGTGCTTATTAGTCTTTCTCTTTGGTCTGAGGGGAAAAACATTCCCTTTTTATTCATTATTATTATTGTTATTATTATTTTTCAGTGGCTTTTCCCGCAATCAAACTTGGCCAGAGTTGGATTGGGGAAAAGGATATTTTTAAACCTTAAAATGCCTATTCACATTTTTCATGCAATTATTTTTTTTCTATTTTTGTTCTGATACTTCTTGTATACCTTTGGACTTGCAATTACCATAATATTGTAAATATTGTGTAAAGACAGCTGAATTACACTTAATTGTTTGTGCCACCTTTGGCACTTTCATTTCTGATGTTAAAGATATCTTTAATATATTCCATAGAAAAATGGCAGAAGTGGGGAAATTCTTGGTTCCTTCTTTTACTAATTTCTCAGTTATCTGTTTTCCTTCTCTTTTCTATTCTACTACCTGAAACTCCTCTAACTGTTCCTTCATAATAACAAACCCTCTTTTTTTTGCTACTTTCTTTAATATTTGAAAACATTGTTCCTGATCTTTGAACTGTTGACCCATCATAATAGAAAGTATGAAAATCCATGTATCTGACTGGTGGAATAGAATGACTAAGAAAAGATTGATTGAAAAAAGTTCCCTTACCCTATATTTGTATTTTTTGGAGCTCCTTCTGCTTGCAAGGGCCATCTCCTCTGTGGCCCTTCCTTTAAGGTTCTTTATGTGCCCTGCATGGGTGCCATTTCTCCCAAGCTGCTCAGTGTCCCTCACTGAGTGTGGTCAGAGAGGTGAATAAAAATGAACCAGGTCATGTGGGTAGTTCAAGGAAGAAGTATGTTTATTGATTGTTTGGGCAAGGTTTTTATAGATCATTGAGACAAAGGAGTATGTAGCTCAAGTGTTCTTATCACTCTTAGAAGAACATGTTTTTAGATTGTCATATCTTGGATGTAACAAAATGTTTATAATCAAATAAGAATTTAGCATCTAGGTGACTAAAATCTTAGGGTAGAGCCTTTGATCTCAAAACTCAAACAGCATCCCTTTAAATGTAGTACATATTAAGGGAATATTCCAGGAGCAAGCTTTTGAAGCCGCATCTCAAAGGATTTCCTTTATAACTAGCTTTAAAGATCTTATCTGAGGCCTGGATCAGGTATTTTGGCTCTCCATACCTAGTGAGCTGTCATAATGGATTGAGTCTGACTTTCCTTTCGATGAATAAAGAGAACCAAGCTTAAATCTCTTGTCCAGGCACAATTCAAGAACATGAAGTTGTTCATGGTAATAGTCATAGTATCGAAGATTGAGAGCTGGAAGGAATTGTTGAGGTCATTGAGGCCAAACCTCTCATTTTCTTGTCGAAGAAACTCAGGCACAAAGATGCTAAGTGACATACCCTAAGTCACATAGCAATATTTACATTAAAGTCTTCTTGTCTCCAGGTCCCCTACTTTCTCTGTTACATCATGGTGCTACCTGTCTATTCATCTCCTTGTACATAGTTGCTAAATTTTCTACATGCATCTTCATCTCACTAAAAATGATATTAAATTCTCTGAGAATACAGATTAAATTATTAAGTTATTCTTTTCTCATTTTCCTTCTCTAAAATACAAAGCATTGTAATAGCATATATCACATATAAATATCATTTATCTTGATGACATTAAATGGTCAATAATTGATGATACATCTAGCATGTCATTGCTGAGACAATTCCTGACCTTCAAGAGTTTACATTCTATGAGGCTAATGAAAGTTATAATGGTTACATAGTTAAATGTAAAAAAATATATGGAAAATAAATACAGTGTAATCAGAAAGATTTTTCTAGTAAGAGACACTGGTGCTGAGCCTTGAAGGAAGTTATAGATTCTAAGGAGATGTGAGAAGGGGACATAGTTCAGGAATGTTAAGGTGAGGGGCAAGTCAAGTCTCTATAAGGGCACAGAGGTAAGAGAGGAAATTTTGTTTATAGAGAATAAGTAGCCAAATTTGGGCTACAGAATTTGACCACCTTCTCTTTCCTCTTAGATACTTTCTTTATGTGGGATTTTGTTCCACCTACACACATTTTTCATGTGAAGAACCTAAGACCAAGAGAGGTTATGACTTGTGTGAGGTTACATAAGTAGAAAACAGTAGAGGTGACATTTTGTTTTCAGTTAAGGTTTTCATGACAACTTTTGTTTATGTCTTAGTAATTTCATGTTGTAAACTACCCCCCTCAAAAAAAAAATCTATTTAGTGAATCTTACTTTGAAAAAAAGAAAAACAGTCATACAAAATCTAATGTGATCATAACTGAGAGCATATGCAACATTCCACACTCCTATTCTTTAAGGCAAACTGGGGGGGGTGCCTTAAAATTTTAGAGTGCTTGGCTTTATTTTACTATTACCATTACATTTAATATTATTTTTTATTTATGTCACTGCAATTACTGTATGTTTTTCCTATAACTGGTTATTTTACTTTTCATTAGTTCATATAAATTGTCCTATGATTCTGTCAACTTTTCATGTTCTTTTCTTATGTTTTATTCCCATTAAATTAATTTACAACAATTTGTTCATCTCTTCCTCCATTATCTCATCTTTTTAATGAGAATTTGATATCACAAATATGTGAAGACATTGACTTGAATGAGCTGTCATTGAAATGTGAAGGTGAATTTTAGTGTTTTTGTTCCTCTGATAATGTCTCAATAGCTGTTCACTTTAAGAAAATCTTTAAGCATGAGTTGTTGTTTTTTCCTTTTTCACTGGGGCAAAAATTTCTAATACTATTCCTGGACTAAATTATGTCTAATGTTCTTTCCACTAAAGTTTTATGATTATATTGTTCAAAAGTTATTGTTACTCTTATTTGAACAGAACTTTTTAATGGTTCTGACTCAATTATTACATACTTTCCCTTCATTTGCAAACTTTTTTCTTCTTTAAAAGTAGTATGTTTCACTGAATAGATTATAATATGCTGGTGGAATTGTATCCATTATCATTTTACTCTTTTTCTTTTTCAAAATACTATCCCCACAGGAAAGTTCTTACCTAAAGTTCCTTAGGCACATGTTTAGCTTCAAAAATGGTGGAAAGAAAGACTGAAGACATTTACTATGATATTGAAGGTATGAAAATTGCTGTTGCTTGTTTTAGCCATGGAAGATTAATCTGACTATCAGTATGATGATAAATGTCTTGTTCTGAATTTTGGGTACACTTATGATTTCAGAAAAATGAAGTGCAATTCTAATGAGACTTTCCAAAACGCAATATACTCGGCCAGACAATGTGTTATGATGTTTAGGTCAAGTAATATATACACCATATCCAGAACATAAGGAGAAAGAGAGAGCCTCAAAGATGGAAACAGGAGGTTTCCTATAATGTTATCTTACAGTAGGTTAGGCTTGATTAAAATTCACAGATAGGAGAAGCAGTTTACAGGTGCTATTGAATCTGGAATGTCATATTGTTGAATATGAAGTCTCCTGTTCCAGGAACTGTCTAGGTTTCATTCGAGTAAAAATTAGCAAATTATGCATGAAGAAAAAATGGTAAATTATTTCCTTTTAAAAGTTGTAAAGAAGAGGAATATTTGATACCAAAAAATCATATAAGACTTTTTATCCACACCTCCTTTCCTCTAAGCTAAGAATATAATTATATTTGTGTTAAATTTCCATCAAATAAAAGGGGTTTGTATTCTTTTCTTTCAACTCAAACATTCCCATTGAATCTTAAGTTAATTGATTTTTGAAGACCTTTCCCTTTTTTTTTTTTCTCCTGGAAGAGATCTAGCATTTTAGAAATGTGAATAAGTTCTTTCAATTCTGAAAGAAATGATTTGAAGCCCAAAAGAAATGTGATCCTACTTTATTTACCAGGAAAAACCTCAACCCCAAAAGGCTATCATAATAAGTAACATCTACATATCACTTTAAGTTTTATAAATACTTCATATGTATTATGTACTTTATATATTATACTTATGAACTTTATTGAAATTTATCTATGTTTTACATAATATATAATACTTTATAAATACTTTACATGTACTATATTGTTTGATCCTCACAATAACCCCATAAAGTAGGTGTTATAATTATCTCCATTTTACAGAACCTGATAGAAGTTAAAGGACTTAACTATCACAAAGATAGGATCACAAAGATAGAAAGGAATGTCTATGGCAGAATTTGAACTCAAGTTCGATAATTTTGACTCCAAGTCCACCCCTCTATATACCTTACCACCAAGCTGCCCCTCTCCCCATGACTTAAGGTTTGACGTTGTGTGCTATTTGGCTGTTGACTCTTCAACTTTGTTTTATAATTGCCTTTTGCTTTTCTTTCTCCTCCCCCAAGATTTATGCTGTGTCTGAATGCCTTAAAAATTTGGGTACTTCAGTCATATGATGTCAAGATAACAATTTTATTGATCAAAAGTTCAGCATCAGGAAAAAAAAATAGATCAAAAAACATTCTTCCACTACTGATAGGGCATGAGAAACACAGTCTCATGACTACAGCTGATCCTTGAGTTCTGTTACTGTGAGTTATTCATACAATTATTGTGAATGTTGAATTAAATACAAAGCTTTTACAATTAGTCTAAATACCTTAATAAAAAAAATCAAATCGATTCTGTGATGAATGCTGTTAAATAGATTAATTGAAATCAAAATCTGACTTTCATCTACTTTATTTGCATGGAATAAGAAAGGGTAAATGTCTGACTGTCCTTCAACTTTGCACTGATTACCCAAGCCAACTCTCCCTGGGGGCTAGCTCAGGTGATCCTCAGTGTTGTTTTTCCTGGGCATTCCCTTTCTTCATTCCTTTCCTCACCAGCAATCTCAGACAACTGAAGAAGCATTTTGTTTCATAACACCTTAGCCTCTCTCCCCCAGCACCAACCTGCCATCAGAAATAACTATTTTGCTGCTGTTTACTACTGTAAATCAACACACACACAGGAAGAATCCCCACCTCCTAGCAGTCAGTGACTTCTTTCCTTGCCTCTCACAAGCCTTGTACTCCTTTAGGCCAGGGCTTCTTAAACTTTTTCCATTCACAACACCTTTCCACTGAAGAAACTTTTACAAGACCCTCAGTATATAGATAAATAAAATATGTGTGCAAATCAAACATTTACTGATAAAAAATCACAAAAAAATTTATTTTATATAAATTTATACCAAAGAATTAGTATACATTTAATTTTACCATTTATTAAAGATGAAAGCAAATTTTCATGCTAACAGGATATATGTGCTTGTTTATTTTTACATAAAGAATTAAATCAGCAGAATATTTGATACCACCGGAAGTAGAGATCATCAACATTTTTTTAGAGTTTATTGATATTTTAATGTTATATTCATCAATGCCAAGAACTCCACTTTACATGAATATATAGTACAAAATGGCAGAAGTATAATTAGAGCCACTTCAGAAATTGTTGGAAATTCTGTTCTAATTCCAAGCCAACATTCACTTAATGATTTTTTGTATGTACAGTAAAACACTGCAATTCATAACATATAGTAGTCTTGAATCTGAGCCAACTGTTTCTAACAGCATTTGTTGAGATTGTGTGGCTTGGTGGCATGTGCAGTGCAAAGTGTGCATGTTGTATCTTCAGAACCAAGGCTTTAGCAAAGTTGCATGATGAATCATGGGCAGATGCTGCCAGAAACACCTCAGATTCATTACACATTTGATTTTTTATTAATTTTTGGTTGTTACACATTCAGAAACCTTTTACTGTTGGCAAATTTTTCACAACCCCCATATTCATTTATACAACCCCATATAAGGTCATGATCCCCAGTTTAAGAAGCATTACTTTAGGATATATCTTCCTGAAGTCCCTGCCACAGGATTCACCAAGAGGAATTCTTGCATTAATCATCTTAATGAATAATTCTGGTTCTGTAACTCCCTAGTTAAAACAAAACCTGCATTTTGTAGTAATTTCCTGCTTAATAAAGCTCAGACTTAGCCAAAGGTCCATTAACTTTATTTTCTAATATTTTGCAAATTGCATTTCAATATAATTGGTTTGCTTTCTAATCCTATTTATTGCATGCAGTTAAAAACATTGATATGAGAAGGGACCCATAGTCTTTCCTAGATTGCCAAAGAGATCAATGACATACAAAAGGTTTAAGAACCTCAGGATTAAATGATTTCTAAGACTCCTTCAAACTCAATATTTTATGCTTTATATTATTTCCTCTGTTCAGAACTCTTCACTTTCCTAGTTAGCTTAAACCATCAATATCTCTATTTCTAGAATTCTTAGCCATACTTCAAGGCTTATCTGAAATTCTACTTCCTCCATTAGTTCTTCAAACGTTCTACAGAGTGAAAAGTTATCTTTACCTCTGAATTCAAATTGTGCATTATTCATACCTTATATGTCATATATCACAATTTGAATTAACATCATTTGTGTACATAACATAAAACTCATAAAAATCATTTAGCTTTGAATCCCAAATAATACTTGATCAAAATGTATCTTTGCATCCCAAATAGCACAGGGTCACTCATGTAGCAGCAGCATCTCCCCAACTTCCACCCCAGGAGAATGTAAGTTTCTTGAGAGAAGGATCATTTTTTTTCCTGTTTTGTGGTTCCTTTATATCCTTAAGACCTAGTATAATAATTTAAAAGTATTAACCACTTACCATACGCTTTTAAAATTGAATTAAATTGAAGAAATTGTAAAACTTGAAGAAAATGTTTGATTTAGACACAGACTATGGGAAAAATAATCTACTCATGAGTTACAGAGTACCTTCATAGATAGGCAGTTTGCCTGTCCTTTGTGTAACCAAACATTACTTAAACACACACACACACACACACACACACACACACACACACACACGCACAATTTATAGCAGAAGTTTCAAGAAGGGAGCAGAGCAGAGGAAGCACACTATCTCCTGGAAGTGCTCTAGGTAATCCGACATTATAGTTATTTGCCCAGTCTCTTCCATGGAGATAGCCCATTAGAACATACAAACAGAACCTTAATCTTACTATATCACTGACCTATCTACAATGTTTTAGATAAAGTTAGACTCAACTCTGCTCAAATGATGAAGTAAAGTTAAACTTCCTTCTCTCCTGTGAAGAATTTACTCATGATTGAAAAGGATTAGAAGAAAGGCACCACAATAAGAATTCTGGGTATTGAATTCACTGAGCTAAGGAAACTGAGGACAGTGTGTTGTTTTTTTTGGTTTTTTTTGTTTTTTTTTTTAATCATCAGTGCTGTGAAAAGTTCTTACTAAAATCTTGTGCTGTTCCAGATCCTGAGTATGGCAATGATAGATTAATCTTCATAAAAATTGATATTTTAAAAGATCCTTTCTTCCTTTTATTATGTTTCACTAAAAGTTTTGTTAATTCTATATAGTTTTTGTTCATTCCCGTATTATAAGGAAATATAACTTCTTAAAATGTAAAATATGACTTTGGGAAAGTTGAATCTTGTGGGACAAACAATTCGCCCATGGGCAGGTATCTCACTTGAATTAGCAACTATAGTATACTTTTTTTGACTCCCTGGCTGACTCCTGGTCCTTTTTCCACCTCTTAAACATAATCACCTTTGAAAAATTTTTTCCTTAGTCCTACTTTTCTCTTTATCCCTTTGCCTTGGTGATATTAATCACTCAGAGTTTCAGTGTTCACTTGCAGAAAACTCACAAATTTGTGATTATTTTTCTACTTTATTGAAGAGTTTGAGTCACATATTTCCAGTTGCTTTCTAAATACTTTCTAAAGTAAAAGTACTGCTTTCTAAATCAGACTATCTGGACAACACCTTTTCTCTCCTCTCTTAAAAACACATTATTCTTTCTCACTCTCTATTTCTATTAATAATGTTATTATCTTCCCAATTACCTAGACTTAAAACCTTGGGGTTATGTTTGACTCTTCCTTGGCATTTATATATGTATATATCTGAATATATACATACATATGTTTGCATATATATGCATACATATGTATATATGTACACATAATCTTGTCATAACTATAAATGTGTAAAATACAGAAAATATAGGTGTGAGTCATCTATATCTATGAAAACTACACATTTATTATAGATAGATAGATAGATAGATAGATAGATAGATAGATAGATAGACAGACAGACATCTGTCTCTCAGTCTGTCTCTTTTTCTGATCTCCAGTCTATGGAGTATCTCCAGTATCTTCTACACTATTGCCAGAATAATGACTCAGGTAATTCTTTAAATTACTCATCTATTAAAAAAAAAAGTTTCAGTGACTCCTCCTTGACAATCTCCCTACCCCACCAAAAAAAGATATGGACTCTAATAGTGGCATTCAGTAACCCACCATATCTGACTTTAATCACCAATCCCAACCACAATCTGATTCCAACCATTAAACATTTTAATATAATATAATTTTAATGTAACTCATTTTATTTTTAAAACTAATAAGTATAAATTTTCCTCCTTTTGCTACACCCTCTCACATTAAAAAACCTTGTAACATATATGTATATTTGTGTGTGTATCTATACCTATCTATTCATCTATCTATCTGTCTTTCTGTCTATTTATTCATCTATATATCATCAGACAAAGCAAACTCTCACATTGGCCACGTACAAAAAAGAATGTCTCATTCTATACCTTCGGTTCATCATCTCTCTGTCAGGAGAAGTGTGGCATGCTTCATTGTCAGGCATTTGGAATCATGATTTGGTTGTTGGGTTGATCAGTTTCTAAAAGTCTTTACTTCAGATGAAATGTAATGAATATTTCTGCATCCCCTTATCTTAACTCTTTGTGACTCTTTATGTCACATGTCTGTTTCTTGTAAAAAACAAAACAAAGCTTTTTTTTTTGTTCTGCTTTCTATTCCAATTTGCTATCCTCTTCTGTTTTATAGGTGAGTTCATCTTCATATTCATAATTATTATCCACAGTTGCATAGTTTTCGCCATCTTATTCTTTTACATTTTCTTTCTTTTTTGTTGTTTCTTGGCCATTCTGTACAAAGAAATGATGATGAGATAGCACAACTGTTCTGGGTTTCGTACAATCTACTTCTGATGCCTTTTCCCTCTTTTCTTTCTCTCACCCATAGCCCAGTCAAATACTTTATTTCTTCTATCTTTTCTTTTAAACACACCTTTGAAATCAACCCTCTCCTGTTAGAATTTGTTTTTCTTGGTACTAATACTCATTTTCTTAATCTACTCTGCCTCATATCCCCTGTTCCCATTATCTTTCTTTTCCTTTCTGTTTCCCTGTTGACTGAGATTTATTTCTGTATCAACATGTGTGAGTGTGTTTATTATCTCCTTTGAGCAGCTCACTCACATAAGGATAAGGTTGAATATTTATTCACTCTGCCCATTCACTTCCATTGTGTATGTATAGTGTTCTCCTTGCACAATGTACTTGTCCAATATTTTTCTGTTTCTATAGGATTATCCCTAGTTTTGATGGATGATATTTTTGTTGTAAGTCAATCTTTTTTTTTTTCTTCTGGAATATTGTATTCCATAATCTATACTTTTTTATGTATTGGAGGCAAAATATTATGTGATCCTGACTGTGGCTGATCAGTATTTAAATTATTTCTTTCTGATTCCTAGAAAGAGTTTTGGAGTTTCTGTTCATTTATTTTTTTTTTTTAGTGTAAATGATGTCTTTTGGCTGATATTATTACTGATAATATTACTGAGAGAATTATGTGATCACCAGTGGTTGACTATTATTTTTTTCCATTTTCCCTTGATTCTTAGAGATCTGGACAGTTTTTTTTGATAATTTCTTTTTTTTAACTTTTATTTATTTTAGTTTACATCATTCATTTCCACAAAATTTTGAGTTACGAATTTTCTCCCCATCTTTCCCCTACTCATCACCCCAAAACAGCCATCACATTTTATAACCCCTGCCCCCATCTATTCTCTCCTATGTCCTCTATCATAAGTCCCAGTTGGATTTAGTTAATAATATTAATAATAATTGTGTATACATATATATATATACACATATATTTTTAACATTTGATTATAGAACTTTGAATTCTAGATTCTTCCTCTTCCTCCCTTATCACCCACCCCCACTGGAAGGACAAGCCATTAAATACAGGCTGTACATATATAATTATGCAGAACATCTCCACAGTGGGCATATTGTGAGAGACTGTTTATATGTCCCTCCTTTCCTATCCCACCCCTGCCTTGTTCTATTCTCTACCCAGTCCCTGTCCCTTTCCCCCTACAGATGTGTGTACTTCCATCAAGCCTCCCATGCTTCCTTCCCCTCCATCATCCCACCTCTCATCTCCATCCCCCCTACTCTCCTGTGTGACAAGATACCCAGGTTAGAGTTTATGTCATTCCTTCCCTAAGCCAAGTTCAATGAGAGTAAGGTAGACTCTTTCCCTTTTGTCTTCCTGTTCTTCCCCTCCATTGTAACAATTATCCTTTGCCTCTTCTATGATATGATTAACCCCATTCTGTCTCTCCCCATCTCCTCTCATTCTAATCCTCGCCCACCTCAGGATTTCACCTTTTAGAGTATTGTCCCTTCCTATTCAATTGATCTTATGCCCTTTATGTAATCATATATACACATACTCAGATA
>CM053590.1:153600263-153636083 GCA_028646515.1 Pseudochirops corinnae | reverse complement strand
AGATATGATTCATTATTTACTAGATTTAGAAAATTTAAAATGTATATCAAGTGTGAATTGACCTAAATTCCATTTAGTATAAGATCACACTATTTCAAAGTTAAAACCACTTCAGAAATGATCTAGTAAAATCTGTATAATAATTCTCTGAATACCACAAGGGGCTATATATCACTGCCATATAAAGACTATGATGGGACCCCAGTAGGCCCTGAGGAAGTACACTCTATCCTTTGATAGCTATATTTACCAGAAATCTACCCCCACACTTAACTTCAATATGCACTTTGTCAGGGTCCATCCATTGAAGCTAAGCAAAGAAGGTCCAAACTCTTTCCCATATAACAATCCTTTAAACATTTAAGGAGAAATTGAGAACAGCTGTCAAGCATTAGTAGTCCAAGGTATTTTTGATCCTATCAATTTGGTATTTCCTCCTATGATGCACTACACATGCACACACACACACACACACACACACACACTTGCATTTTGTACTAATCTGTATCATTTCTTTTTGAAACGTATCATAAAGGAGTCACCCAACTGACTGAGATCCTTCCTCAGTTTCTCTGCTCTACCCATTAATTATTCTTTAGTATAACCACATGACCAGTCTTGTTGCTCTTATAAATTTCTTTGAAAACATTCTTTACATTTGCTCTCCTGCATAGTTCCTCATTTATAATACACTGTCCGTTGGTCCATACCTCCATGTTCCTTTCCATTGTCCTTTTTGCATTCCTCAACTTCATTTCATTTGAGATAAGGTATTATATTATTCAAAGTAATATACTAAATAGCCTAAAATAAACAAAATCATTAATTTTCTTCTAAACCACCCAAGAACATATAACTGCACAAGAGGTGAAAGAGAGTTTAAAAAAGAGATATATAAAATGAGCCAATAGATGATTTATCTGGTTTATAAAATCATAACATATTCAACTTTTCTTTTTTTGGCTCCTTATCTATGATTTTAAGAGTATGGGGAATTTTTGCAATATAATTAGGATTCTTCATCTACTAATGCCAATCTACAACTTGTTTATAACATAAAAATATTAGTTAAATGATGTGCTAATACAACTTATCCATAGTTAAATTATTAACATATATCACAGGTTTTGAAAACAAGTCTTCCTAACTGCAAAGCTTGTTCTTTCTACTACTTTATATATTGTCTGTTACTGAATTTATTTCTTAATACTAGATGTTTCAAGTGTATTTAAAATTAAACATTTAGCTTCCAATTAAGCTTTAATTTTCTCCAAGTCTTTCACTGAATATGGTACATTATCTTATAGTCAATAAGTATTTGTTTAGTAGTTCTGCTTATCTGAAGTGGTGAGGTTATTTTGTTTTTTCCTCTCAAGCATATGTGACATTTAAAGTTTAAGAAACATGGTTTCTGGTATATTTAATCATTTTAATAAGAATAGTATGCTTATTCAAAAAGGGAGATCTGTAGCCCTATGGAAATCCAAAGACCCTCATCGTGGTGGGTTCATGGTTGTAAAGCCATGCATGAGCAGCTTTCCAGGGGGCTGCTGCTATGAATAGCTTTCATAGTTCTGATTGCATAGTATAGTGAACTCTCTATTCAATAACACATCAGAGCAAAACATTCACAGAAAATCAAAGTACAGCATTCACAATGTTACAACTCAATGACTTATCACTAAAATGGACACATAGTTTTCACCAAGTTTGTCACATAATTTTAAACAAAGTACATTCATTTAATCAATCACAAAATCCTTAATTTAATCACAAAGTACAAAAGTCAAAGTTCCCCACCCTTAGCTCACAGTAAATCATAATCTTCTCAGTCAGTACACTGTATCCAAGTAAAGTCTTCTTTCAACTTGACTTGAGGCTGGCTCTCAGCTTCCATCATTTCTCTTCCATGGTCCCAGCTCCAACTGTCACCTGGATTCAAAGGCAGGCAGCTACCAGTTCCCTGTCCAGCTCCTTATACAGTTTTTCATCCAGTTCCCATTCCATATTGAAGCTCATAGTGTCCAGTCCACCTCAAGTCCTTTACAATTCCTGTTTCTGGGAAGACAAAGCTTAACAGAGCCACAATAATATTCATGAACATTGCTGGCACTGTCATCAATTCAATATCTGCCTGTGGAATCAACTAAGACCAACCAACAAGGTCAGAGAACTCAACACAAATCATCAACATAGAAATCAACAGAGATCCACAAACAAGGTCCAAAAGGTCAGCACAAATGATCAGTAAAGTCACAGAATCTCTAAAACCCTCCTCCAGAACTTCTTTAAACTGACAACCAGAAAATCCTCTTTCAATGCTTCTAGTAAGGTCCCAGGGCTTCCATCCAAAGTATCACAAACAAACATCAACATAGAGAAGATGGAGTGCTGGGATACCACAAGTTTTCTCCTTCTTGACTCTGTTCTCTTCTTAGTTCTGCTCTTTCTAGCCCTGGGCCTTTCCTTATATATGGTCATTAGCTCTTCCCCTTCCTGTTGAAGGACTTCATGAGATCTAGGGTTCACAAGTTGTAGAGTTTACAGGTTCTGTTTCTCAACAGAGGTGATACAAGGCTCAAAAGAAACTTGAACTCAGCCATGGTGTTAATTCAATAGCTAAAACAAAGTGTGAACTACTTCTATGCGTGCCATTAAAATGGTTTACTCTGGAAGAGTGGGTGTTCCAGAGGGTGGCAATCAACTCTGAAGGGTTAACCATTAGTGAGAGAAGGAATATTGTAATGGGACATGATCTATGTTACAATGAGAGTCTTGGAAGTATATGACTTGGCTCATCTAAGTCTTTGTCAAAGAGATTTATCAATTTCCATATCATGTGTCTGACAAAAGGGAGGAGTCACATTTTCCCATTTCAGCAAACAGAATGACCAAGATTGTACCCATTAGTCTAAAATTAGAATTTATATTACTTTCCTTAATATTTTTTCTCACATGTAGACAATTATTATAAAGTTGCAATGAGATGTTGAGAAATATGTGTATGCCTTTCTATTCCATTCTATGGTTGTCAGGGATCTCTTATATTTTTTTTTTCCTAAAAATATATTGTTATTGTTTTTCTTAACTTTTGGTCAGACTTTCCTAGCTTTGAAGTCATTAAGGTTTCTAAATATTTTAGGTTTTTTTTTTCTATTTCCCTCGGTAATTTATTTGATCTTTTTTCAAGTAAATAGATGCTATGCCATTAAGTCTCTGTGATTATAAACTCATACACGTACAAAGTAGATAGATATATAGATAGATTTCATATTTTTTCTTAAAGTGTCTAAAAATTCAATGTCATTCTTCTGTTTCTGATTTTTAAAATATTTTTGCCATTTGATTGACATTTTAGTCTTCAATATTCACTTTAACAAGATTTTGAGTTCATCATTTTCTCTCCATCTCTCCATTTCCCATTCCCCAAATGGCATACATTCTGAATACCCCTTCCCCCAGTCTGCCTTTCTGCTCTCCTTCCCTTCTATCAGCTCACCGCCTCCCCCCATACTCCTCACTTTCTTCTAGGGTAAGACAGATTTCTATACCCCATTGCCTGTTACATCTTATTTCCCTGTTGTATATAAAAACAATTTTTAACATTTAAAAAAATGTGTGAGTTCCAAATTATCTCCCTTCTTCCTTCCCCACCCACCCTCACTGAGAAGGCAAACAATTCAATATAGGTTTTACATATGTAGTTATGCCAGGCACTTACATAAGAGTCATGTTCTGAAAGACTAACTATATTTCCCTCTATCCTATCCTGCCTCCCATTTTTTTTTCTGTTCTCTCCTTTTACTCTGTCTCTTTTAAAAAGTTTTTTCTACTCCTCCCCCAATCTGTTCTCTCTTGTATCATCTCCCCACCCTTTTCTGTTTCCCCCTGCCTTCCTGTAGAGTAAGATATCCAATTGACTGTGTATGTTACTCCATCCTTAACCAAATCTGATGAGAGTAAGGCTCACTTATTTCCTCTCACCTCACCCCTCTTCCCCTCCATTGTAAAAAACTTCTTTATTGCCTCTTTTATATGAGATAGTTTACCCCATTCTACTCTCCCTTTCTCCTTCGCCCAATATATTCCTTTCTCAGAATTTAATTTTTTTTTATATCACCCCTTCATATTCAACTCGCCCTATACATCTCTCTCTCTCTCTCTCTCTCTCTCTCTGTCTGTCTGTCTGTCTGTCTCTCTCTCTCTCTCTCTCTCTCTCTCTCTGTCTCTCTCTCTTTCTCTCTGTGTCTTTTCTGGCCTCTGTCTTCCAAATTAGGCTTCTTCATTGTCTGATAGCACGCTATTAAGAAGGCCAAATAACAATTGTCTCCAAAAGGGAAATTTATCCAGCCAAATAGTACAGGAAAAAAACAACATTTTCTAATTATTTTCCTGGAATAACAATAATGGTTTTGTTAGATATTTCCTCAGTGTTTGATCAGGTAAATCATTACAATTCTTAGGAGCTATTTTGTGAGGATGGAGACAGGATGGCTGAGTAAAAACAGGGCTTTGTTTAACTCTCCCCCAAACCCCACAAAATACCTGTATTAATGACTATAAACAAATTCTAGAGCAGAAGAACCTACAAAATGACAGAGTGAAACAAATTTTCAGCCCAAGGAATCCTGGAAGAACAGGAAAGGACTGTTGTACCAGAGGTTTGTAGTCCAGCTTAGTTTGCACCATCACAGACTGGGCCCCTCAGTCTTCAGGGGACTGAATCATTGGCAGCTGTGGCAGTTGCCAGACTTCTCAAACCACAAACACTAGAGATAACTTAAAAGGTCAGTAGGAAAGGTCTCTTGGACTTGGGTGAGAAAGGAGCTCAGTCTATACCCAACCATAAGGTAGCACTGGTGGTAGCTGCAACAGAGACTGTTTCTAGAGCTCTCTTCCCACTGATGGTGGGAGTATCAAGTATCTGATCAGAGGGAGATTGCAGAATCTCTTTGCTGGCATTTGAGGCATAATTATTTTGCTTTGACATGCTTAGATCTTACTTGCAGTGATGGGTAGCAGAACTGGGGTGAAGGAGGAGTGTTGATGTGGCAGAGTTTGTGGCTGCAGTTGAGAAGGAATCCTTCTCACAATTCCAAAGTAGAAAAGAGTGCTTGTGCTCCCTTACACACCAGAGAACAGGCCAGAAGAGGAGTAAGCACCTCTCCTTTGATCATACAAACTTGGAAGATCTGAAAATATACAGGTTCCTTGAAACATCTCTTAAAAACAGCTGCACAAAGGGTCCAAAGCATGGGGCAATACAACCTCCACAATGGAAGCAGAGTCCTACCTTAATAAGTAGCTAATAAGTCAATTAATTCTCTAGGAAAATAAGCAAACAGCAGGAAAAAAAAGCTCAGACTGTAGAATCTTACTTTGGTGACAAGGAAGATCAAACTGTAACATCAGAAGACAACAAAGTCAAAGTTCCTACATCCAAAGCCTCCAAGAAAAGTATGAATTCATCACAGGCCATTGAAGAGCTCAAAAAGGTTTTTGAAAATCAAATAAGAGAAGCAGAGGAAAAATTGGGAAGAGAAATGAGAGTGATGCAAGAAAATCATGAAGGGTGGCTAGGTGGCACAGTAAATAGAGCACATGCTCTGGAGTCAGGAGGACATGAGTTCAAATCCAGCTCCAGTCTCTTAACACTTACTACCCATATGACCTTGGGCAAGTCACTTAACTGCAATTGCCCTGCCTTCCCTCATCGAAAAAATAATCATTAAAAATAAGTCAACAGCTTGTTAAAGGAGACCCAAGAAAATGCTGAAGTAAATAACACCTTAAAAATAGAGTAACCCAAATGGCAAAACAGGTCCAAAAAGCCAAGGAGGAGAAAAATACCTTAAAAAAAAGATTCAGCCAAATGGCAAAGGAGGTCAAAAGACTCACTGAAGAAAAACATTCCTTAAAAATTGAATGGAACCAATGGAAACTCTATGAGAAATTAAGAAATTATGAAATAAAACCAAATGAATGAAAAATTAGTCAGTGGCATGTATTTAGTTTTAGGGTAATTCTCCTGCATAACTCATTTCTTTCCACAATTTTTCTTCTATCTCTCTTACTTGATTTTTTAAATACTTTTTTTTAACTCTTCCAAGAGGACTTTTGAGGGTTGAGAAAATTTTATATTGCCCTTTATTGTTATCTTCTGAGCTTATATTTTGATCTTCCCTGTCACCGCAATAGCTTTCTATTATCAGGGCTCTTTTTCGTTTCTTTGTTTGTTTGTTTTCTCATTTTAAAAATTTGAGCTCTGCTTCTGAGGTACATGGAAAGTGTTTCAAGTTTTTCCACTGGAGGTCAAGGGTATGGTCACTATATTTCTGTGATAGGGTCTCTGCGACTGGTGGCTTACCCCCTATACTATGGTGGTCTGGCATAATTGTGCCCTTTGTAACCTAAGTGGTTGGGGTGCCTGTTTGCTTGCTGCACTGGGGCTGCAGACCTCATAGATGACCTACTGTGTCTCTGTCCTGCTAGGCCAGGAGAGCAACGGTTCAGTTACTGATCTATGCTAAGGCTAATTTCCTCCTTCTGGCTTGCCTGGACACCACCTGCACTGGGCTCCACTCTCTTTTTACCCAAGTGAGAAAAAGGTTTCCTAAAGTTTTTCTAAGTTATTTAAATTGTTTCACTCCATCTTTTTGTGGATTCTGTCACTTCAGAGTTCTTTTGGAGGATTGACTTAACATTTTTTCCAAGGGAAACTAGGAAAAGCTCAGGCAGCTTCCTGGCTTCTCTCAGTCACTTTGGCTCTGCCCCAAAGCATTTGATTTAATATAAACATTGAATAACATCTTTGCATCAAATATTTGCTTTTTCCTACAAGTTAAGTCAAAGATTAGCTAGTTAATTTGTAAATGTTTCAATTAATTTTTAAATGACATCATTATTTCTTCACTCCTCCACATTACTTTTACTTAACCCCTTTTGAATTCTATTGGCTATAATTAATTTTTTAAAAGATTATTTTTCAGAAAATAGGAAGCAATGTGTAAGTCTTCAGCATTAAGTCTGTTCAAGAGATAATTAATTGCCATAAGACATAATAAGAATTAATTTAATGAACTTTCCTTTTTGTTTTTTTTTTTAAATATCCTGCTTAATGCCCAAGGCAAGTGAGGCTGGTTATTTATTAGAAAGCAGATTTAACAGAAAATTCACAAGTTTTATTGGGGGCAATAAAAGTCAAATTTTAAGGACAACTGAGTTAAAAAACTATACCACTAGAGGGGGAGGGGTGTCCTTTAGTTAAATGAGTATTAGAGTTGGAGTTGGAGTCCCTGGTTGGTTCCTGGCTCCACCATTAAGTCAAAGTTTGACCTTGGGCAGTTCTCTCTAAAGGAGGCAACATTGTATAGCTGAAAAACATCTGGATCAAAAAGTCAGAACATCGATGATCTAGCTTTTGCCCATGACTAACTACCTTAAAGGCCTTGCCCAATTTATATTTTCTATCTAGCTCTTAATTGCCTCTATTTAAAATGAAGGGAGTGAACTAGGTGATTTTCTCATAGATAGATATTCTATATCTATCATTAATAAGGGTTCACATGTATATATCAATTAGCTTTGCAAAGTGCTTTACATACATCATCTTATTGCCTTCTCACAATAATTCTATGAGGTGGTTATTATTGTTATTTGCATTTTCCAGATGAGGGAACCAATATCTAAAGAGGGTATTTGATATTTCCCTACACTCATATAGATAGTAAAGAAGTTAGAAGTGAGGTTTACCCAAGTACCCCTGAGCCCAAGTTCAGATCTGTATCTGATGTAATACTTTTCATTCTAAGAGCTCGTCTTCGTTTTGCAACAGTAATATAAAAGCTAATTTGTAATTTTGAAATGTAAACAAACAGATCTTTTACAATGTAAAGGGAGTAAAGAAAAATAATTATGTTCTAGAACTGGGTATGGATTGAATCTACTAGGAAGCAATTTTATTCTTTCCTTTCTCATAAATGTAATCAATATGCAGCTTTGCTTGATGAAATATGTTTAAAACCTCATGAAATGTTGACATTGAGTTTTAATTACTTAAACAAATATTTTCCCAAAGCAAAAAACTCCCTTGATTCTCTTTCCCCCTCCTTCTCTCCTTCCTTCTCTCTCTCTCTCTCTCTCTCTCTCTCTCTCTCTGTCTCTCTCTCTCCCCCCCTCTCTCCCTCTCTCCCTCTGTCTTTCTCTCTTCTCCCTTTTACCTTTCTTCTCTTTTTCTCTCTCATATATTCCTCTCATGTAATGAGATCACTAAAACATGTATGCAAGAAAAATATAGACTACTACAAAACATCATTAAAGAAGTGATGAGTTAAATAATTTGGAGAGATATTTATTTAGCTCATGTTTGGGCTGCAACAATATAATAAGATTATACTGGCTATATTAACATACATATCAAGCATCATGCCATCCAACTGCAAAAGAAGTCTTAAAATAGAGCAAAAAAAATACCACAAAACTTATTTGATTTTCAAAAAGGTATATAATATAATCTCAAGAGAAATAATCAAAAAAAACATGAATAATGAGAAAATAGTACTTCTAGACCCCAGATTATATTATAAAATAGTAAGCATAAAATATTACTTTAAGTATATTTTAAGATATCATTTAATTATGACTAATTATAAAATTTATGAAGCAATAGATTAGCAAAATTATGCTATTTAGAAGTAGTAAGAAATTAGAATTACCTCTGACCAAAACTGGCTGTATGATCCTGAATGAGTCAGTCAAAGTCTAGGCAATTCTCTAAAAGTAAAGAGAACCTAAAACCTCCATTGCTAGAGGCAGTTTACATATTCAAGAGTTCCTGATAGCTAAACAAACAAACAATAAAGAGCTCCTATCTTTTTTCCTTTAAAATAAGTAGTCCTTTTGGACAGATTAGATGAAAAGAATCCTGGGGAAAAATGAACTCAAAATTAAAGATTTGATGAAACTGATAACCTACATCCTTTGGTAAAGAACTTCTCTTTAATCAAAACTACTGGGGAAAAGAGAAACAGTATGGAAGGAACTATATTTAAACTGTTCTCTTAAGCCATATTCCACAATAAGTGAAAAATGGATAAATGGCCTGAATGTTAAATATCACACCATTAAAAAAATAGATAAGAATTAGCTCAGATATCTTTCATATCTATGAATAACAGGAAAATTATCCATCAAATAACTGATAGAGGGAATCCCAAGAGATGGGATGGGATAAGACTGAAGTTAATTAACTTTTACAGGGATTTTTACATGATGGCATTCTTCTTAATAGTGCTGATCAGTATCTTCCTTGAAATCAATATATTTCAAAAGTTTCTTGGGGCATTGAGAGGTTAAGTAACTTGCCAAGAGTCACACAACGAATTTGTCTCCTATTTGCCACTTGAAGCAAAATCTTCCTGAATCTGAAACAGACCTCCCTCTCCATTATGCAATACTCAATACTACTCATGAAATTTTAAATAATTTGAAATATATGTAATTTAAAAGGTTCTTCATGAACAGATTCAATTCAACTAGAATAATGTGATACATTATCATATGAGAATAAAATATTTGCCTCAAATATCTATTATATACTTATGATAAAGTACTCCAAATCACTATTGATTAGATAAGTACAAATTAGAACAACTTTGAAATTTCATTTTACCTTTTTGTGTCTAATGAAAGCCATCTGTAGGGCAGGAGAGATAGGATGGGAAGAAAAAAGAAGGGATAAAAAAGAAATTTGCATGATAATTTATTATATATTTAAAAGGAATGGTAAATTATATGTAAGTGATATGCAGTTTCATGTGAAAATATCATTTTTATTATATTTTCTTATAGAAATGCTTGGTGTATTCCATAATTTTAAAAATTAATTAATTAAAAAGGAGTTGAGAATCATGCAAAAAAATCTAATTGTTATAAAGTTATGATATCCAAGATACATGGGGACAAAACACAAATGCATAAAGCTAAGAGCCATTCCTCAATGGTAGTGCAATTGGAGGATATGAACAGTTTATAATAGAATAATTTAAAACTATTAACAAACATGTAAAATATTGCTCCAATATGCTACTAAAAGAAATACAAATAAAAGTAATTCTAAATTTATTTCAGGGCCATTAAAATGGCAAATCGACAAAAGATGGAAATTGTCAGTATTTTAGTGACTGTGGAAAGACAGAGACATTAGCATTCTAGATGGAGTTGGGAAGTGATCCAAACATTCTGGAAAGCAATTTAGAATTACAATAATAAAGTGAGTAAAATGTCCGAATTTTTTCTCCAGAGATATTCTCCTTGCTAGTGAAGGGAATAGTGATGTTTATATATACACTTGCCACCACCATCACTATTAATAATAGGTACCATTTACATAGTTATTTTAAGATTTGCAAAATGCTAAATATTATCTCATTTTATACTTACTACCACCCTGGGACTTAGATGGCTTTATTATGTTCTTATTGCTGTGCTATAATATACAATGAATGTGAAGAATTAAGAGAATCATAGAATGATTTAAATGAATTGATGCAAAAAGAGGTAAACAGAAGCAGGAAAAACTGACATACATATACATGATGTCTATAACAATTTAAATATTGTACAAAAAATAAGTAGTTAAAATGAACATTTTGTAGCTACAATAACCAACTTGGATCCCAAAAAGAGATAAGAAAATGCATCTCCCTCTCTCTTGCTTTGTAGAAGTAGAGGATTATGAGATTTTGTTGATGTATTGATTAGTTTTACTGAAATTCTTTTTCCCCTTTTCTGGTTTAATTAATTTACTTATAAATATGACTCTCTGGGTATTTGTAGTGACATTTATTTTGAGAAATCAAAGTAATTAAAAAATAAAAGAACAGAATAAGTCCCATGGAAGGTTTTATATCCTTCTAGAAACACAGAACTACAAGTGAAAGAGTTTAAAAGAGTGTTGCTTTTTATTAGGCCTCCTAAATAATTTTTAAAAAGTGTTTTCTGAACCATGAACATTTGTGACAATTTAGATTCTTTTTTTTTATTTTAAGATGGTGAATTTACTTTGTCACTGAACATTTTCATATGATTTTAGTAGTTCCAGTACAATGGCCTTAATCAGAGTACAACCCACTTCCATCATTAACTATGACAGCTCAGTTTCAAGATATAATGTATTATTTTTCCCTTTAAAAATTACTTCTCATTAGCAACCTAGTAAAATATTAATTTTCTGCTCCTAAATATCATATCTCTGGGAAAAGTTGCATTAAAAATGCTGAGTAAATAATACACTAATATTACAGATTCTCCCTAATCATTTCTTAACTTCTCTCAGAGTAAAACTATAAAACCAGATGTCGTATTTACACTTAGGAAAACTAGGAGGATATTAGAATTCCAGTATTTTAGAAGCAGACTTTTCACCCCAGGTCTTGAGATTATAATTTCTATTAGGTCACAATTAAAGACATACTTTCTTATTAATATGGGATCTGGGAATGTTTCCCTAGAGAGGATAAAAGATACTGAATTGGCAGAGGAATAAAGACATGACTATGATAAACAAGTTATTCTTAGGCATTATCCATCAATATTCTGTACATGTAACAGAAATATTTCTCAGAACACCTAATAGATGATTTATAGTATTCACTTCAATGTTACTTTTGCCCTCTGAAAGTTAACTTGCTATCCTAAACTCCCAGAATAGATTTGCTTTCCTCAAGCTAAAACTTGGTTACTTCCAGCAATCACATACCATTCCCTTTACAGGTAATCAAGAAAGATAATAAATTAGTCTCTCTTCCCCTTGTAAGACAGCAGACAAATCCTTTCCATAATACACAAGAAGACAGGAGACAAACCATTCATTCCCCATATTCAGTAAGTGAAAGGTAGGTTTCATAATTCCTGTCTTCAAGTGTATTATTTGAAAAATGGACTACAAAAATCCTGTTTTTCATAGCTTGGCTGCCACCCTTGATAGATCATTATAGTGGAAAGAACAGTGGCTGTGGAGTCAAAAGAACTGGGTTCAAATCCTTTCTCTATTGCTCACTATGTTTATTAATGTGGGCATATACCTTCACCTCATGGGACACCTATACATATTTGTGATTGTATATATGTGTGTATGCATTGTGCTATATACTCATATATTTGTACCCGGGATATACTTTTAAATTTACTCTGCATTATTAACATCTCCACCACTCTGTTAAATCCCGACAAATAAATAACAATAAATCAAATCTTGCTTTGAAGCATTTACTAATTTCTGAGGCTCATGCTGAGCTCCCATAAGTCAATAAGAGTTGACATAATTTTTGAAGGGATAGAGATAATTGTTTTGGTAATCACTGGGAATGTGTAAGAATGATTCAGTCAAAGAACGCTCAATTTCTTCTAATATCACAATATAGAGGATCCATATTTTTGAAAAAGTAGAAAATCTGATTGGAGAATATTTTTGAAATTTATGGGGCTAAATATGAATACTCTGCTTTTAAATAAAGCAAGACTTTCCAGTTCTCACTGCTCCAAGTAGAACCCTGCCTTCTTGCTTCTTGCACAAGAAAGAGACAGAAATCTCCAAAGATTTTTCATTAAACACATTATAGAGATAACATGCTATATTTAAGAAAACATTGGATTTTTATTTAATTTTTCCACTTAATTGTATTCTATTTTTTGAATTACATGAAAATACAACTTTTAACATTCACTTTTCTAAGATTTTGAGTTGTATTTTTTTTTTCCCTCCCTTGCTTCCCTACCAAAGGGGAAAAGCCCAAAGATGGCAAGCAGTTTGATATAGAATATACATGTGCAATCATACAAACATGTTTCCAAATTAGTCATCTCGTGAAAGAGGAGTCAGAAAAAAAGGTAAAAACCAAAAGAGAGTAAAAAATCCAAAAAAAAATTTAAAAAGAGCATGCCTCGATCTGTGCTCAGAGTCTGTAGTTCTTTCTCTGGCTGTGGACAGCACCATACACCACAGGTCTCCTCGAATTGTCTAAGATCATTGTATTGCTAAGAAGAATCAAGTCAATCAAAGTTGATCATTGCACAAAGCTGCTGGCTCTGAGAACAATGCTCTCCTGGCTCTGCTTACCTCACTCAGCATCAGTTCAATCAAGTTCTTCCAATTTTCTCTGAATCTGTAACATTTGATTACATTCATACACCACAACTAGTTCAACCATTTCACAATTGATGGGCATCCCCTCATTTCCAAATCCTTGATGCCACTAAAAGAAGTTTCAATATTTATATATCTGTAGATTCTTTTATTTTTTATGATCTCTTTGGGATACAGAATGAGTGGTGTTATTGCTGTATCAAAGGATATGTGGAGTTTGATAGCCCTTTGGGCATAGCTCAAGATTACTCTCCAGAATAGTTGGATCAGTTCACAACTCCACCAACAATGCATTAGTGTTCCAGTTTTCCCACATCTTCCCCAACATATATTCATTTCCCTTTTCTTTCACATTATCCAATCTGAGAGGTGTTAGGTGGGGCATTTAGAGTTGTGCATTTTCCTAATCAATAGTGACTCAGAGTATTTTTTCCATATGACTATAGATAGCTTTGAATTATTCATCTGAAAACTCCCTGTTCATACCCTTTGACCATTTACTCATTTAATAATTACTTGTATTCTTATAAATTTGACTCTGTTGTCTATATATTTTAGAAATGAGACCTTTATCAGAGACACTGACTGTAAAAATTGTTTTTCAGCTTTCTGCTTTACTTGTAATGTTGTGGTGTTGATTTTGTTTGTTCAAAACCTTTTCAATTTAATATAATAAAAACGATCCATTTTGTGTTTCTCTTTTTTTGTTTTTGTCTTTCTCTTTTGTTTGGTCATTCTTCCTTTCTCCATAGATATGACAGGTAAACTATTCCTCACTCTCCTAGTTTGTTTATGGTATCACCCTTTCTGTCAAAATTATGTAAGCATTTTGACCTTATCTTGGTATAAGCATAAGATGTTGATCTATGCCTAGTTTCTTCCATACTACTTCTAGTTTTCCCAGAATTTTTTTTTTCAGATAGTGAGTTCTTATTACTGAAGCTGGAGTCTTTGGGAATATCAAACAGTAGATTACTATAGGCATTGACTAACTATTATGTCTTGTGTACCTAATCTATTCCACTGATCTACTGCTCTATTTCTTAGTACCAAATAGTTTTGTTTTTTTTATGATTGTTACTTTATAATACAGTTTTATATCTGGTAAAAGTAGGCCAACTTCCTTTGCGTTAAAAAAAAGCAATTACTTTGATATTCTAAACCTTTTGTGCTTCATGATGAATTTTGTCATTATTTTTTCTGGTTCTATAAAATGATCTTTTGTAGTTTGATTTGTGTGACACTGAATAAGCAAATTAATTTAGGTAGAATTGTCATTATTATTAAATTAGCTCACTTTAACTATGAGCAGTTGATATTTTTCCAATTGTTTAGATCTGACTTTATTTCTCTGAAAAATGTTTTGTAATTGTGTTCATATAGTTCCTGGGTTAGTCTTGGCAGATAGATGGCCAAATATTTTATATTGTCTACAACTATTTTAAATGGAACTTCTCTTTCTATCTCTTGCTGCTGGGCTTTGTTAGTAATATATAGAAATGTCAATGATTTATGTGGGTCTATTTTATTTGCTAAAATTAACAATGATTTTAAGTAATTTTTAGTTGATCCTCTAGGATTGTCTAAATATAGCATCATATCATCTACAAAAAGTGAGTTTTATTTCCTTATTGCCTATTCTTATTCCTTAATACTTTTTCTTCACTTATTTCTAAAGCTAACATTTCTAGTAAAATATTGCCTAGCAGTGGTGAAAATGGCCATCCTTGTTTCACATCTGATTTTATTGGAAAATTTTCTAGCTTATCCCCATTATGTTTAATACTTGCTGATAATTTTAGATAGATACTACTCATCAATTAAAGAAAACTCCATTATTCCTATGCTCTCTATTTTTTTAAAATTGGAATGGGTGCTGTATTTTGTAAATTTTTTATCTGTACCTATTGAGATAATCACATAATTTCTGTTAGTTTTGTTGTTGATATCATCAATTTTGCTGATGTTTTTATTCATTTTGAACTTGCTCTGAATTCTTAGTAGGAATTTCAACTTGTCATAGTATATTGTCCTGGTGATAAATTGCTGTAATCTCTTTGATGATATCCTATTTAAAATTATTTTTATCAATATTCATTAGGGGAATTGTTCTATACTTATCTTTCTCTTTTTTGACTCTTCTTGGTTTAGGTCTCAGCACCATATTTGTGTTAGAAAAAGAATTTGGTAGAACTCCTTTGCCTATTTTCCCAAATATTTTTATATAGTATTGGAATTAATTGTTCTTTAAATGTTTGGTAGAATTTACGTGTAAATCTATCTGACCATAGAGATTTTTTTTTCCTTAATGAGTTCATTGATGGATAGTTCAAATTCTTCCTCTAGAAGTGGTTTACTAAAGTATTTTCTTTCCTTCTGTTAATCTGGGCAATATGTATTTTTGGGAATATTCATCCTCTTTACTAAGATTGTCAGATTTATTGGCATACAGTTGGGCAAAATACCTCCTAATTATTCTTTTAATTTCTTCTTCATTGGTGTTGATTTTACCATTTTCATTTCTGAAACCAGTAATTTCATTTTCTGTCTTTTAAAAAATCTAATTAACCAAAGGTTTATCTGTTTTATTGGTATTTTCATAAAACCAGCTCTTAGTTTCATTTGCTGTTTTAATGATTTGCTTATATTCAATTTTATTAATCTCTCCTTTGGTTTTCAGAATTTCAAATTTTTTTCATTTGAATGGGAATTTTTAATTGTTACTTTTTCTAGCTCTTTTAGGTGCATACACATTTCCATTGATCTCCTCTTTCTCAATATTATTCACATAAATAATTGTAGATACAAATTTTCCCCTAAGCACTGCTTTGACTGCATTTCATAAGTTTTGGTATGCAGTCTCATTATTGTCATTCTCTTTGTTGAAGTTATTCATTGTTTCTATGATTTGTTGCTCAACCCACTCATTCTTTAGGATTAAATTATTTAGTTTCCAATTAATGTTTAGTCTATCTTTCCATGGTGCTTTATTACACATAATCCTTATTGAATCATAATCTGAAAAGGATGTATTTCATATTTCTCCCCTTCTGCATTATATTTTGATTTTTTTGTGCTCTTATACATGGTCAAATTTTTTGCGTGTGTATCCATGCCATATACCACTGACAAAAGTCACATTGCTTTCTATTCCCATTAAGTTTTCTCGAGAGGGTTATCATGCTCAACTTTTCTAGTATTCTATTCACCTCCTTAACTTCTTTCTTGTTTATTTTGTGGTTTAATTTATCTAGTTTTGAGAAGGGAAGGTTGAGGTCCACCACTAGTAATATTTTGCTATTTCTTCCTTGTAGCTCACTTCTCTTTCTAAGAATTTGTATAATTTACTACTCGGTGCATATAGGTTTAGTTTAGATATTATTTCATTGTCTATGGTACTGTTTAGCAAGATGTAACTTCCTTCCTTAATGTCTTTTAATTTGGTTGAGTTTTGCTTTTGGCTTTGTCTGAGATCAGGATTGCTACATCTGTTTTTTTTTAAATTTCAACTGAAGCATAATATATTCTCCTCCCACATTTTACTTCACTCTGTGTGTATCTCTCTGCTTCAAATGTGTTTCTTATAAACAACATAGTGTAGGATTCTTGTTTTCAATCCACTCTTGGAGAGTATTATGGGAGAGTTTATCCCACTCAAATGTATAGTTATAATTACTAACTGTGTGTCTCCCACCATCCTATTTTTCCACTCCCACCCCTACTTGTACTTTTTTCTCTCCTTTCACTCTTTCCCTCCTCACCATTGTTTTGTTTTTGACCTCTGCCTCACTTTATCTACTCTCTATCATCCTCTCTCCCTTTTCTTTTTGCCTTTTCCCTATTACTTCTGCCCTCCTTTCTATCTACTCCCTCCCTTTTCTTTCCCTTTTCTCTCCTCATTCCCTGTCGGGTAACATTTTTTTTTATACACACCTGAGCGTGTATGTTATTCCCTCTTTGAGCCAAATCTGATGACAGTAAGGTTCAAATATTGTTCACCATTGTCCCTTCTTTCCATCTCCTGAAATAGGTCTTTTGTTCCTCTTCATGCGATGTAATTTATACCATTCTGTCTTCCCCTTTTTTCTTCTCCCAGTAGAATCCTTATTTTCACCTCTTATTTTTATATCACATCAAAGTCAACTTATACCCATACCCTCGGTCAAGGTTTTCCCCCTTCTAAGTGCCCTAATAAAGATACTGTCCTCAAGAGTTACAAGTATCATCTTCCCATGGACAGATGAAAACAGTTTCACATTATTGAATAACATATTTTTGTTTCCTTTCCTGTTTATCTTTTTATACTTCTCTTCAGTCTTCTATTTGAAGATTGAATTTTCTGTTCAGTTATGGTCTTTTCATCAGAAATGATTGAAAAGTCCCCTATTTCCCTGAATGTTCAACTCCTCCCCTGAAAGTTTATACCCAATTTTGTTGGGTAGGTGATTCTTGGTTGTAATTCAAATTCTTTGCCTTTTGGAATATCATATTCTAAGGCTTCCAGCCCTTTAATGTAGAAATTTGCTATGTCCTGTGTAATCCTAACTGTGACTCCATGATATTTTTTCATTTCCTTCAAGTTCTTTGTAGTATTTTCTCTTTGATTTGATAATTCCAGGATTTGGCTACAGTTTTCTTTGGAGTTTTCATTTTGAAGTGTCTTTCAGCAGGTGATCAGTGCATTATTTCAATTATTATTTTACTCTCTGGTTTTAGGATATCAGGGCAGTTTTCTTTCATAATTTCTTGAAAAATGATTTCTAGGCTCTTTTTGTAATCATGGCTTTCAGGTACACCAATAATTCTGAAATTATCTCTTCTTATCTATTTTCCAAATGAGTTACTTTTACAATGAGGCATTTTACATTTTCTTCTATTTTTTTTCATTCTTTTGATTTTGACTGATTTTTGATGTCTCACAGAGTTATTAGCTTCCATTTGCCCAATACTGCATTTTAAGGAATTATTTTCTTCAGTTAGGCTTTATACCTTTTTTTTTTTTAATTTATGCAATTTTTCTTTTTAAGGAGATGTTTTCTTCATTGGATTTTTTCCCTCTTTAGCCAGTTGTATTTTTTAAGTAATTGTTTTCTTTAGTCAATTTTTGTCCTTGATTTTCCAAATTCTTGACTCTCTTTTGCATACCTCTTGTTCCTTTTCCCAGTTTTTCTTCTACCTCTCTTATTTAACTTTAAAGTCCTTTTTCAGCTCTTCCAAAAAGGGTTTTGGGACTTGAGATCAATTCATATTCCACTTTGAGATTTCACAAGTGTTTATTTCAACAATATTGACCTCTTCTGAGTTTGTGTCTTTATCTTCACTGTCACCATAGTAGCTTTCTATATTCAAAGTTCTTTTTTGTTTCTTGCTCATTTGGGGTGCCCAATTTTATGGCTTTTAAAGTTGATTTCTGCTTTTGGGGCAAATAGTCCACTGTCGCAAGATTCTTGTGCTGTAGGCCAGAGGCCTTGCCACTAGTTTTGTGTGCTAGGGCCTTGGGTGCTAGGGGATTGCTCACTGCATTGGGGTTCCAGCCTAGATTATATCTATTTTTGCTTTGTTTTACCTTCTTCACTTGGACAGAAGGCCTCACAGCTGATCTGCTGTGCTACTGGCTGGTTCAGCAACCTCTGGAAGGCCTTGGTTCCTGATCTGTGCTGTGGTTAAGAGCCTCCTCCTGGCTTGCTCAGACATTGTGCTGTACTGTCTTCCCTTTTTATCCAAGTGAGACAGACTTTTACTGAATTTCTTCTAAATTATCTTCAACTGGACGATTGTTTCATTCCATTTTTTTCCTATGTTGTGTCCCTCTAGAATCTATTTAGAGGCTTGATTTAATGTTGTTGCTGAGGAAACCTGGGGAGAGCTCAGGCAATTTCCTGGCTTCTCTCTGCCATCTCGGCAGCACCTCACCACCCTGAATTTTTAGTCAACAGATGTGTTTTCAAATCCTATCTGTACTATACCCTTACATTCCTTAGAGGAAAAAGCAGAATCATTCTTGGCCCTCAGTTTGATTCCTTATCTGTAAAAACAGAAGATTGTCCTATAAGATCACTAAAGTCTCTTCCAAATTTAGATCACATGATTCTGCATTCTTGATGATCTGAGTATTTTCCTGTATTATAATGTATAACTTATAATTATCAGTGCTTTCAGAGAGTTGACAGAAGAATGGCCCAGTAGTCAAGAAAGGCCTGAATTTAAATCCAGCTTTAGACATGTTATATGTCCTTGGGTAGGTCACTTAACTTTTGTCTGTCTCAGTGTCTTCATCTATAAAAAAGGAGATAATAATAATAATAATGGTAATGATAATGATGATGATGATGATGATGATGATGTTAATGATAATAATAATACAAAAAACCTTTTAGGATTATAGAGAGGATTGAAGGACATAATGTTTATAAAATACTTCACAAAACTTAAATCACTATATAAATGCTATTATCATATAGTTTTTTTTTTAATTTAGCAGAGTGAACAAAATACAAGACATAGAAAAATACCCATAATCAATAAACTCCAGTGGTACCATATTAAGTTAAGAATCAGGTATAAAGTCCTTGATTTGACATTTAGAGTTCTCAAACTGACGCCTTCACACTTTTCCATTCTTTTTCTACTTTCTTCCTTTCCAAATTCTCTGTGACCCAGTCCTAGTATCTACTTGCTCTTCTTACACGCACCATTTTATCTTCCATCAACACATGTCTACCTCATACCTGAAATGCTTTTCTCCCTCACTTTATTTCTGATTACTGCTACTTAAAATTCATGGATTTCTGTAAAATCCAGATAAAACATCACATTCTGCAAGAGGTTTTTCTTGGTCACCCTACTCTATAGATCATTCTCCTTCAGGGTCATCTTCCATTTATTTTGCATTCATCATGTATGTACCTATTTGTTTTCATGTCTTCTCTTCTATTAGAATAAAAGGTCATTAATGTCAGTGACTGCTTTTGCCTTTCTTTGTAGAACTAATGCTTTAGTACAGAGCTTGGCACATAATAAGTGCTTAATAAATATGTGTTGAATATTTGTATAATTTTTTTTGAAAACAGAGAAAACATTTTATTCATTGTGATCCTATGATTAAAAAATAACTATTCATATATGTTGTTGTAAAAATGTATATTTCTGCTTTGAAGTAAGTTTTAGTCTATGACAACAGATTCATCGATTAAGATTAAACTATCAAAATGTATTAACTTTGGCTAAATTATATATCACTCAGAAAACTATTTTTCTCCTACTGCTAAATGGTACTCTACTATTCTGGAAAAGTCAATTCATTGGAAACTACCAGTTTTGTTTGTTTGCTTGTTTAAATCATGGTAACAATTATATTAGGGAGCTGTATTCCCCAACATGGGGAAGGTAAAAGAGAGGGCCACAAAAAATGTTCTGAAAGAGAGATGAATGTCAGGTTAAAATAAAGAAAGAAAAAATAAAAGGATTATAGCTTCAATAAGAATTGAATTAGGCTCTAGAAGCAGTGGTTCTCAAGTTATGGGTCGCGACCTCTTTGGGGTCAAACAACCCTTTCATAGGGGTCAAAGTGGTCTCCTAAGACCATCAGAGAACACATATTTCCAATGGTCTTAGGAACCTCCTCTATTGGTCTCCAGGTAGGTCTGTCCACATGCAGACATGCCTACATATGACTATTAAAGGGTCCTGGCATTAGGAAGGTTGAGAAGCACTGTCCTAGAGCAATAGGAAGAATGTATCCAGGCTTGTTATTAATTAAATCCTATCACCACTAGACATAATACTTCCAGAAAGACTTAATTTATTTTCTTCCATCTGAAGTAGGAAACTTCTTTCTTAGATGTTTCAGTAGCTTATATTATCAGTTTTAGTATCTATTTAAGATCCCTGCTTTTGTTATGTCTTTTCAATTAGTGATTAGGAAAGAGCAAAACAAAGGAATTTTCACTCTTACATAATCTGAGTGATGAGATGGGTAATACCCTCCCCCTTCCTTGACCCAGAGCAATTCCAACCAACCCATTACATAGTACCTAGGTGTGGGAGTAGGTGCAAGAAAAAAAGATGGGAGGGGCGGATGATGTTGGCGTGGGCAGTTTAGAGTAGAAAATAAAACTTTCCTGGTAGTTATAGAATAAAAAGTTCAAGAATTGCTAAATTATTCTCAATTAAGTACTTGCTCTTTGACTTACTTCAAGAATTCCAAGTGTTGTTCATTAATGTGGTAGTTGTTGCATAATTTATTTTCCAGAGTGTTTAAAATAATTTTTATCAGCACTGAGTTACAGTTCTAGACATCAATTCAGTTTAACACATTTTCACTGGGAAGTAAAATTGAATTTTAAACATACAGTCTTATGCATCATTCTAAAAATATCCTCATAGCTGCATAGCAAGCATTTAAACTTTTTTGTTATTTCACTCACACTTGACATTAATGTTTACCACAGTAACTAAATCTTTGTCAGAATTCCCCTATGAGTTAAAAGGTTAAATGTGCTGATAATATTAAACATGCAGTATGATTATTTTTGAAACTCTTGTTCTGGGCTCTATTTCTGTTATTTCTAGTTAGTGGCTCTACTGATCATGTAGAAAAAATTAGTTTGAATTACTTCCTTCATTTCCATGTTTCTTCCCATGCTGTATACTGAGCACTATGGGAAAAATGTCAACTTTGTCAACATGACATCACCAACATTTTGTACATAGTGAAAAAAAATCAAATATTGAAATCTATGATCTAGTGGCAAAGCTATTTAAACATTTTAATTGAAATTAAAATCTGCAGTAGTATTGAGACAAATTTTTTGTCAGATTTTTGATGAAAGTTGTCTCTTATTTCAACTTATTAGACTTTTTGATATTACCTGATTTGTCAGTGACTGGAATAAATTATCGATGGTAGTAAACTTTACCAAAGAATTGGTGTTTCACAAAACAAAGCCCCTTTAAGTCATAACTAATGTTTTTAGTATCAGGGCACTCTCCTAGGTTTTAAACCTTACCTGGAATGTGGTGGGGTGGTGGTAATCACTACTACAGCTTTTTCTTTATTTTACTTTTTATTTTATTTAGTATTTTATTTTTTCTCTATTACATGTAAAAACAGTTTTTAACATTTATTTTAAAAACTTTGAGTTCCAAATTTCTCCCTTCCTCTTCACCACCCAAATGAGAAAGCAAGCAATTTGACATAAATTATACATGTGTAATCAAGCCACAAATTTCTCTAATAATCATTCTGTAAAAGAAAACAGAAGCATAACCATCAAGAAGAATAAAGAAAGTAAAATAATCATGTCTCAATCTTTTATGAAACCCCATTAATTTTTTTTTTCTCTCCTTTGGGGATGGACAACATTTTTCCTCATAAATCCTTAAGAATTGTCTTGGATCATTAGGTTGCTCAGAATAACTAAATCATTCAGAGCTGATCATCACACAATATTGCTGTTACTGTACACAGTACATTTCACTTTGCATCACCTCATGTAAGTCTTTCAAGGTTTTTCTGAGAGCATCTTGCTCAATTGTTTCTTATAGCATAATAGTATTCCATCATGACCACATACCACAGTTTGTTCAGCCATTCCCCATTTGATGGCCATCCCCTAAATTTCCACTTCATTGCCACCCAGAAAGAGCTGCTATAAATATTTTTGTATATATATATTTTTTTCTTTTTTTTTCTTTTTTTGTTTTGGTCTTTTGGGAAACACACTTAGTAGTGGTATTGTTAAATCAAAGGGTGTGCATATTTTTATAACTCTTTGGGCATTGTTGCAGATTTCTCCACAGAATGGTTAAATCAGTTCACAACTCTACCAACAGTGCATTGATGTCTCATTTTTACCACATCCCTTCAAACATTGGCCATTGTCCTTTAATGTCCTATTAGCCAGTCTCTTAAGTATGAAGTAGTATGTCAGAATTTCCTTTCTCTAATCGATAGTGAGTTAGAATATTTTTGTTCATATGGCTATAGATAGCTTTGATTTTAATAATTTATCAGTTGGGAAATGACTCTTATTTTTATAAATTTGACTCAGTTTTCTATGTGTTTGAGAGATGAAGTTTTTATCAGAGAAACTTGATTTGAATTTTTTTTTCACATTTACTATTCCTAACTGTATTTCCTACCACTCAATCCCCTCATTTATTCTATTCTTTCCCTCCTTTCTCTCTTTCCCTTCTCTGCACTGTTTTGTTTCTGACTAACCTCTCGCCCTTTCTGTCCCTCCCTTCTATCATTTTTCTTATCCACTTCACTTCCTACTTTCCTATAGGCTTACACAGATTTCTGTACCAGTCGTATGTGTATGTTATTCCCTATTTGAGCCAATTCTGATGAAAGGAAGGTTCTCTCACTCCCCCTCACCACACCTTTCTTCTTTTCTACTTTAAAAGCTTTTTCTTGTCTCTTTTATTTGAGATAATTTACCCTATTCTACCTCTCCTTTTTCTAAAATATTGTCCCTTCATATTCGACTCACATCTATGGCCTCTATCTATATATACTCCTTCTAACTGCCCTAATAATGAGAAAGTTCTTACGAGTTACAAGAATCATCTTTCCATGTAGGAATGTAAATAACTGAACTTTATTAAGTTACTTTCTCAATTTTTGCTTCTCTTGAGTCTTATATTTTTTAAATTACCTATGTTATTATGCTCCGGTCTTTTCATCAAGAATATTTGAAAGTCCTCAATTTTATTGGATATCCATTTTCCCCCTGAATGATTATATTCAGTTTCACTGGGTAGGTGATTCTTGCTTGTAATCCTAGCTCCTTTGCCATCAATAATATCATATTCCAAACCCTCTGATCCTTTAATGTAGAAGCTGCTAATTCTTGTGTTATCCTGACTGTGGCTCCATGATACCTGAAATGTTTCTTTGTGACTGCTTGCAATATTTTCTCCTTGACCTGGGAGCTCTGGAATTTGGCTATAATATTCCTGGGAGTTTTCATTTGGGGACCTCTTTCAAGAAGTGATAGGTGGATTCTTTCAGCTTTTATTTTACCTTCTGGTTCTAAAATATCAGAGCAATTTTCCTTGACAGTTTCTTGAAAGAGAATGGTTAGGTTCTTTTTTCTGATCATTGCTTTCAGGTAATACAATATTTTTTTAAAATTATCTCTCCTGGATTTCTTTTAAAGGTCAGTTGTTTCTCCAATGAGTTCTTTCACATCATTTTCTATTTTTTTCATCCTTTTAAATTTTTTTATTGTTTCTTGATTTCTCATAAAGTCATTGACTTCCACTTCTTTATTCCAATTTTTAACAAATTATTTTCTTCAGTGAGCTTTTGTACCTTTTTTCCATTTGGCCAATTCTACTATTTAAGTTCTTCAGTGAGTTTTGTGCCTGTTTTTCTATTTGACCGGCTCTGCTTTTTAAGGCATTCTCTTCCTCATTGGCTTTTTGCACCTCTTTTGTCATTTGGCCTAGTCTGTTTTTTAAGGTGTTAATTGCCCTCAGTATTTGTGTGTGTGTGTGTGTCTTTTTTACCAAGCTTTTGACTTATTTCTCATGATTTTCTTGTATCACTTCATTTCTCTTCCCTATTTTTCTTCTATCTCTGTTACTTCTTTTTCAGAATCCCTTTTCAACTCTTCCATGACCTGAACCAATTTATATTTTTCATGGAGGCTTTGGATTTTTGAACTTTGACTTGGTTGTCTTCTTCCTTATCACCATAGTAATTCTATGGTAAGACTTTTTTTTTATGTTCTTTGTTCATTTTCTCTTGACTTGACTTTTAACTGTTTTGTTAAATTGAGGTTATGATTCTGGCATGGAGAACACACTGTGCCAAGCTTCAGGGGTTGAATATAGCTCTTTTCAGAGATACTCTAGTCACCTGTAAGTTTTCAGTTCTTCCAGGCTGGTATGATCTAAGGAGAGGTGTTTACTAATCCCCTGGCCTGTGCTCTGGTTTGTAAATGACCAAAAGCACTCTTGTCTGCTTTGGAACTGTGACAAGAGTCCCTCCCCCACTGTGGCCACAGGCTCTGGTATGTTAGTGTTCCTCCACACGCTCAGACTGCTGTCCAGGACTGTGTCTCAGATCCAAGTATTGGCAAAGCAACATAATGCTACATCAGTTCCAGCAAAGAGAACCCTACAATCTCCTTCTGACCAGGTGTTGGATGACCTTTCCTCTCTGTAGGCTAAGAGTTCTGAAAGCAGTTGCTGCTAGTTCTGATTCAGCCATTCCCAAGGTCTGCTACTCATTTGCTAGTGCTAGGGTGGCATGGCCTGCACTGGACTGTGTTCCACTCTCACCCAGGTATGACAGACTATTCCTGCTGACTTTCTAAGTTGTTTTTGGCATCTGTGTGCTGAGAGATCTGGAAACTTCCACTGCTACCAATGATTCAATCACCCTGAGGCCTGCTTCTGGTTTGTTAGGCCCTGGTCTCCACTGGTGCCGTCTGTGTTGGACTACAGTGTTCTCTCACCATGGTGCAACAAAATTTCCTGCCAACTTCCCAAGTTGTCCTGGACTAGAAATTTGTTTCACTTCATCTTTTTGTGTGTTCTGTTGCTCTAGAACTTTTTACAGTTATTTTTAAAGGTATATAGAGGGGATTGGTGGAGAGCTCAGGGGAGTATATTCTTTTACTCCACCATCTTGGCTCCACCTCTTCTTCTTTTAAAAATATACAGACACCCTTGTGTAAAACTAATGGACCAAAATTATATCATCTTGGGTTATTCATATTATGGACTTAATAGAGACTTCATTTGTTAAGTAAATGCAACATTTAGTTTTCTATTAATTCTCTTCCAAAATGTTCTGGGTTTGCTCCAGAAAGAACCTAATATACAGATGTGTCATTTATAAGTAAAACATGCTAAACCTGAGTAAATTTTACTAACCATTTGTTTTGTTATTTGCAATTTTTTCCTCCTCAATAGCACTAGACATTGAAGCTTTGTTTCACTGTTTTTGTGGGGGTTCTGCCACTGTAAAATTTGTTGAGTCATTATTTAAAGGTATTTGGAGGGATTTGGGAGAGAGCTCAAACTCTGAGAGCTCAAAGCTTTGGCTTTACTGTGCTATTTTGGCTCCACCTAACCACTACAGTTTTTTCACTGCATAAGTGAATCAAAAAAAATTAATTTTGACATATATTTGTGTTACTCAAATATATTGGTGTTCACAGTATTTTTTTATCAACATGTTTGAACCAATGCTTTGTTGAATGGTCTAAGGATATAGAAAGCTCTAAATTACTCTTTCGAAAAATTACAAGACCATTAGTGGATTTAGTGGAGGAGGGAATCTTCCTTTGTCATCTAGTTCAATCCACTCTTTCCAGATGATGCAAAAATAAACCAGGGAAGATGACTTATTGAAGATCATACAGCTAGTAAATAGAAGAGCTAAGATTTGAACCAAGGTCCCCTGATGTCAAATTTATTATGTTTTCTGTGATACCATTATCCAGAGAGATCATTTATGGACTCAAATAGGTCATTAAACTAAATTCCTTAACACAATTCTTATGTTTTGCATTTTAAGAATTCACCAAATCCTTAATACATGATATTATCATCATATACAAATTCTAAAAGGCTCATTAAGAAAACTGTGTTCACAGTGAAGTTGAAGAGAGATACAATGCATTTGTTTTCATTAGGTCAAAACTTTGAAAGATAAATATGAAAGGAAATGTTTATAAGAACAGATTTCCCTTTCATACCTTGACAACTCCAACTCTTTTCATTTTTATTCACAGTGAAATTGAAAGTAACTTACTAAAAAAAATAAAGATTTTTTTTTTTATTCAACAAGCAATGAGTTCTGACATTACATATGATGGATAAAATGTAGAAAGCATGAAGATGAAACAAATGATGAACAAAAATTGAGCTACACTATTTTAAGTCTATGTCTATTTGTTAGTGTTAAATTTGCATAAATATATATTTGTGTTTCATATATATGTAATGTTTTTAATGTGCAAGCAAACCATATCAAATGTATAAATATAAATAGATATCTAGTCAGCAAATTTCATCTAAACCAGTTTTTGTTTCATCATGGAGTATGACATTGAATTCTTTACTTTGTCCTTGTTGAAAAAAATATTTCCAGTCTCATTTCCTTTGGAACAAAACAGGAACACATAGACAAATTTTACTTAAAATAATTACTTACAATATAAAATAATTGAGAATCTACATGCCAAGACAAACCAAGGGACTATATGAATACAATCACAAAACATTTTTCACACACATAAATTCAAATATGAACAAAGAGGAAAAATATTAATTGTTGGTGTGTAGGCTAAGCCAACATAATCAAAGAACAATTCTATCTAACTTATTTTAGTTTTTCAATGCTGGTCCAGACTAACAAATGAAGGTAGACTTAGCCAATCAGATCTTAAATTATATTGCAAAGTGATAATCACCAAAACAATCTGGTTCTCAGTAGAATGGATTAGGTACACAAGACATAGTAGTAAATGATGGTAGTAATATAGTATTTGACAAACCAGAAGTTCTAAGATTTTGAGACAAGAAAACACTATTGTATAAACATTCTTGGGAAAACTGTAAATCAGACTAACATCTCAAACTATATGCCAAGATAAGGTCAAAATGGATGCATAATTTAAACATAAAAGGTAATCTCATAAGCCAATGTGGGAAGCATGGAATATTTAACCTTCCAGGTTTATGGATAAAGGAAAACAAAAATGTCCAAACAAGAAAAAGAGAGAAAATTAGTCATTCTCCAATATATAAATGATCAAAGGATATAAATACGTAGTTTTCAGAAGAAGAAATCAAAACTAACTATAATGACATAAAAATGCTCAAAATCACTAATAATTAGTTTCAAACTAAAGAAACTGAGGTAGCATGTCATATCTATCAAACTGACAAATATTGGAGGGAATTTGGAAAAAAATGGGACATTAATGTATTGTTGTGGAATTTTGAACTGTTTTCAACCATTCTGAAGAAAAATTTGGAACTATGCACAAATGGCTATAAATCTATGCATAGTCTTTGCCCCAGTAACACCATTACTAGGTTTGTACCCGAGAGATCAAAGTAAAAGAATAAAAGAACCTATATGCACAAATATATTCATAGTCACTTTTTTGTGGTGGCAAAGAATTGGAAATCAAGAGGATGCTCATCAATTGGGGAATGATTGAACAAATTGTGGTTTAGGATTGTGATAGAATACTATTGTGTTATTAGACATGATGAGGAAAATATTGCAGAACAACCTGAGAAGACTTGTTTGAACTGAGGCAAAGTGAAATGAGCAGTACCAGGAGAACATTGTACACAGTAACAACAGTGTTTTGCACAGTGATCAACTGTGAATGACTTAACTATTCTCAGACTTATTTTAAAAATGCTATCTGCCTCCAGAGCAAGTATTGATGAAGTCTGAATACAAATTGAAGCATATGTCTTTCTTATTCTTATTCTTTGGGTTTTTGGTCTGTATCTTCATTGCAATATGTCTAATATGAAATATTTTGCATGGCTACACATGTTTTATCTCTATTAATATATTTACTTTCTCAATGAAGGGAAAAGAAAACATGGAGCTCAAAATTTTAGAAAAATGAATATTAAAAATTTCTGTTCACGTGTAACTGAGTATAAAGCCAAGCACAAGCAGCTTTCCAGAAGAATGCCACTGTGAACAGCTTTCAAGGTTCTGATTACATAGTATACTGAACACTCTATTATTCAACAACAAATCAGAGCAGAACATTCACACTAAATCAAGGTACAGCATTCACAATGTTACAAATTATCACAGAAAATCAAAATACAGCACTCACAATGTTACAACTTATCACTAAAATGGTTACATTGTTTTCACCACAGTGGTCTCATAGTTTTGAAGAAAGTACATTCATTTAGTCACTCAGTCATTTAGTAACTCAATCATTCAATCATCCTTAAGGAGGCTTGCCTCCTTGCTCAATCATTCAATCATCATTAAAAAGGCTTGCCTTCTTAAGGGACACAAAATACAAAAGTCAAAGTACTCCCCCCCCCCCACCGGGATAGCACATTCATTTAGTCAATCACAGAGTCCTTAATTCAATCACAAAGTACAATCACAAATAAATTACAATTCCATCAATTATTACTCAACGTAAAATAACACAGTTCAGCAGAGAGAGCTTCCAGCTGTCTGAGCATTACATCCATACCTAGTTAGTTACCAGAGAGGTAAACACCAACATCGGGGTTTTTAAAGCTGGGGGTGCTGAAAGGCTGCTCAGAATCTCATCTGGCCAAATCACACAACTCTTCCCAAACTGGGTCACAAAGCAAAACCTCACATTAGGGCCAGTCACTACTCAGCATTCATGGAGACATCTTTTCATCTTGACTGCAGCAGGCTTTCAGCTTTCATGGTTTCCCTTCTATGTCCCCATGTCTTATCTGAATTCACTAAATTGTCACCTAGGTTCCAAGTCAGATAGATCCCAGGTCATTGTGCAGCTCTCCATGCAGTTCCTGTTCCACATGGAAGCTCACAGTGTCCAGTCCACCTTAAATCCTTCACAGTCACTATTCCTGGGAAGTCAAGGTTTAACAAAGACACAAACAGACTAAATACCAACACCATAGTCATGCTTCCTCTGGCAGCTCTGGCTGGTCCTCAGAAGTTCTCAGTATCTCCATCTGGCCCTCAGGAAATCCTCAGAATCTCAGCTGGCCCTAAGAAGAAGCTTTGCTACCACAAGTTCCAAGGAAATTCTGACTTTCCCAGCTGGGGTTTTTCCTTCTATACAGTATTTCTTCTCCCTGTTTAGCCCCTTCCTGTTACATCAGGAGCAGTGGTTCATATATTCTGTTTCTTTAACAGAGGCTTAATTTGAAACTAGGTCCTAAGTAGCTCTTAGGTAGCAATATAAAAATATCTTCAAATTTCATTACCATTACATTCCACTGCTCCAGGATCCTTGGCCTTACAATCTCAATCCAAATGGTCATGGATCCTGGAACAAATAGAGGTACTGTACTTAGTAATCCTGCCAACGATGCCATAATGTAAAGCCACACACAAACAGCTTTCCAGAAGAATGCTACTGTGAATAGCTTACAAGGTTCTGATTATATGGTATAGTGAACACTCTATTTATTCAATAACAGATCAGAACAAAACATTCACAGAAAACCAAGGCACAATATTCAAAATGTTACAACTTATCACAGAAAATCAAAATACAGCATTCATCATGTCACAACTCAACAACTTATCACTAAAATGGCCACATAGTTTTCACCACAGTGGTCACATAGTTTTGAACAAAGTACAATCATTTAGGCAATCAATCACTTAGTAACTCAATCATCCAATCATCTTTAAGGAGACTTGCCTCTTTAAGGGACACAAAATACAAAAATCAAAGTACTCCACCCCTGAGGTAGTCTCAATTTGAGATTAGTTTCCAATTATAAACAAAATACATTCATTTAGTCAATCACAAAATCCTTAATTCAATCACAAAGAATAAAAGTCAAAGTTTGCCACACCTAGGTCATGGTAAATCATAATCTACTCAGTCAGTGCACGGTATCCAAGTAAAGTCTTCTTTCAACTTGACTCCAGGCTGGCTCTCAGCTTCCTTGTTTCCCATTTCATGGCCCCAGCTCCCACCTGGCTTCACCAAATTGTCACCTGGGTTCAAAGGCAGATAGCTCCCAGGTCCTTGTCCAGCTCTCATGCAATTCCTGTTCCATACTGAAGTTCACAGTGTCCAGTCCTCCTTAAATCCTTCACAGTTTCTATTCCTGGGATGTCAAGGCTTAACAAAGCCACAAACAGAAAAAATACCAACACCATAGTCATGTCTCCTCTGGCAGCTCCAGCTGGCACTCAGAAATCTTCAGCAGCTTGACTGGCCCTCAAAAGTCCTCAGCAGCTCCAGATGGCCCTTGGGAAATCCTTAGCAGCCTCACCAGCTTGGCTGGCCCTCAGAAGAAACTCTGCCACCACAAGTTCCCAGGAAATTCTAACTTTCCCAGCTGGGGTTTTTCCTTATATACAGCATTGCTCCTCCTTCTTCAGCCCCTTCCTGTTATGTCAGCAACAGGAGTTCATAACTTCTGTTTCTTTAACAGACCAGCTTTTTAATACAAAGGGAGAAGTCAATAAAATAAAAAGTAATTGTTTTAAAAATGCCTCGTTGATTTTCTTTCTGGTTTCTTTACTCCTTCCTAAATCGGGCAGCATTCCAACTAAACTTAATTTTCATTGGATGTAACAAAGCAGGACTGACACTACTTCATTTTATATCTTTAGCATCTCTTTCTATATAACTCCAAAATGGAACAATTGAGGTAAAAATGGAATGTCATTGGAGAAAATGGTTGTGATACTACAACACACATTTCCTGAATGATAGATTTTCTGTTCTAGTTAGATTTTCATTTTTTTCTCTACAACTAAGCCTATAACAAGACTAATGCTTTACTTCAATAAAGTACTTTTTATTTCACTATACCATTTCATTATGATAACCAAGATAGCATTGATTGCATAAGATTTGGGGCTGTAAAAAGATGTAGTTTAGTTACTAAAAAGCTCTCATTTGGGGGCAAATTCTACAATAAAATGAAATTGTAAAATGGTTCCACTACATATCAATGACCACATCAATATTATATCTATAATTATCTCACTTTGTCTCAGAGATCTGAGGACACACATTAGTAAAAAAAAAATACAAAATATGAAATATTTTGTGTGTTACTTAATTGACTAAAATTAGAAGTTGGTGTGATTGGAAAAAAAAGTATATCTGTAGCTATATTCAATAGTGAACATATTTAAGAGGCTATTGAAATAATCTAGATGTCAAGTAATATTTTTAAGAAACAGTGTTACCTATGTAAAAGTAAGGAATGAGTTTTTCCAAATTAAATAATGGGACTTGGTGACAAAGTATGGTAAAGGAATAAAAAAAATAACTGTAATTTTTTGAAGGCAAATAAATGAAAAATAATGGTGGCATACTTTTCAGGTTCTTTAAATCAGGCAGATTTTGTTTTGGTTACATCAAAAATTAGAATGTCCATCTAAATCTCATGTCTATTTCACCCTTATTAACAAAGAAGTCAGTAATAAAGACCATTAAAAAAAACAGTCTTTAGTTAAACTGAAATATTGTATACCACACAATGATAGAAGAGAATTCAATGTAATGGGAGGTGATATGGAACTTATCTTCCCTTTTTGCTTTGTTTTACTTTTTAATTTTTTTTTGCTCAGCTCTGCTTTTTCTTTTCTTTTCTCTCATGTGAGGAGGTTCCTTTGGACATGTGTTGTACAGCCTCTGAAGGCCTTAATCTAACAAACCAAAGTCATTTGTTTCAATCAGACAAGTGCTGAGTATAACTAGAAGACATTGCATGCTTTGTTCCTAGACTAAAGATTATACCATAAACTTTACTCTTTGAGAAAGTGAAACTTATTTCTGTATAATTAGAATTGTTTTTCAAATTTATTTTATATTTTTTTCCAGAAAGATATATAAGTAATAGACTTGTTTTTTTCCATGTAAGGAAAATACCAATTCAAGGCATGGCTAACAGTTACTGTGATAGTAGCATTGAAATCCCTTACCTGATAGGCACAAAGGAACAATGAAAATGAAGCCTGGGACAGAGTAATTGTGTTTAATTGGCTCTCTCCTGCCCAAGGTTTTGTTTTCTTGTTTTTGTGTGTATATATTTGTGTGAGGTGCCTTACCTAGAAAGATGAGAATAGTATGCCAGTGGCTATTATTATTATGATATACTGATTATTGACTGTAACAGAATATTCATAGCTCTCATAACCAAGATCCCCACTGTTTCTTATGGAGTGAATTTTCTCAGTAAGCTTTCAGTTTCCTTTGCCCAGCCTGACCTAGCAATCTTTCAAAAACAGTTTTGCATTGTTTTCTTTCCTGGCTGAATTTGGCGGGAGAGAGCAATTAATTTCTTGACTATATTCTCATGCTTTTGCAAGTGTGTATATATGGTGCTTATATGCATATGTATTTTGAAATTTATCCAATAATATTTTTCACACTCTAAACTCTGAGAGTAGGTATGATGCAATATACTCTAACTATAGTTGAGCCTTCCCTGCCACACTTTTCAGAGAGAACTAATTTATTGCCTATATGAAAATAAGTGATAGGAAACTAGGTTGACTCTTGATATTTGCTGCTTGGCCCTTTTCTGATCAACAAGTCTGAAATCATAATCATGAATGTATTACTCAAAAGGTCTGACACAACTAATTACTGCTTTCATTATGTCTCTCCTCTAATGACAAATCTCCAAAGGTTTCCTATGGCCTACAGGATAAAGTCAAAGCTTTTCCAGCTCATGTCCAAAGCTTTCATTAACCATCTTCTTATGTACTTTTCCAACTTTAAATTCTATTGCTACCCAATCCCTACTTCATTTATACAAACATCATTTATGCACTTAATTGGTCCACTTAAGGCCTTTTCTTATCTTCTCCAATCTCCCCTCCTATTTAAACCCTACCTACCTCAATCCAAATTAAATGTCACTTTCTTCATGAGGATTCCTCTAAATAGTGCAGTTTACACATTTTTGGAATATTTACTCTACTTTGGTTTATATCACTTAATTTTTCATCACTAAGTCATATACTTTTTTGTACTGTTATATGAGTTTCATTGATGTATCTCAACCCACTAGATTTTTAAGTCACTAGGGGGCTAAGAGCAAAACTTTACTTTCTTGGTCAAATGATATGTATAAGGAGTTTTCAGAAAAAGAAATCAAAGCCATCTATAGTCAAATGAAAATATGCTCAAAATTACTATTGATTAGGAAAATGTAAATGAAAACAACTCTAAAGTAACATTACCAGAAATGATAAATACTGGAGGGGATTAGGAAAAATAGGTGCACTAATATACTATTGGTGGAATGATGAACTGCTCCAATATTCAGAAGGACATTTTGGAACTATACCCAGAGGGCTATAAAACTGGACCTACCATGACACAGTACCATTACTACTTTTGTATCCCAAAGGGATAAAAGGAAAAGTACGTATATGTCCAAAAATGTTCATAGCAACTCCTTTAGTGGTAGCAAAGAACTGGAAATCAAAGGATTCCTTATCAATTGGGAAAAGGCTGAACAAATTGTGGCATATGGTTGTGGTAGAGTACTAGTTGCATTATAAGAAATGATGACGGGAATAGTTTTTAAAAAAATGGCAAGTCCTAAATGAACTGATGTAAAGTGAAGTAAGAAGTGGAAGATCTTTGTGCGCAGTTAACAGCAATGTTGTAATGATTATCAGCTGTGAAAGATTTGGATACTCTGATTAATATAGTGATCCAAGACAATTCCAAAAGCCCTATAATGAAAAAATGGTATGCACCTCCAGAGAGAGAACTGATGGACTCTGAGTACAAATTGAAATAAATTTTGCTCATTTTCTTTTTTCTTTCTTTTCTTTAGTTTGGAATTCAACTCATATGGAAATATGGTTTGTATGTTTTCATATATATAAGTGATATATTTCTTGTCTTCTTGGTGGCTAGTGAAGGGTCAGGAGGGAGAGAAAGAATTTGAAACTCAAAATTTATAAAAGAAAATAATGTTAAAAATGAATAAATAATAATTTAAAAAATTTCCACCTGAGTTCTCCAACACTGAAAGTATTTAAATGGGGTTCAGTTTGACCACTTGTCAGGTGTGTTGTCTAAGATATTAATAACTTAGGGGTTGTTCTTAAATGACTTCCAAGGTACCTTTCAACTCTGAGATTCTACAATTCTATCATTCTATTTTAGAACATACATTGTTAAGACATATTATTTCAAAGTCATTCATGTGAGTAGTAATTGTAAACCTCTCTGTTGTTTATGGGTTTATTAATGCTTCATCAAAACCTTTGAACTAGGAAAATTCCCTTATTGAGATACCAGATAAGAAATGATTTCCTTATTTCCTTTTCCACAACTAAAAATAAATTGTTAAAGAATGTTTCCTTTGAGTATGATAAACTAATAAGCTATGAGATCTAATAATTTAACAAAACACATTCAGAAGAAGGAGTTGCCCTCCACACACAAAACACCAATGTTTTAATGCTTCATTGGTCACTTTATCAGTTCTCATACTCCATTCTGCTGTTATGATTTTATTATTTTTGAATCTCACAATAAGTTATTAATCTTTTTATGCATATAGAATCAGCTTAGGGAATAGTATTTGGTTTTCTGAGCAAAATAGATATCTAGTTCATTTTTACAAGGCTTTGTGCCTGAGTGCCTTATTAAATTGCCTCCCCCTCCCCCTTTCATTTCATGTGTGTGTTCTTAGCAGTTGCCTAGCAACTCCTGTAATACTTTAGCAAAAATATTCCGCTGATATTTTTCAGAATAGATGTAATGGAATCATTGCCTCTTTATACTGACTGAGGTGATACTTGTTCAAATGTCTAATTAGACATAGTGACTAAAGATTAATATTTAACGCCGCAACAAGCAAAAGTTTCTCTCCAACTACAATCCATTTGGCCCAAATGCAATTTCTCAAATATAAGAAATGTTACTTCAGGGTAAAAAAAATTTGATAAACACCACAAGTAAAATTTTTATTGAATTAAATAAAATAAGGCT
>CM053590.1:153584663-153599763 GCA_028646515.1 Pseudochirops corinnae | reverse complement strand
TATAATATATATCACTTATATATAAGTATAATTTATATAATTAGTATATAATAATTATGATAAATTATAACATACATCATAATGATAAAGTATTAATATGTTACTATGAAGTATCAATTTTCTGTCTAGATGGTTAATGTGGCATAACTATTATATTTTTTTTTCTGACTTGCCTCTGTTCTCAGAGTAAGACATCCATAATTTGAACACAAATTCTTTAGTTTAAAATCCAGGATTCTTTTCTTTCACCAGTCTGTCTTTTCTAAAACTTATGACAAAGTTATTTCAATTCATTTCATAAGTTTATTTGAGCACATTTTGAGGACAACACTTGACTGATAGTTAAAAGAAATATAAAGGAGGATATAGCATATTCATTCCCCTTAAGGACATTAAATTCTAAATGGACATTTGTGTTCTAGATAAACTGGATAGACTAGACTTAAAATTTCATTATTTTAGGCAACTGTTTGGTGAAGAAATTCCCTCTACAAAGGCAGGTAAGCATTCTTTCTATAACTGAAAATCTTAGAGCTTTGCATAGAGCACTAAGAATTTAAGTGACTTGAATCCTGCTCTCCCTAGCCTCAAAAACAGCTAGTTTTCTATGCACTGAAGACCCAAATTAGAATGTTTCTTTTCCAGTCTTGTCTAATTAAGTCTGTGCAACTTTAAGAAACCATTTAACCATTGGTTAATTTCCCACTATATATAATGAGGCCAGATGTCTTACTGGAATGTAATTCCTTCTCCCTTTTTACCTGAATACATTTTCGTATGTTTTATATTGTCTCCACAGCTTATCACCGTATTAGAAACATGAAAGCACAGAATTTTAGAATGGACAAGGGCTTTACAAGTCACCTATTTATTTTATAATTTAAAAACTGATACCCTTAGTGTAAATAAATAGCAGCAAAACTAGAGACAGAACTTGACTTTCTGGATTATCAAGAAAAACACGTTTATTACTTTTCTCAAGGTCATTTCCCATGCATTTTTCCATACTTTGTCTCTTAATTGGGATATTACTTTGGTTTCCATTTCCTGAGATATACTTGTTGCTCAGTTTTCTTCCAAGATTTTGTCAAATTTGCCCTACTGTTCTGAAAATTACCTCTTCCTGACACTTTCCTTTGAACATATTCGTTCAATTTCCTCTGAAAATTACCCCATTTCCCATACTAGAAATGAGAGCAAGAGAGAGTAATGGAATATTTTCTATTCCCTTTAACCTCATCTTTATCCCCCCAATCCTCATTTTCATCCAAAAACATTGTATTGATACTCTACTCTTATTCATTATAAATGTCATGCTTTTTTAACAAAAGCACCTTTCATGATCATATATTCCTTAATACTTTCTTCCATTGAACTCCTACTTTTTCCCCTCTGAGATCTCACTTTCCAGGCTCTCATCCCATTTCCTTTGCTGTCTGTCTTCCTTGTTTTTCATGTATAGGTCAGTGGTATTGTTCAGAGATGAAGAGTTATAAATATTACATGTTTTACTGTCATTAATGGACTCTGTTAAGAAAGAATATTATATAGTACAAATAAATATCCAAGAGTTAGAAATGTGTTAAAAGTATTTTCCTTAAGGAAATATTCATGAATACTTTAGTAGAGAACATTGAAAAAAGCTGCCCATTAATTTTTAGTGATGTGGAATGAAAAGAAAGGAGATATTTTGCATCTATCTGAATTTAATGAACTTAATTATGATGTATAACTAACAAATACTGTGAGGTTTAAAAAATACTTATAGAGTGTAGGCTTTTAAAATATGATCATTTCACTGTTCTAGTCTACAGGAATGAAACCAAATTCCATCTGTTGTCCCCCTGAATGACTCTGATTTCCTTTCTTCATGCCAAGGTTACTTATGAATAGTTTTTAGAAAGTATTGTTTCCTGTCTTGGGAACAAAAACTAGTTCCTTTCAACAGAGACTTCTCCCTGACCAGCAGGAGTTTAGTTGTTTCAATACAGTTTGATGTGGAAAACTTTGAAAAGATCCTGGCAATTAGAAACACTGAGTTTCTAATAAGCTGATACTAATTTTTATAACTTGTCCATTTTCCAAATTCTCTTATGTGTGTCAAGGGGGAAACAGTCATGGTCTATATTACCTATCACAGAATGACAGAGTTAGATGGAATTTCAAAACCTTTTAGTATAATTGTACCTGTGAATACACAGCAGCCAAAAGGTGATATCCATCTACTACAGAATGGGGGGGGGGGAGTGTTTGAGGGTGTGTGTGGAGTGGTAATAAAAGGAACCTTTATCTCCTGAGACAGCATATTTGAATATGGGGTAGCTATAAATGTTGATAAATTATTAACTTTTTATGTCCTGCCAAAGCTCACTTCTCATCATTTTAACCTATTTCTCCTGGTTCTGAATCTGAGGTCATCCAAAAAAAAAAAATCTAAGAGTCTTTAATAGTCAGTCTAACCTGCGTCAGACCAAGAAATCCCTTTCATAACATCCTTGACTCATTAATTAGACGTCATTTGAAAACTTTCCTTAATGGGAAATCCTTGTTAACAAAGTTTTTCTCTATATGTAGACTATTTTACCTGTTAATATAAAGACAATACAGAAGGATAAAAAATGTGTGTACGTGTATGTATATATACATATACATATATACATATGTGTAATTACATATATTTTTACCCATGTTAAAGAACTGAGATGTTCTTTACAGTATTGAGTTGGAAAAATGGATTATCCAACCCAGTATACTGACAATGGCACCAAGCATATTTTCTGAAATATAAAAAGAATTTATCTTAACATAAGATAAGCACATGAACTAGCATACTTCCTTTACATCACCTTCATTGCTTAACTTAGCATATAGAATATATTCAGTAAATATTTGTTAAATTAATGTTTAACAGCAACAGTGACAATAATAAACATTTGAATTAATCAGTTTTTAAGATGTAATTTTCTTCAGTCAGGTTGTTGACTCTCTTTTAATGATTTTCTTGTATCATTCTAATTTCTCTTCCCAATTTTTTCTTCATTTCTATTGCTTGATTTTCAAAATCCTTCTTGAGCTCCTCCATGTTTTATCACTAGTTCATATTTTACTTGGAAGCTTTTGGTGCAGGAGTTCTGACTTTGTTTTCTTCCTCCCATTCCATGCTTTGATCCTTTTTGTCCCCAAAAAAGAAATCTAAAGTTGGATTGCTGTGCTTGCTTTGCTTCCTTGTCTTGCTCATGTTGCCACTGAATTACATGACTTTGATCTCTTTGCCATAGTAGAATGCTGCAACCAGAGGGGTGAGCTTTGTCCCAAATTAGTGGGATTTTCACAGATTCCAGAGCTATTAGGGTGGTGTTATCTCTATATCCCCAACAAACTCTGGCTCACTGGTCACACACCTCAGGACTACCACTCAATACCACGATCCAGATCCAGACAGGTTAAAGCATTAGCAACTAACCTCTGAATATTTAATTGACCTACCTATGATCTGCAGGCCATGAGTTCTGAAGCAGCCATGTGGAGGCAGCTGCAGGGCCACCACACCTCCACCACTTCTCCTTCTTGTAGCAGGGACTGGACCTGCTGTTTGGTCCCTCCCAATTCCAACAGAGTTCTACACTGACCTCTCACTTTTTCTTTGGCATTTATGGGTTGATAATTCTGGAAACCACCACTGCTGCTAGTGATCTGCTGTCCCCAAGTCAGCTATAGCTGCTGCTGGTCTGGGCTGCCCTGGGGCTAAAACCATAGGCTTACGTGGGGCTGGGCTCAGCTCCCAGAATGCTGCTATGAACCCTTCTTGCCCACCTGTGGGGCTGCCTTTAGTGGGAAATTTATTTCTCTCTCTTACTTTGTGTATTCTATAGCTCTAAAATTCATTTAGAGTCATATTTTATAGGTATTTGAGGTGGTTTTGGGGGGAGCCACAGTGTTTTCCTGCTTCTATGCAGGCATCTTGGCTCTACCCCAGAACAATGTAATAATTTTTTAAAAGAAAAAAATCTTAAGTATTAGGCTCAGCTACAGATAAAACTAGAATGAAAATGAAAAAAGGACATGAAAATAAACAGAATTTTCTGTTTGTCTAATGATCTGCTTTCCTTAATGTCAATAATGAAAATATCACATTTCAAATCTCTCTCTCCAGTTCCCATATTGTTAAAAAAATTGAAGTTGGGAATAGTGACTAAATGAACAGACCTGACTAAATATATAACGATGAAAACCATGAAGGAAGCAATATTTTTCATCATGTGATCAGCAAATATTTATCACATGCTGTGTTGACACATAACTAGTCTACAGAGTGAGGCAAATTATTTCAAATCTTATGTTATTGTTTTCTCATCTGCAAAATGGCGATAATATTATTTGTGATAGTTATCTTAAAGGGCTGTTGTCAGGAAAGCATTTTGCAGAACTTCAAGTACTTTGTAATCATATAAATGTGAATGACTATTAGTAGTAGTAGTAGTAGTATTCTGTTAGATATAATTCATTTTACAGCCTTATCTACTATTTTTTTATCTATAAATTTCAATTTTTGAGGAATAGTAGCGTGTTTACCTAGTATGAAAGTAACACGGCTGTGCTCTAACCTCTATAGTGGTTACCTCTTTGAAGTTAGAGAGACACATGATCTCAGCTAGCAGTGAGAATGCCTCTCTACCCTCCTCTTTATTTTAACAAAGATCGGCACAGATACACATGATCCTGATATTTGAATTTTGAGAGCAGTGAAGGGCAAGTCATTCTCTCAGTTAAATCCTCAGCTGGGGAATTCAATTTTTCACTGACTATAGAGTGATATATTCTGTTTGATCATTTTTTTAAGCATAGCAAAAGGCATAGCTATTGACTTTATCCTGTGACTCATACAGCTACTAATAAGTGGTGGCAGTCCTTCATTGTTGCTGGGTGTGGGCAGCATACCACATATTGAATTTTTCATATGAACTTACAGAAATAATATTTTGTATGAACAAAGGCCTCTGCTTTTATACCACTCACATCCCAAGAAAACAAGGAAAAGCCTAATGAAGCATTACAATGAACAGATCATAATTGTACCATGTTCCATAGATATTTGTTTAACATAGCAATTCATTTTCCAGTTAAAAGCAATTAACAACAGCAACAACAAAAGCAAACCCAGTATTCAACAGTTCTTGACTATTAATGCTAACAGATAGGCACTTTGACAAAGAATCCAAAATAGATACAGTCAGAAAGCTATGTAAGTTTTTTTGATTTTGGGATTCATTGAGTGAGTGGATTTATTTACTCTTCTAGAGAAACCTTATATAGGTCAGTTGTTTTGTATTTCCTTTTTTACAATGGAACACGTATATAAACTCTTTCCAGGCTTAATGCAGTCTGGCCTCTAGAGAAAATGTCAAGCTATTTGATTTTGTTATTTCTGGTTCTTTTCACCCACCCTGGAGCTCCAGGGAGGGAAATTACTTAAAACTTGGATTTGGCTCAATCTAGGATCACCACAAAAGGAGCTGAGTTTGAACTGTCTATGAGACAGGCAGTATAAAATACATGTAGATAACTGAAGACGTATGACTGGAGTTAAAGAGAGAGAATAGAACAGAATATATACATCTGAGAGTTGTCTGCATAGAGATAATAACAATAATTAATAAAAATAATTATAGCATTTATATAGTGCTTATTATGCTTATTATGTTCTAGGAGCTATGCTAAGTCCTTTATTGTCTCATGTTTGATCCTTTTAAGAACCCTGAGAGGTAGGTATTATTATAATCACCATTTCATAGATGAGGAAATTGAGGTAAATAAAGATTAAGTGACCTCAGAATCATATACTTTATAGGTATCTGAGGATTAATTTGGGGCAGCTAAGTGGCACAAGTGTTGGGCCTGAAGTCAGGAAGACTTATCTTCCTGATTTCAAATCTGGCCTCAGGTGATGACTAGTTATGTGACTCTGGGCAAGTCACTTAACATTGTTTGCATTAGTTCCTCATCTGTAAAATGTTCTGAACAAAGCAATGGGGAACCACTTCAGTAGCTTTGCAAAGAAAACCCCGAGTGGGGTCATGAAGTCTGGAAATGACTGAACAACAATAACAACAACAATAAAAAAAAAACAACAAGGACTGATTTGAACTCAGGTCACCCATAACCCAGTCACAGTGCTCTAATCCCTGTCATCTAGCTTCCCCTACTGATGAGGTTGTGAAATAAAAGCACACAGGGAGAGGAGAAAGATGAAGAAAGAGTCTTGGTACATACACATTTAGGGGTACGATATAGGTAATAAACCAATATGAGACTGTGAAAGAATAGTCAGGCATGTGGAAAGAGAAGCAAGAGAGATGTCAGGAAAACTAAGAGAAGAGAGTATTCGAGAGTATAGCATAACAAACAGCATCGAATGCTGCAAAAGTGTGAATAAGGATGAGCAATGAGAAAAGGCCATCAAATTGAGTTAAGAGATAATTGCTAACTGAATTGTGTTTGTCCTTCATTTTCAAAGAGGACCATGGAATCAGGGAAATGATGACACGACTTGCAGTTGGCCTTAATTTGAGTGAGGGAGGGCTGGGCAAGGTCACCAGCCTCACTTTCTCCTCAAAGCTATCTGGATCCAGTGAACAGATATTCATCAAGATGACTGGAGATGGCCCAGTATGCAATGGGAGACCCTGGTCCTTTTAAATTAAGGCTTTTTTGGGTGCACAGTTAAAGTGAGGTAATGCCCATTCAGTGAATAGGCCTCTGTAAGGAGTGAAGGGATGGCCTCTTTAATTAGAAAAAAAAGAAAAAGAAAAAAAATCAAGGGGAGGAGGTTGCTGTTCCAATAAGAAACAGTTACAATTGATATTCTAAGCCAGGAGGGACACTAAATAGATACTAAAATTTCAGTTGAGTGATGACCTCATAAACATAATCTCTTAAACAAAACCACAAAACAGCAGTGAAAGTAAAGTCAACATGTTCATATTTTCAGTATAATGGCATAACTATCATACAAAGGAAACAAGTGTATGTGTAAAATTAAGCCAACATTTCAACAAAGACCCTTTTTCTTTTATCAAGGAAATTCTGAAAATCACCTTTACTTTCTTTTGTTTGGATTTCTGCTCAAATTTCTCTTTTATCTGAATTTCCTGGGCCTGTCTCTATGTTGACAGTTTTCACCTGTACCCGTTTTTGGTCTCCCTTCCTAATCAGTCCTTCAAAATACATACTATGGATGTGCTAAAACATGAAGTTTTGAACTATGAATTTTAGAACCATGAATCTTCATCTTCACCCTTGCCATTTTCATCCCACATTAGAGCTTTTGCTTTGAGAAATTAAATCATATTAGCACATTATGTTTTCCTTTGGGCAGGGCATACCAAAAGAACATCTAATATAGCAACCACCATCCCTGAAACTTTTCACTTTTACTCTCATTCCCATATACATGTTTTCTCCCTTCTATTATAATGTAAAATTGTTCAAGGCATGTTTTTTTTTTTCCTGCAATAGCATCTGTATCACTGTGCTTAGCATGTAGTGTTTAATATATGATCCAGTCATTCACATATTCATGAGAAAGGGAAAGGAACAGGCTTTAATGTTCCAGGAACCATGCTAAGCACTTTCTAAATGTTACCTCATTTGATCTTTACAACAATGAGTAAGTTAAGTGCTATTATTATCCCCATTTTACAGTTAAAGAAACTGAGGTAGATAGATGTTAAATGACTTACCTGTGCTCATACAATTAGTAAGCATCAGAGACCACATTTGAATTTAGATTCCTCACTATTGGCCCAATATACTGTTCATTGTGCTACCCAGAAATTATTCCTTCCATGTGTTGTAGAAAAACTTTGTTTTTTTTTTTCAAATGCAGCTATGAAAGCATCTCAATTGTTTTATGTCATGATGTGACAGATGAGAGAACTCAAGCATCTTGACAAAAATAAATGGATTAGCACTCAATCTCATTTCCCTTTCCTTGTCTTTCTTGTAAAGAGGGAATTAATGACCAATAATATGGATAAAACTTGGCAGCTACTAGGAGAAAACGGAAACAAAAATTATATAAACAATCACCAAGCAGAAACCACAACTAATGGTTTCCTTTAACTATAGCATTCATATGATCACTTGCATCATCCTTTGTAACAAAGAATGCATGAATATTTACAAAAACAGTGTGAAAATAAAATGTAGTTAAAATGCACAAGATTTTATATCAACAGTTTGATAAACCTTGCAAACATCTTCTTTTTCCTTAAAAAATCCTACACTCAACAGGACCACCGATTTGTTGTGTCATTTATGAGATTTTACTCTGTCTCTAAGGCATTGCTTCATTTCATTTGTTTCTATTGTGCTTGAATTCTGAATAATAGAACATATTTGTTGAAAAGCAGTTTATTCTGTATGATATGGTCAATTTCTTACTGTCTTTGTTTATGGTAGTATGACTGCTGTAATCTTACTCCTGATTAAGGTCTTATTTCTTATCAAGTATAACACAACTGCTCTCAGTCTTCCTACAAATGACACATGAATACACTAATTTCCAGTACAAATATTGATGTATTGAAAATTAGCATCCTTTCTTATGTGATATATCCACATCTCATCTTTTTATTCATAACATTACACATAGAGCAGTACATAGTTACAAAGCCAGACATCATTCCAAGGACTGATTCTATTATAGGTTATGTTATGCCCCCCTATTATGTGGTGCTGGGATCTTGGTGTCTATGGGGCTAGAAATGGTGTTTAGGAAAATAGTTCTCCAGTTCTTCTTTTGAAGGTTCCAATTTGATTTCATCCATTCATCATAGAGTTGATACATAGCATTCTAGAGCTCTTCTTCCAGTCCTTTCACTCTCTTACCCCTTTCTTTACTCCCTCTTCCTTTGTCCTGTGTATTTACCCTCCACTCTCCATCTCTTTTCCCCTATATACACTGATTGCTCATTCTTTTCATTTTAACACAAAAAATTTATAACATGGACTGCACAGTGTAACGCATTACAGAGCTAGGGTGTTATTAAAGTAAAACTTAAGTAAGAATTCATTCAAGAAACATTTATTAAAGAATTTCTCAGCATCTTAATAACTAAATTTGGCCTGTTATGTGTTTTTCAAGAACTAGAATATTTTGTGTATTAACTAAATGATATGGGAGGAGGAAGAGGAGGAGCAGCAACAGCAGTTGTAGTGGCAATTGTAGTAGTAGTAAAATTAATAATAATAGTCAGCATTTATATAATGCTTTAGGGTTTGTAAAGTAATTTACAAATGTTATTTCATCTGGTTCTCCCAACAATTCTAAGAGGTAGGTGTTATTAATCTAATTTTGATGGAGGAAGAAGCTCAGATAAGGCAAAGAGTTGTTAAGTGACTTGCCCAACCTCACACAGCTGGTGAGTTTCTCAGGTAACAACTGAACTAAGACTTCCTGACTCCAAGTATAATGTTCTATCTATTGTCTGACCTATCTTCCCTTGATAGTATTATTCTTATTAATAATAATAATGACACTAGTAATAATAGGCATTTATGAGTGGTGCTATGAATATTTTGGTGTATACAGAACTTTTCCTCCCCTATCTTTGACCTGGGTTATATGCCTAACAGTGGGCTCGTTGGGACAAAAAGTATGAATATTTTAGTCACTGTCTTAAACTAATTCCAGGTTGCTTTCCAGAGTATTTGTGGTACTTCACAGTTTAACCAACAGCATATTAGTGTGCCTGATTTCCCCAAAAAACTAATTTTTCACATTTTTTGGTCTTTTTTTTTTCCAATTTGTTGGATTTCAATTAAAACCTCTGTATTGTGATTTCTCATGCAATTAGTGATTTGGAGCATTCTTTCATATGCTGGTTAACAGTTTGCAATTCTTCTTTTGAGAACTTTTTGCTTATACCTTACCTTTGACCATTTAATTTGGGTGAATTATTAATGCTTCATTTTTGTACTTATCACATTCTATTTTATATTATAGTTATCCATATAACTCTCTTGTCTCCCTAACTAAATCCTTACCTTTTTGAGTCTTTTTATCTCCCTCACTGCCTACCACAGTGCCTTGCAGTAGTAGGTACTGGTCATCCCATTGAGAGAGAAAACAAAAGCAATTTGGAGTTGAGTCATTCTGCCTCACTGAATTAAATGAATAAATTAATAAATGAAGGAACATCAAAAAAATAATAATAGGCATTTATATACTATTTAAAGGTTTGACAGGTGTTTTATATTACAATAACTTAATATCAATTTAATAAACATCAATAAGGGTCAGTGCCTGAACTAATCAACCAGAAGAAGAGCCTGGACCTAACAGCTTCTTTGCTCTCTGAGTAAACTTAGAGAACACTTCTTCCTATGTCAACAAAGCCAGATGGGGCTTATTTTATGGCCCTTAAGGATGAATCCCTGAAGCCAAGGCACTAACTTGAATAATGGGACTTGTTCTAATCTTAATATTTTTTGGATATATACTATGTTATGTAATGTTAATTCTAAAAAGAACACAGATATCCTGAGTCATAATTTCAGTTGACACTTTGTTGACTCTCTTATTTTATTGTATTTACCATCTATTCAATAGAGAAAATTCCTTTCTCATACAAGGATTAAACATTTACGGCGATCATAAATTTGAGTAGCACAGCCGCCCTGAATTGGTATGGTTCTAAAATGTACTTAAGCTTTCTCATTCCTTTGTTTAGGCAATCAGAACTTAAATTCTGGCTCATGGTACAAGTACACTAGCTTTGTCTGGCTGTAAGGGAATAATAAATACTAAAATGTTTATCAACCTAGACTGTCTCCTTTAACCAAACTTTTCAGGTTAATAATATACAATATATTATTTGAATCTCTTAGTAACTTGTTAGTCCCATTTTCTTGATATGGACACTGAATCTCAGAAAACTAAAATGACTTCTTTATGGTTACCCATCTAGTAAAAATCCTGTTTAGAATTAAACACAAGTCATGGTGATTTCAGGTGCAGCCTTCCATTATTCCATACCACCTCTCAAATATATACAACCAAAACTAATTCTCCCTCAAATGAGGAAATATGAGTCTGATCTTTGAGGGAGCTTTCTAATTTGGGGCACTTATGCTCCAAAAAATAAGAATCTAAGTAACAAAAAAATTTTTTATAAAGATTCTAGGAAAGAGAATGAAAAAGAAACAGTCAGGCTCACGCTCTCTCTCTCTCTCTCTCTCTCTCTCTCTCTCTCTCTCTCTCTCTCTCTCTCCTTCCCTTTCTGTCTCCAATCAAAATAAGCAGATGACAATCGGTGGGTACAAGATGAATGACTAAGGATTCATGGCATGATTGTATTACAGGATTATGTGTAATTGATGCATTTAGCTTTAAAAGCCTTTAGTTCTGCATAGTTCTTGAATTACAACCAGAAAAGAATGAAGATGCTGGGCTTTTAAGATTTACAATGTGATTGCAGGTATTTCTACTCTCAATGGCACCCTAGTTTCTCATCAATACATTTACATTTTGCTTTGCAATTTTTAAATCACTTCCATACCCATGATCTCATTGTACACTTAGAGCAATCTCATGAGACAAGCAGGGCAGATAAGATAATGTGCATTTTATAAATGAAAAAAAAAATTTAAAGAGAAAAAGCCACTTGACTGAGATTAAATGTCCAGTGAAGACACTTTGATCTCAGATTATCTGATGTTTAGCCTAGTGGCCTTTCCATTTGACCTCATTGCACATTCTGTTGTATTAGCAAATTCATCATAGGAAGGGCTGAGTCTTCAACATTTTGGAGAGCATTAAAAGTGCGTAACAATAGCAGCATCTGGGGATTCTGGAGAGAACATATTTGCTTCTACATGTAGAATCTTCCCTGCAATTATCACGTTTCTATTATCATGAGTATTTTATATCCATGATTCATTTTTTTTTTTTGCAAATTAGAGAAAATAATTAGGAAGGAAAATTCTAGGGAATATCTCAATCCATCAAAAGGGGTTAGGGGTTGGCAGATGTGAGAGATACATTTAGCAGTCCACATTTATGTGCACCAAAGGCTATTTGGCAGTTTCTCTAAGTGCATATATCTACTGGGGGTAAATTAAACATATGACATCTCTTGGGAAAGAAAAATCAAATAAGTTGCAGGGTTATTTCAGAGGAGGAGTGTTTTCATAACTATAATTTCAGTACAGAAAAGATAGAAATTATTGTCAATAAAGTACAGACTCCTCTGTACTAATGTTTCAGCTGCTTTAGACACCAAAGACAAGCAGATGATTACAAAAGAAATATGTGTGCTACAATTTTTGTAGATTTTTGTTGGAGTACTGTTTTTCAGACTGTGCTCTGCAGACTGCTTCTGTCCACAATCTCACTTTTACTGGTCTGTTCCAGTCATTATCCAAAAGATCAAAGACTTTGCAAAAAATTCACATCTCAGCAGTATAAATAGGCTGTTTAGAGACCTTATTTCTCAGAAGGCATAGCTTTCCTCAGTTGCATAGCATTATATCCAACTTGCCACACATGTTACTCTTTATGCTTTTCTCCATCATAAAATTCATTTTTAATCATTAAAAAGGATGGAAGCTTTTGTTTATTTTTGTCTTACAAAGAGAAAATAATTTTTGTTTTGCAAATAAGCACACAGAATGTTCATGGTTTAATTGCAAATGCAGCACTTCATGTACAATGTATTGTAGATGGTTCAAAGTGCACTGTGTTGGCCTGATTGATGAATTTCATCAGAGCTTTTAAAAGGAAATGCCACCAAAATTCACTCAGCCGCATCTGTCCTCTTATATGCTTATGGATCCAGCAATACTGTAAAACACAAGTAAAGAGGAAAGGATTGTTAACTACTGGTAACCATTTCTTCAGATTTATATTTGATGTACTACATAAAGAAATTGTCATCTTCAGTTTATGAGTTGTATATAGCTGGACAATGACAGAATTTAGCTGCAGTATCATATACCTCTACAATGTAATAAAGTGTCAATAGAATTGTACCTCTTCCAAAAAAAAATAAAAAATTAAAATTAAAATTAAAAAAAAAACAAACCTAGGTCTTCAAATCACAATATTGATAAATCAAGATTTAAAGAAAAAACCCTCCTGAGTGTTAAAACACAAATTTTGTGAGGTCAGAATGTTTTCACGTATATAAAAACAACTGGCTTGGGTGGAGTCAAGATGGCAGCATAGAAGCAGGAGAACTCTGTGAGCTCCCTCCATAACCACCTCAAATACCTATAAAATATGACTCTAAACAAATTTTAGAGTTTGAGAACCCACAACATGACAGAGAAATAAAGCACCCACTGAAGGCAGCCCGGCAGGCAGACAGGAAGGGTCCATTGCAGCACACTGGGAATCAGGACCACCACCACATGAAACCAAGGCTTTAGCCCCAGGGATTGAGGACAAGCCACAGCTGGAGCTTTCAGGAGAGCAGATCACTGGCAACTGTGGCAGTTTCCAGAATTATCAACCCATAAGAGCTGAGGACAAACTGAAAAGTCAGTGGAACTATTTTGGGCAGAGGGTCCAGCAGTCTGCCCCAGAGCAAGAAGCAGCTGAAGCTGCATCCCTGCAGTGGTCTCCACATTGCTGCTTCAGAGGTCACAGCCTGCAGATTGTAGGAAAGGGCAAACAATCATTCAGAGGCTAAGTGCTCTTGCCTTGAACTGCCTGGATTGGGATCATGGTCTTGGGTGGTGGTCCTGAGGTGTGTGATCAGTGAGCCAAAGCTTGTGGGGGCTGCAGATATGGCAGCCTCCTAATAGCTCCAGAAGCTGCAAAACCCCCAGCAATTTGGGACAGAGCTCTCCCTTCTGAAAGCAGAGTTCTACGGAGCCCAAAAGTCAAGTAAGTGACTGGGAACATGAGCAAGCAAAGGAGCAAAGAAAGCTCAGCAATCCAACTTTAGATTCCTTTTTGGGGGACAAAAAAGAGGAAAGGATGGAACAGGAGGAAAACAACACAGTCAGAACTCCTGCACCAAAAGCTTCTAAGAAAAATGTAAATGGATTACACACCATAGAGGAGCTTAAGAAGGATTTTGAAAACCAAATAAGAGAAGTGGAGGAAAAATTGTGAAGAGAAATGAGAATGATGCAAGAAAATCATGAAAACAACATGATTGAAGAAAATAACACCTTAAAAAGAGAGTAACTCAAATGGCAAAAGAGGCCCAAAAAGCAAATGAGGAGAATGCCTTAAAAAGCCAAATTTACCAGATGGTAAAAGAATCTCAAAAGCTCACTGAAGAGAATAATTCCTTCAGAATTAGAGTGGAATAAATGGAAGCAAATGACTTTATGAGAAATCAAGATACTATTCAACAGATCCAAACAAGTGAAAAAAAAACAAACAAACGGAAGACAATATGAAATATCTCACTGAGAAAACCACTGACCTAGAAAATAGATCCAGGAGAGACAATTTAAAAAAATTTTGTACTACCTGAAAGCCATGATCAAAAAGATAACCTAGAAATCATCCTTCAAGAAATTCTCAAGGAAAATTGACCTGATATTTTAGAATCAGAGGGCAAAATAGAATTTAAAATAATTCACCGCTCACCTCTTGAAAAAGATCCTAAAAAGAAAGCTCCTAGCAATGACATAACCAGGTTCCAGAGTTCCCAGATCAAGGAGGAAATATTGCAAGCTACCAAGAAGAAACAATTTGAATACTGTGGAAACACAATCAGGATAACCCAGGATCTAGCAGCTTCTTCATTAAGGAATCGAAGGGCCTGGACTATGATATTCTGGAGATCAAGGGAGCTAGGATTAAAACCAAGAATCACCTACCCAGCACAACTGAGTATAATGTTTCATGGGAAAATATGGTTGTTCAGTGAGGTGGGGAGACTTTCAAGCATTCTTGAGGATAAAACCATAACTGAATAGAAAATTTGACATTCAAATACAAGAAGCATGAGAAGGTAAACATGGAAAAGAAATCATAAGGAACTTATCAAAGTTGAACTATTCACATGCCAACATGGAAAAATGATAATTGTAATCTATGAAATTTTTCTCAGTATGAGGATAGGTGAAGGGAATATAA
>CM053590.1:153568914-153584163 GCA_028646515.1 Pseudochirops corinnae | reverse complement strand
GAAGCAAAACATGCTATTGTTCTTTTTCATGTCTGGTTTTACTTTTTTTTCCCCAGTGACCACTCATTGGTTAAAACCCTTCTATATAACCAAACTATTGTACAATGTGAAAGTATTTGCAGATCCTATACATGACTGCACACCACCATGGGGGGGTCAGAAAGGGAGGGGAGAAAATCTGAAACTCAAGTGATTGTGGAACTGAATCTTGTAAACTAAAAGTAAATAAACAAGTCATTAAAAAAAAAAAAGAAACAGAAAAAACCACTGACCTTGAAAATAGATCCAGGAGAGACAATTTTAAAATTATTGGAATACCTGAAAGACATGATCAAAAAAAGTGCCTAGACATCATTTTTTTTTCAAGAAATTATTAAGGAAACTTGCTCTGATATCCTAGAACCAGAGGGCAAAATAGTAATTGAAAGAATTCACTGTTCACCTTTTGAAAAAGATCCCCAAAAATAAAACCCCTAGAAATATTATAGCCAAATTCCAGAGTTCCCAAGTAAAGGAGAAAATAATGCAAGCAGTCAGGAAGAAACAATTTGAGAATTGTGGAAACACAATCAGGATAACACAAGACCTAGCAGCCTCTACATTAAGGGATTGCAGGGCTTGAAATATGATATTCTGGAGGTCAAAGGAGCTAGGACTAAAACCAAGAAACAACCATGCAGCAAAAGTGAGTCTAATGCTACAGGGGGAAATATGGTCATTCAATGAAATAGAAGACTTTCAAGGATTTTTGATGAAAAAAACTGAGTTGAACAGAAAATTTGACTTTCAAATACCAAAAGCAAGAGAAGCATGAGATGGTAAATAGGAAAAAAAAATCATAAGGAACTTATTAAATTGAACTTTTTACATTCCTACATGGAAAAATGATAATTGTAACTCATTAGACTTTTCTCTGTATGAGGATAGCTGAAGGTAATATATATGTACATATATGTGTCTGTGTGTGTGTAATATATATATATATATATATACATACATACATATATATATGCTTACATTTATATGTATATACAGGAAGATGTATGTGTATATAAATATATATGAGTGTCAGCATTTGTATGTTCATGTATACATAGACAGAGAGCACAGGATGAGTTGAATTAAAAAGGATGATATCTAAAAAAATAATATTAAGGGTTGAGAGAGGAATTTATTGGGAGAAGAAGAAAGGGAGTGACAGATTAGGGTAAATTATCTCATATAAAAGAGGCAAGAGAAAACTGTTACAATGGAGGAGAAGAGCGGGAAGTTGAAAGGGAATGTGACAACCTGATTCTCATTGAATTTGGCGTAAGGAGGAAATAACATACACACTCAATTGAGTATCTTACAGGAAAATAGGGGGTAGGGGAAAAGAGGGGGCAGGATAGAAGAGAGAGTAGTTTGGGGGAGAGGGTGGTTAGAAGCAAACACTTTTGAAAACATATAGAGTTAAAGGAGTAAATAGAATAAGTGGGGGGTGGGATAGGATGTAGGGAAAAATAGTAAGTCTTTCACAATATAAGTACTATGGATATTATTTGAGTACCTACCCATGTACAATCTATATTGAATTGCTTATCTTCCCAGTGGAGGTGGGTCAGGAGGGAGGAGGGGGAAGCATTTGGAACTCAAACAAATGTTTAACAATTGTTTTTTTATGTACAGCTAGGAAATAAGATATATAGGTATTGGGGTATAGAAACCCATGTTGCCCTACTAGAAAGTTGGGGGTGTGTGATGGGGGAGGATATAAGAGAGAACAGATTGGGGTAATGGGTATTAAGTAGGCTTGCTATTTTGGGGTGGGAGGTAGCGGAAAGACAGGGATAGAAAAAAATTATAACTCAAAATCTTATGGAAATGAATGTTGAAAATTAAAAATAAATAAATTAAAATTAAAAAATAGAATTGGACAAGTGAAAACTAATGATTCTATGAGACACCAAGAATGAGTGAAACAAAATCGAAAGAATGAAAAAATGGAAGAAAATGTAAAATACCTCATATGAAAAACAACTGACCTGGAAAATAGATCCAGGAGAGAAAATTTAAGAATTATTGGTCTGCCTGAGAACCATGATGAAAAAAAGAGTCTGGACAGCATCTTTCAAGAAATCATCAAAGAAAACTGCTCTAAGGTCCTAGAACCAGTGGGTAAAAGAAGTAATCTGAAGAATCCACTGATCACCTCCTCCAAGAGATCTCAAAAGAAAAAAAAAATGTCCCAGGAATATTATAGCCAAATTTCAGAATTATCAGATCAAGGAGAAGAAACTACAAGTAGTCAGAAAGAAACAATTCAAATACTATGGAATCACAGTCAGGATTATGCAGGACCTTGCAGCTTCTACATTAAAGATCAGAGGCTTTGGAATATGATAATTCATAAGGCAAAGGAGAGTGCATTAAGACCAAAGATTAACTACCCAGTGAGAATGAGCATAACCTTTCAGGGGAGGAGATGGACATGCAACGACTTTCCTGCTGAACATGCCAGAACTCAATGAAACATTTAATCTTCAAATACAAAACTTGAGAGGCATAAAAAACAAAAAGCAAAGAAAAAATGTTATTCAGTTAGGATGAACTATTTAAACTATATCTTTATTACATCATTTGGAGGGAAATACATAGACTGAGAGGGTGGACTTAAGTTGATTTTGATGTGATGACAAAAAATCCTATTTAAGTGGTGAAAAGAGATTATAATGGGAGAAGAGGAAAGGAAGAGGTAGAAAAGCATCAATTATATCATATGAAGAGGCACAGAGAAATTACAGCAGAGAAAAAGTAAGGATTGAGATAAGCTTTGTTTGAACTTTATTCTCATTGGATTTGGTTAAATGAGGGAATAACATAATCAGTTAGGTATGGAAAACTAACTTTTCCTATAGGCAGTTGGAGGAGAGGTGATCAAAAACAAAACTCTAGTGAGGAGGGAAAGAGAGAAAGGAAAAAGAAGTACATAAATGGGAGCAGGGTGGATAGCAAGGAGAATAACCCAAAGTTAGTAATTAAAACTTTAAATGTAAATAGGATAAACTCTCCCATAAAAAAAGAAATGGATAGCAAAATGGATTAAAAATCACGTATCCACCAAGTGGTATAGCAGCCAGATTCTTAGAGGAGAAATTAAGGGAGTTACAGGAAGAAATGGACAACAAAACTATACTAGCAGGTGACCTCAACCTTCCCTTCTCTGAACTAGATAAATGTAACCACAAAATAAACAAGAAAGAAGTTAAGGAGGTGCATAGAATTTTAGAAAAGTTAGGTATGGCAGACCTCTGGAGAAAATTGAATTGGGATATAAAGAAATAAACCTCTTTCTCAGTGGTACATGTCACCTACACAAAAATTGACCATGTAATAAGACATAAAAATCTCATAATATAATACATAAATTATGAAATATTTTCAGATCATGATGCAATAAAAATAATATGTAATATAGCACCATAGAAAAAGAGACAAAAATCAGTTGGAAGCTAAATAATGTCATAATCTAATGCTAAAGAATGAGTGAGTCAAACTGCAACTCATAGAAATAATCAATAACTTCATCCAAAAGAATGACAATAATAAGACAAATGTAAAAACTTATCAAATGCACTGAAAGCATTTCTTAGGGGAAGTTTTATGTCTCTATGTACTTACATGAATAAAATAGAGAAAGAGATGCTCAATGAATCAGACATGCAAATGAAAAAGTTAGAAAAAGAACAAATTTAACAATTCCCACATAAATACCAAATTAAAATAGTGAAAATCAAAGGAGAGACTAACAAAATTTAAACTAAGAAAACTACTGAACTAATAAATTAAACTAAGAGCTGGTTTTATGGGGGAAAAAAAACACAATAAAATAGATAAACTTGTGGCTAATTCGATTTTAAAAAAGAAAACCAAAATGCCAGTATCAAAAATGAAAAGTGTGAATTTACCACCAATGAAGAGGAAATTAAAACAATAATTAGGAACTATTTTGCCCAATTATATGCCAATAAATTTGACAATTTTGGTAAATATGAATGAATACTTTACAAAAATATAAATTGTCCAGATTAATGGAAGAGGAAGTAAAATACTTAGATAACCCCATCTCAGAAAAGAAAAAAAAATAGGTTAACAAGCCACAAATGAACTCCCTTGGAACATTTCTTCAGGGTTAGATGTATTTACAAACAAATTCTATGAAACATTTAAAGAACAATTAATAGACTATTTGGGAAAATAGGCAAAGAAGGAGTCCTACCAAATTCTTTTTAAGATACAAATATGATGCTGATACCTAAACCAGCAAGAGTCAAAACAGAGAAAGAAAATTATAGACAAATCCCCCTAATAAATATAGATGCAAATTTTTTTTAATTAGCAAAAAAGGTTACAGCACCTTATCATGGGAAAGATACATTATGATCAATGATTTATGCCAGGAATGCAAGGCTAATTCTGTATTAGGGAAACTATCAGCATAATTGATCATAACAACAACAAAACTAACAGAAACCATATGATTATCTTAATAGATGCAGAAAAACCTTTTGACATAATATGCCAACCATTCCTATTAAAAATACTTGAGAGCGGGGCGGCTAGGTGGTGCGGTGAATAGAGCACCTGCCGTGGAGTCAGGAGAGCCTAAGTTTGAATCCGGCCTCAGACACTTAACACTTAATAGCCATGTGCCTTCGGGCAAGTCACTTAACCTCAAATGATGTCCGAAAAGCAAAAAAAAAAAAATACTTGAGAGCATAGGAATAAATGTAGTCTTCCTTAAAATGTTAAGCAGCATCTACATGAAAACCATCAGCAAGTATTATATGTAATGGGGGTAAGCTGGAAGCATTTCCAATAAGATTAGGTATGAAACAAGGATGTTCATTATCACCACCGCTATTCAATATGTTACTAGAAATGTTAAGTTTAACAATAATAGAAGAAAAAGAAATTGAAGAAATTACAATAGTAAAGAAGAAACAAAGCTATCATTTTTTGCTGATGAGATGATATGATATACTTAAAGATTCCTAGAGAATCAAGTCAAAAAAATTACTTGAAATAATAAATAACTTTAGCAAAGTTGCAGAAAATAAAATAAAACCACACAAATCCTTGGCATTTCTATATATTACTAACAAAGTCACAAAGTAAGAAATAGAAAGAGAAATTCCATTTAAAGTTACTATTGACATTATAAAATATTTGGGAGTCTGCTTGCTAAAACAAACCCAGGGTCCATATGAACTCAATTATAAAACACTTTTCACACAAAGTCAGATCTAAATAAATTGAAAAACATCAGTTGCTTGTGATTAGACCCAGCTAATATAAGAAAAATGACAATTCTAAACAAATTAATTCACTTATTCAGTGCCGTAAAAGTCAAAACACCAAAAAATATTTTACAGAGCTAGAAAAAAAATAATAACAAAATTATTCTGGAAGAACAAAAGGTCCAGAATATCAAGGGAATTAATGAAAAGAAATGCTAGAGAATATGACCTATATATACCAATTCTTAAATTGTATTTTAAAGCAGAAATCATCAAAACAACTTGGTACTGACTAAGAAATAGAGTGGTAGATAAGTGGAATAGGTTAAGTACACAAGACACAGTAGTCAATGACTATGGTAATCTACTTCTTAAAAAACCCAAAGACTCCAACTACTGGGATAAGAACTCACTATATTCCAAAAACTGCTAGGAAAAAATGGAAAATAATATGGCAGAAACTGAGACTACACCAACATCTGACAAAATATATCAAAATAAAACCCAAATAGATACATAATTTAAATACAAGGCTAATACTATAAATAAAGTAGGGGAACAAGGGATAGTTTACCTATCAGATTCATGGAGAACAGAAGAATTTATGAACAAACAAAAGATAAAGAACATTATGAAATGCAAAATCGATCATTTTGATTACAGTGAATTGAAAATTTTTCATACAAGCAAAGCCAATACAACCAAGATTAGGAGGGAAGTAGAAAACTGGGAAAGATTTTTTCTACTCAGTGTCTCCGATAAAAGCTTCATTTCTAAAAGATATAGAGAACTGAGTAAAATTTATAAAAATACAAGTAATTCCACAGCTGGTAAATGGTGAAAGGATACGAACAGGCAATTTTCAGATGATGAAAGTAGAGCTATGTATAGTCATAGGACACAATGCTTTAAGTTGTTATTAATTAGAGAAATGCAAATCAAAACTCTGAGAAAATTTAAACATGAAATTAGTGAAAGCTATGCTGACTGAGGAACCCATTGTTTCAAGTCTTTCTGGTCAATCAGTATTGGGGAGGGATTAATCCAGTCTCTTTAGCTTCTATATTTCCTGTCAAATATCACATTACAGGTCTTCTCCTTCCTGTTAGCCCTCACTTACTGTCTACAGGTGAAGAACTAAGACACTATTACTCATCGCCTTTTACTGACCTATCTGATTTGTCTTTTTCTCATGACAACGATTAACCCAAAAATGTGTTGCTACCTTGACATATTTTAATAAATTTCTCTCAATTCCCTATTACCTAAGTTTTGCCCCATTAGTCAGGGGAAAAGCCTGAATAAAGAATTTTTCATTTAACAAGGTTTTACTTTTTACAAAGGTGTTGTTTATTTTTACTATGTGGGGAGAATTTGGTTTCATAAGAATGACATTAGCAAGTATTTCTGATTCCATTAAAATAAAGATAGTTTCTAAATCTCCCACTACAAAAAATGGGGAATCTTCACAGGCTTTTAAAAATCCCTCTTTTGTTTCAAAACTTATCTAGTCTCAAATTCTTAGGAACATTTTAGTTTGGGGTATACAAAACCCTCAGTGTCCTACAATCAAAATACATGCATTCATTGATATGACAAATGATTTGCGGTTTTGTTTTTTTTTTTTTTAATCAGTAAAGGAGATAGATGGACATAACCAGTTGTCTGCTGATTATCTTTACCTGAATATTCCATTATAATCTGAAATGGAACATTTTAGAAAAATAATTTATTCTGTTTCTCCTCAAACCCAATCTTTCAATTATTCCTCTTTCTATTTAGGGATACAACATCTTTACATTTATCTAGGGTCCCCCGTTTGTAGTTACAGAATCACAAAATTTGAGATTTGGAAGTCCAAACCATACATGAAAGGGATCCCTATTATAAAATAGAAACCATTTGATCATACTGATTCTTCTTGAAAATTTCCAAGGAAGGAGAAAGCATCAATTCTCAAAACAGGAACCTCCATTTTTGGAGGTTTGGATCTTTTACCTTATATCAAAAGTCTATATGTGTGCTTCTTTGGAACTTCGACTAACTGTTCTTTGTTCTGTTCTCTGGTGAAAATCTGAGCAACTTGAATCCCTTTCTCTACATGACAGTCATTTAGACACCTAAAGATAGCTATTATGTTCTTCCTGAGTCTTCTTCTCGAGCTTAAAAATCCTTCAACCAATGTTCTTTCATCCAATCCTCATTAGACAAGGACTCAAGACCTTCTATCATCCTGATTGCCCTCCTCTGAATACTCTCCAGATTATCAATGTCCCTCTTCAACTATGGCACTCAGAGATGAACACAACACTCCAGATGAGGTGTGACAAAGGTAAAATACAATGAACAAGATAATCACCTACTTTTTCCTGGAAACTATGCTACTAATCATGCAGCAAAGATAGCACTAGATATTTCATGCTACTGCCTCACATTGCTGACTTTTGCTGAGAATATGACTCACATATAATATTTATACTATATATATGTACATATATACACACACTATTATGCATACTTTATCACACATTACATAATAGTATATTATATATAATATTTATAACTGATGACTATGTCTTCCCAAATATATATGTTTGAAATTGACTTTTGTGTCCAGGTGTAAGGTTTTATACTCATCCTATTGAATTCCATCTTTTCAGATTCTACCCATCACAGTAACCCTTGCTTCTTCCTTCTCCCACAATCCTCCTGCCTAAACATTTGAAAGTTCTTATGCATCATACCTGCATTTTGTCTATTACACCTATACATTTCTTTTCATTCATGTAGTTCATGCATCCATCACTTGGTTGGCTGATTTGTTCCTCTACTTCTATCCTCTCTTTTGTTGAGTCTACCTTCCACATGGATACTGAACTGATTTTTTTAAAGAGAGATTTAATCATGTCATTCCATCCTTCCCTTATTTTTGGAGGCTTCCTTACTGCATTCAGGATAAAATATAAATTCCTTAGCTCGCAATTTGAAAATAAAAATAAAGTCTCCCCCAACTACCTTTCAAATCTTATTTTATATTTTTTCCCAATTAAATACTCTGCTGTAGGCCTCTGTGCATGACATTCCATCTAACATTCCTTTGCATTTTTACACATCACCTCTCATTTTAAATAATATTAGTCTTTGGTTTTATGTTAGTTTTATCATATTAAGAAAGTTCATTTCCAATTGTGAGTAGGTGTAATGCCAAGCAAAGGCAACTTCCAAGGGTCGGATGACCAGCATAGCAAATCCCATTTATTCAGTGGTAGACTAAGGCAAACATTCACAGAAGAGAGAAAATCAAAATACAGTGTAACTCATTCATTTAGCAAGTAAGTTCTCAATTCAATTGCAAAGCACCAAGGTCCAAGTATCCCATCCCTGGCCAGTACATTAGTCAAAGTAGCCCACTCCTGGACAGTACATTCATTTAGTCAAAGTCTCTCTTCTCAAATGGAGATTAGCTTCCAATCATAAACAAAGTACATTCATTTGGTCAATCATAGAGTACAAAAAAAGTCAAAGGTTTCCCACCCCTGGATCACAATTGAATTGCAATACCATCCATTAACACCAAGTACTTTCCCAAAAGGGGCAGGAGATCAGGAAAGGCCATCCATCCTTAAGCTACAACAAGATTAAAATATCATCACACAGTTCAATGCCCAAGGAGAGGTCCTGTCTTCATCTTGACCTGAGGCAAGTACTAAGCAGTCCCAGTTGCTGCAGAGGCAAAGCCACAACACATATTGCCAGTGTCTTCATCAAGTCACTCTCTGCCTGCAGAACAGTCCCAGAAACCCTGAAAACATCAGCAAGGCCCTCTTCCATGATTTCTGTAAACATACAACAGGAAAATCCTCCTTCAGGGCTTCTGAGCCAACAGCAAGGTTCCAGGACCTCTACAACAGTAGCACTGTCCCTCACCAGCAGGTGAATCTGGCAAAACAACATCAAAACAGACAGACAAAATATCAGCATCACAGCCATGCCTCCTCAGTTCTCAAAAGTCCTGGGCAGCACCAACTGGCCCTCAGCCGTCTTTTTTTCAGCAGCTCTGGCTCCACAATACTGGATACTGCTTTTCCAAAGGTCCTTCTGGCCTCCTCTCAGCTTGGGCCTGTCTCCCCATTCACGGCTCCTCCCAGTTCAGACCTCTCTCCTAATGTCAACAAGTCCATCCCACAAGTGGGATTCACAAGCTCTGGGTTTTAACACTCAACCCAAAAATCAAGCCAACACAGGGGGATCTCCAAATTCCATTACCAATACAGTAGGGCTTTTAATATATTTGTAGGATATTTTTGTCATAGCTGATTTTTTCTTCTCATATTGATAGAGGTATTTTTGTTGTTTATATGAGACAACTATTTGTTTTTGAAGAATCCATTTTATTTATTCATTTATTTATTTATTCCATTTATTTATTGGAGGGGGGGAGGCAGGGCAATTGGGGTTAAGTGACTTGCCCAAGGTCAGATGACTACTCAGTACTAAGTGTCTGAGACCATATTTGAACTCAGGTCCTCCTAACTCCAGGGCCAATGCTCTATTCACTGTGCCACCTGGCCACCCCTAATCCACTGTGTTTTCTCTGTGTTAGGGACAATGTTAAATGCTTCAGACACAACAAGAAGAAGGCACACAGACTCTGCCTATAATCTAACTATGATCTAAAGGGAAAGAAAATGAATACAAGGAAGTGATGGTCAAGTAAAGGAGTTTTTGCCTTGGGAATAAGGAGATGATGAGTTGTTAAATTATATAATTTATTAACAGACTCTTTCTAGAAGCAAGGATACTCTGAATTGTATTGCTTGTTCCAGGGCAAGAAATGAAAAGCCTGAGAGAAAGGAAGAAAGATGAGGACATGTCTGTTTCAGATAGATAGAAAAATGGTTTGAATGGTTGACTAGATAGGATGTGAAGGTGAAGTACTATCTATAAGTCTATCTAAATTTAGTGGGTTAGTTTGTACTCAGTCACCAATCAATATGATTGGGGCCAAGACCAATGGTTGCAAAGAAGAGAGGATTAACTTCTCTAAGTACTGGAGACATGTTCCCTGAAGGTACAAAATAGATACAGGTCCTTTAGAGAATCGATACATCCAGACATCATGATCTCTGATCTTCAATCTAACTTTCTTCTGAATATCTTATTTTAAAAGATATACTTCTCTTTTGGACCACTGTGGAATTTCTTGCCTGTACTTTGATCTCTGGGGAAGCTGCCAATTTTAGCACAACTTCCTTCATACTAACACAACTTCCTTCACGCTAATCCATCTGTAATGGATTCTCTGAGTTTTTTCTGATTCTTCTACTTTTGTTTATGAGTCACTTTGTTGGTTTATCTGCTTAGAAAGTTGGTTTATATTCAGCTATCTATCTTGGTCTTTTGTTCTTTAACGCTTTCTGCTGAATTCCCAATATCTTATGGCATTTTTCTTCATTACTTTTTGGTCCTTTCACTTCTGCTGCTTAGACCTATCAAGTTAACACCCTCAACTCCTTGTTTTGGGGCTTGGCTTCTTAATTCTCCTTTTATACATAGAAGCTACTTCTCTGTTCTAGTAGACTTTATGCTACCATGTTGCAACTCCCTCTCCCCTTATCCCTTGGTTCTTTTTTTTATGTGGTTAGTGAAAGTATGCTACTACTTATGAGGTAAGGTGAAGTTCATTCTGAGTCACTTCCATGGAAGAACTCAGTAGGTAACTGCAAAATTAATCCCTAATTCATAAGCCTGCATATTTGAGGATGCCTCTTGCACCAGCTCATGAATCTTCTGGGGGGTAGTGATACTGACTTTAAGTTATAGTGTTTTAGACTTATACTGACCCAGCAATGTCATTGGTCCTCTTCAAAATTAAGGATGTACAACAACAGTTATTTGTGAAAAGACAACTGTGTCTGAACAAAATTTTCTCCCACTAACCTTTCTTCCCAAACAATTACAAACTGGAGCAAAATTATCCAAGTCAGAAAAAAGAAATTGGGAATTACTTGCTCCAAGATAATTTTTAAAAGGAAAACAAAGTTCATCTCATCAAATCTTAACATCCCTCTCCTGATATTCTCATATGAAATACCTTCAGTTTCTCACAATTTCTATCTGCTTCAGCTCATATTGGTTTGCCTTAGTTCTGAAGTCCAAATTGAAGCTTTTAATGCCTTAGAAGTGGATAAAAGTGGACAATTGTCAGAAGAGATAAGAAGCCTCTCTCCCCTGGTTTTACCACACCATACCCTCCTCCCCATCACCTGCTACCCACAGTACCATCAATAAACATTTAGCAAATACCTACTATGCATCTGGCACTGTGCTAGGTCAGGCTCTACCTCTCTGATGGTTCCTGCAGATTTTTACATTTGACTTCTTGAAAGATGGCATAGTTTATCAGAGAATATCCTGGCATTTGAGCCAGGAAGACTGGTTCAAATCTTCCCTCTGATATTAACCAGCTATGAAAGTATAGACAAGCTACTTAAACAGGGTGAGACTAAGTTTCCTCATCTATAGAATGAAAGTTTTGAGCCAGATGTCCTAAATCCCCTTCCTGCTGTCCCTATAAATGATATAGTTCACAATATGTTATTGTAGATGGGGTTATTAAATATCAGGACATTTCCTGAATGACTGATAATAACCCACCTCACAGGCTATATAATCTCTTCACATAAAATAATGAGAATCTGAAAGAGAGGAGAGGGGGAGGGAGGGAGAGAGAGAGAGAGAGAAGGAAGAGAGAAAGAGAGAGAGAGACAGAGAGAGAGAGAGAAAGAGAGAGAGAGATCATTTTGTTATCCCCGCATAAAGGATAAAAAGAGTTTCAATGATTGAATGGAAAGGGGGGCTTGACATGGGTTAGATTTGCATTACCACAAGATATAAGGCTGCCATTTCCACCTCAGTGAAATAAAAATGTAAATCCTTTTCATACATATAGAAGATTTGCAAATTTTGGGGTGAAGGGAATGGGAATGGGGCTGGCTTGCCAGAATTGCCTCAGGACTGGCAGAGAGGAAGAGAAGGTAGATGAAGTGATCTTGAGGAGCTAGCACCAGTACTCCCAGAACCAAACTCTTACAAGTAGGATTGAAATGTTTTGGAATGGCTGGTATGTTATTGAACATACTACTCTCTCTGCTCCCAATGTCACCACCTAGAGACTGGCTACACACACACACACACACACACACACACACACACACACACACACACACATACACACACACTTAACATTCTTTTATTTTAAATTCTGAGTTCAAGTTTTCCTCCTTCCCTCCCATACTTTCCCAATTCATCAAGAATGCAAACAACATGATATCAATTATACCATGCAAAATCATGTAAAATATATTTCCATATTAGCCATATCACAAAAAAGCAAAAAAAAAAAAAAAGAGAAAATTTTATTTCAATTTGTCTTCAGAATTCACCTGTTCTCTTTCTGGAGGTAAATAGCAATTTTTCATCATAAGTCCTTCGTAACTGTGCAGACTAACTTTTGCCCTTTGCTTTTTGTAGTCCCAGAAATTGGCACAGTGTCTGGCACATAGTGGACACTTAATAAATGTGTATTAACTAAGAGATGATTTTAAAAAATATCCTTTATCCCTTTGAACTCCCATGTGAGACCTTATAACTTTATCCTCTGGGTATAGGAAAAATCTTCTTTAATTTTTTAAAAAATGTTTCATTGTTTCTAAAGTTTACTTTGTATTTTAAGCCTACAACTAAAATAAGTGGTTTTAAAGATAGACATTTGTTAATTTTGTTGTCTTTATTGGGAATTTAGTTGTGAGGATGAGGTTTTTTGGTGGGGTGAAGCATCCCAGGAAAGGAGAAAGATACAGATTTAAAATTGTGTTGCCTTTCCCCCAAATACCACTTTTTTTGACTGTGGGCTCAGAAATGGCAAAAAAAAAAAAAAAAGGGTGTTACAAATTAATTTGTTGAGATGCCTCAGAGCAGTAAAAATGTTCCTAAGGGGAAAGCCATGTAGAAAATGAGTCCTTAGTAGGGTTTGGAGCAAATGAGGACAGCTAAATATCTCTGGGCACAAAATCACTCTATCATTTTAACACTGTGATCCCTTCTAAGTATCTTGCCAGTCTCAACTGAAGACCAGGAATCAAAGAGTCAAGAAAGTTGAGAATAAAGAAAAGAGGCAGGTGGGAAGATATGTGGGATGATGGGGGATAACACTGCAAAGGGGGTAGTAAAGGAGCTTCATAGAAGTGAATTCTTGCTTGTTTTTCGGTATTATACACAAAGAAAAATGGTAGCCAGTTGAAAAGACTAAAATTTGGGGCAGATGAAAAAATTTTCTCAGAGTTCTTAACTCTTTTATAAATAGCCTTCTTGGGTAAACATAGAAGTTGGAAAAACTTTGTCTCTAAAAGGAATGAGCAATTCAGAATTACAACAGTAGCCTATAAGAGTCTCCTACCACAGTGTTCCTACTGTTTTTTTTTTCATTCCTTGAGGGGCAAAGATTTCATAAAATCCAGAGGTGTGAATAAAAAAAAAAGAAAAAGAAAATGGAGAAAAAGGAGATAGAAAAGAGTAAATCAGCACCACAATCCCCAAATTGGGAGGGCGGGGGATGGAACCTGGTAAGTCAGAATCACACGGAGTAAGAACAGTGTAGGAAAATCACCAAAAAATAATTAATAAAGACAAAAAAAATAACCTGACTAAACAAAAGAAATGAGTCAATGTTTATAGAAAACATTTTTGTTCCACTTTTGTCCATTTTTGTATTTTCCAACAAAGGAAAATCAAATAAAGTTCTGGAAGGAAGATGAAAGCTCTGCAACAAATTTTCCAAGGGCACTTGAATCAGTAATGAAATATCTTCAAGAAAAGTCAGAGGAGTTCTGAAGAGCAAATAGTTAAGTGACAGTATAAAAGCAAAAAGGATGGAAATTAGATGTTGTAGGAAAGAAATAAGGAAAAAAAGTATTTTAGACTGTACAAGTTAAAACAAAAATAAAAATAGCACATAAAAAGCACATTTTTTAAAAAAATAATCAAATTTGGAATTCAAAAATGCAGAGGCAGAAGGAAGAAGAGAATAATTTATTTTTAAAAGGACAAGATTTGGATGAACATATGACAGCTTTACAAAAAAAATTTATATTTAAAGACATAATAATAATTTAAAAGTCAAAACTTTGTAAAAAACCATCATGAAAAAGTCCTGAATACCATACTTCAAATAATTATACAGAAAAATTACCCCCAAAATATTGAAAATACATAACAATGTTAAAATGCAAAGAAGAGGGTGGTGGAGCCAAGATGGCGGCGTAGCAGCAGCAACATATCGCAGCTCTCACATAGCCACCCCAAAATACCCATAAAATAGGACTCTAAACCAATCCTAGAACTTCAAAACGCACACAAAGATACTTCCCACTAAAGTCATCGTGGCTATGAGGAACCATATCAGCACTATGAATGGAAAACAGCCTGGCCTGAAGCCACGGCTGTGCCCTGGGGGCAGCTGGATGGGAGGAGATGAGGAGCCTCTCTGATGAGCGGATTAGCAGCAGCTACGAATGGGAATTGTGAAAGGGGAAGATAAGCAGTCCGGCCAAAAGGCCTCCAGAGCGGGAAAAGCGAAAGGCAGAGGTTTTGCACCCACCTCCGCTTTGTAGCTTCCCGCCTGTGGCCTGCAGACAGCAGGGGGACTTAGCAATTGTTCTCAGGCCAGTGCTCTCGCGTTGAGTGGCCTGGATCCGGATCGCCGTCTTGCGCCTCAGTCTTGGAGTCTTCAGTATCCAGTCAGCTGGAAGTAAGTAGGAAGAGTCCCAGCATCTTCGTGAGAGCTATGGCAGCCAGGAGGACCCCAGCGATTTGGGATAGAGCTTTCCCTTCTGGAAGCAGAGCCCCACAGAGATTTAAAAAAAAATCATGGTCTGAACAACCATGAGTAAGAATAAGCATAAGAAGCAAA
>CM053590.1:153539688-153568414 GCA_028646515.1 Pseudochirops corinnae | reverse complement strand
ATATATATATATATATATATATATATATATATATATATATATATATATATATATATATATATATAAATGAAACATTTATATGCAACTGGGAATTAAGATAATGATGCACTGGGGTAGGAAGATCCATCTTGCCCCACCAGAAAGTCAGAGGAGTGATGAGGGAGAGTATAGGAAAGAGCAGATTGGGAGAGGGGGTATACATTGGGCTTGCTGTTTTGGGGTGGTGGGTAGGGGAAAGACAGAAAATTTGCAAGTCAAAATCTCATGGAAGTGAATGATGTAAACTAAAAATAAACAAAAGTTAATTTAAAAAAGGGGAAATTCCACAAGCCAGGTTCAAGCAGAGGCTCCTACATGCCTAAACTAGGAAAGACTTATTCATGCAACTTGTCTTGATGCACATAAATAAGCTCTTCTGCAAAATTATCTGTCTGTTATAGCAGAGAGGTTTGGCCTCAAACTTCATCTCTCCCTCTTCCAAAGGTGTTATTTATAATGAAATGAAGGGTGGGGCAGAAGGATGAGGGAAGGGAGGCTCATCTCAATACCATCCTACTAGACTTGGCGTACTAGAGGGCTTCTCTTGGAATGATGAAGCCCTGGTTTGAATTCCACCTCAGATCCTTATTAAATGTGTGACCCTCGGCAACTCACCTAATCCTGTGCTCCTCAGTTTCCTCATCTGTAAAATGGGCTGAAGAAAGAAATGGCAAAGCACTACAATATCTCTACTGAGAACATTCCAAATGGAGTAATGAAGAGTCAGACATGACTGAATATGTATTAGAACGTGCTGGAATGCATGAGCATTCTAGAATGTGCAATTGTACTAATGTGATGTTCTTGGGATAAGGAAGGCCTGGATTTCAATCCTACCTCAGAGCCTTAATAAATGTGTGACTTTGAGCAAATAACAAAAATCCTGAACTTAATAGAAGAATCAACATATAAGAACCAAGAGAAATATAAGGTACATAACAAAGACTGATAAGAGATCTATAAGGACAGACTGTTTCCTTTATATATATATACATTTGATATATATACATTTGATATATTTATATATGTCAAATGTATGTCTGAAATTCTTATAACTAATTGGGTAGCTCATAAAAAAGATTGGGTTAAACACCAATGAATTGAAAAAGTAAAACAATTTAGGAACAGCTTAAAAGAGTAATTATTTATACAAATAGGTGCAAGAGGAAGAATTGATATAGAGGAATTAGATGGGGGAGGAGGGCTGGTAGTTGTGGTAATATACTTTCACTGGGAATGGGTTTAAATGAGGGAACAATATATATATTTGAAAGAGTATAAAGGTCTTCTAAATTCAGAAAATATGAAATTGTAAGGTCATAAAAAATTGGGAGAGGACTAGGGGGGAAATTTAGAAGGGATAGTGAGGGAATAGGTGAAAAAGAGAAACTCAACTCACTTCAGGGTAACCCAGAGGACTACAACCATCACCTGAAGGGCATGGCAGCAGGTATGACTCTGAAGGGGCCAAGAGATTTGGGGAAAGGGAAAATCTTCTAAAATCATACCTGTTTTTCTGACAGTGTAAATTTCTTACTGGCAAGGTAGAAGACTGGGTCCTAGCACTAACATAAAATTCTTCTACTGCCTTGGACATTTTAATACTTCTTGTTCTTGGTGTTAGAGATCGGTCTTTGATTACCAGAATCTATGGGGTAGAAGAAAATATGAAGTGTAACCCATTTCTGGATAGTAATCTTTCCTCTTATCATCACTAACGATTGATCATTTAATCTTCATGTGAAATCTCCAATGAGAGAGGATTCCAGTATTTCTTAAGGCAACATGTTATAATTTTAGATTACTAGGATAAGGAATTTTCTGAAAATTTTACATGGAAACACACAATAGACAAAAGAAAAAGTCTCTGTTCAAGCAATGGTATTAGCCATATCATGGTATGGTAAATGCCAAACTTGGAGTATAGAACTTGATGCAAAACTCACCCAAACAGGTAATACATTTAACATTTTTTTTGGAGGGGGGAAGGCAAGGCAATTGGGGTTAAGTGACTTGCCCAAGGTCATGCAGCTAGTAAGTGTGTCAAGTGTCTGAGGCTAGATTTGAACTCAGATCCTTCTGACTCCAGAGTTGGTGGCCTAGTCATTGCACCACTTACCTACCCTACAACATCTTTTAATATAGGAAATAAACTACTCTCTGATCTCAGTTGGCTGGCAAAACTCCCCCCTTCTTTAAAGAAAAAGGCAGTCCTAGTACAGTTAGGGAAGACTCCATCTAGATTGAACCAGTGATACAAAAAGCTTCTTTGGTAGGTGAAAGTTGTCTACACAGGGATTTTTCTATTACTTCTTAATAACAGAAGCCTGAGCTCCCCTCTTTAATATTTTTCCTATAATATTTTGCTTTCCCATTGGGATTCAAACTGACATGATGCTCACAGGATTTGAATCCAGGGGCTTTAGGGATTGCAATACAGTGATCATGTTCATGAAGCACCCATGCCAAGGTAACACCATGGTTGGAAAGAAGGAGGAGAACAAAGGAGTAAGGGACTATTTTTTAACTTAAAAAAATAAAACCAGGAATGAAACCTCAATTAATCATTTAACCATAGTAGCTGTTGCTCTTTGGATAAAAAATATTTTATATCCTCTTGGGTGGTTACATGTATAAGGTGCTCACATGGTTGAGATAATAGCAGAGTTATCCACATGGCTGGAAATAGAAGATTATATGACTCTCCACATACTAGGCAACAAGTGAGGTCAATATGGAAGTCAAAGCTATGAAATAGAGGTCAGGAAGAAGGCAAATTGCTATGGGTTGGACTCCTACTGCCTATATGAACATTTACTAGTTACAGGAAGAAGTTAAAGTTTGGTGGTATCAGTAAATATATGCAGAAAAGGTAAAGAAATCATCTGTGAAAAGAGAGCAGTGGGAGACTAAAAAGGAAGAGACCCCTTGAATGTTATTCTCATATCACTAGGAATGACTGAGGTTATACTTAGGGTGAAATAGACTAACTCAAATGGCAAAAGAGGTGCAAAAAGCCAATGAGGAGAAGAATGCCTTAAACAGCCAAATTTGCTAGATGGAAAAAGAATTTCAAAAACTCTCTGAAGAGAACAATTCCTTCAACATTAGATTGGAGCAAATGCAAGATAATGACTTTATGAGAAATCAAGATTCTATAAAACAGATCCAAACAAATGAAGAAAAAATACAAGGCAATGAGAAATATCTCATTGGAAAAACCACTGACCTGGAAAATAAATCCTGGAGAGATCATTTAAAAATTGATGGACTTCTGAAAGCCGTGATCACAAAAAGAACTTAGAAAACATTCTTCAAGTAGTTATTAAGCAAAATTGCCATGATATTCTAGAAGGAGAGGGCAAAATAGAGGTTAAAAGAATCCAACGATTGCCTCTTAAAAAAGATCCCCAAAAGAAAACTCCTAGGAATATTATAGTCGAATGTGAGAGTTCCCAGATCAAGTAGAAAATATTACAAGCAGTCAGGAAGAAACAATTTGAGTATTGTGGAAACACAATCAGGATAACACAAGATCTAGCAGTTTCTAGATTAAAGGACTAAAGGGCTTGGACTATAATATTCCAGATGTCAAAGGAGCTAGGATTAAAACCAAGAATCATCTACCCAGGAAAACCGAGTATAATACTTGAGGGGAAAATATGCATATTCAATGAAATAGAAGACTTTCAAGCCTTCTTGATGAAAAAACCAGACCTGAACAGCAGATTTGACATATTTTTTTGGAGGGAGGAAGGCAGGGTAATTGTGGTTAAGTGATTTGCCCAAGTTCACATGGCTAGTAAGTGTTAAGTGTCCATAGCCAGACTAGAACTCAGATTTCAGTGCTCTATTCACTGAGCCACCTACTTGCTCCCAAATTTGACTTTCAAATACAAGAAGCAAGAGCAGCATGAGAAGGGAAACAGGAAAAAAAGAAATCTTAAGGAATTTATTGAAGTTGAACTATTTACATTAATACATGGAATACTGAAAATTATAACTCTGAGACTATTCTCAGTATGAGGATAGCTGAAAGGAATACACATGTGAACACACACACATATATGTATATAAAATGGGTGTGTACATGCATGTGAATGTATACATACATATGAATGTATGCATATATATTTATTTATGCATACATATTAATGTGTGCATAGATACATATGAATGTATACATACATATGCATGTATAGTAGTATTATGTGTATATAAATATACATATGAGTGTGTACATATGTGTACATGTATACATAGACAGAAGGCACAGGATCAATTGAATAGAAAGGGATGATATCTAAAAAATAAAATTAAGAGTTAAAAGAGGAATATTTTGAGAGGAGAAAGGGAGAGACAGAATAGGGATATTATCTCATATAAAAGAGGCAAGAGAAAACTGTTACAATAGAGGGGAGGAGCAAGAAGGTGAAAGGGAATGTGTAAACCTTTCTCTCATTGAATTTGGCTTAAGGAGGGAATAAAATGCACACTCATTTGAGTATCTTAGCCTACAGGAAAGTAGGGGGAAGGGGATAAGATTTGGGATGATAGAAGGGAGGGCAGATTGGGGGAGAAGGTAGTTAGAAGCAAACACTTTTTTTTAAATTACATTTTATGTTTATTTTTAGTTTAGATCATTTATTTCCACAAAATTTTGAGTTACAAATTTTCTCCCCATCATTCCCCTACCCATTACCCCAAATCAGTGATCCCACTGTATATCCCCTCTCCCAATCTTCCCTCTCCTATATCTTTCCCCATCCCCCCACTGACATTCCAGTAGGGCAAGATGGATCTCCATGCCCCAGTGTCTGTATATCTTATTTCCCAGTAGCATGTAAATACTACTACTACTACTACTACTGCTACTACTACTGCTACTGCTATTACTACTATTACTACTACTATATATTCAACATTTCATTTTACAACTTTGAATTCCAAATTCTTTCCCTTCCTCCCTTGTAACCCACCCTTCTTGGGAAATAAGCAATTCAATAATTCAATGTAGGCTATGCATGGGTAGTTATGCGAAACATTTCCATAATGGATATATTGTGAAAGACTGACTATATTTCCCCTCCATTCTATCCCACCCCTGACTTGTTCTATTCTCTACTTTGACCCTGTCCTTTTTCAAATGTGTGTGATAAGCAAACTCAAAACATCGTGGCACTTAGGAATAGCATCTGTGTGAATGAGTTTTAGGGAAAAAGTAAAACAATCGTGTTGGTGTTTTTAAAAGTGTTTATTTTTATGTTGTTTTTAATAAAAACTGTAAACAGCTTTTGATACTGTTGATGACAATTTTGGATAGTATGAATGTTTTCTCATTCACTATTGCTTTAGAAAGACAAATAGGTCCAAGATGATTTATTACTAAAATGAGAATCTTGTAAGTTAACACCATCTTTCTGACCATGGTGTGTCTGGTGCTTGGGAGAAGAAAAAAAGAAACACTTTGCATGTGTGTGTGTGTGTGAAGTTATAAATATATACATATATACACATATGTATCGGTGTATGTATATATATACGCACATATATATGTATATGTGTGTGTGTCTATACACACACACACACACTCATATGTTTCATCAGGTCAGGAGCTCTGGGGCATCCACTTGGCAGCAGCTGTAGCAGCTGCACCACCACCTCTGTCACCCCACAGGCAGGGGCCAGACCCACACTCTTCTCTCATCCAGTTCCAGCAGAGTCCCCTACTGACCTTTCAAAGTATAAAACGTGTCTCTTTTTCTTGCTTTAGTATCCTTAAAGTCTATTATTTTTCTATTCTTTGGGTACAGGAACACAGGAAATTACTTTTATGCATATACCAACATGTTATGTTACATTGTCATTCCTTTGGGTAGTCTCTTTTTCCCCTATGTTATTTGAAAATACTTTATTTCTGTCCATTCAAGTAGCAAGTAATTTGTAGACTGGTCAAAACTCTGTGTGTATTTATAGTATTAGAAAGGAAATTCAATTTAAAACTGGTGACCTCAACAGAAGATAATTAAGTTCAAATGTCTTTATTTCCATTTTGTCTTTGCTCTGTCCAGACTTGTTTTCTATTTAATAAATATCATAACATGCCATACTCTTCTGTCTTACATGTAGAATTTTAATATCTGCTGATATTGACTTAATCACAAGCTGCTAACTGCAGGTAATAATATGCCACATCACATTTGTATATCACTCTAAGTTCTTTAATGTATTTTTCCTCAAAATTCTGAGAGTACAAATATTCATTTGACATATGAAAAGACTAAAGATCAGAAATGGGCAGGAGTCCACCAAAAGTCATACGGTTTTTGATTGGTAGAGAGTGGATTTAAACATAGAACTTCTAATTTCCAAGGCTGATAGTTATTCTACTCAACTACCCCTTAGAAATAAAACTTAATGTGTACAAGTTTCTCACTGACATCTTAGGGGAGGCTGTTCCTTGAACCTTTAAGGGTTTACAGAAGTTGTTCCATGGATCATTACATTAGAAGCAATAGATCCTTGTTTAGGAAATTATTATTTTTCCCATATTTTAAGGGGATCTGTGATTATAGAGACATAGAAAAACTTAAAATATGAAAAAAGACTAAATAGAATGTGATTGCCTCAAATTATGTTAAGGAAACTATGCAAAGCCTTCTAGATTCTACCTGCCTCAATAGCCAATTTTTAACTTCAATAATCTTTTGATGTTAGGTGGTTGTGAATTATAGAGCACCATGCTCTCCAAAGAATTTTTTTTAAAGGCAAGTGAATTTAAAAATATGGGGGGATTCACTGTAGGTATAAGAAGGTTGCAACATATTGCCAACTATGGCTTTCATGCATGAAGTTATATAAAACATATAAAAAACATACATTCAAACACATATGCCATAAATGAAAATACGACCACATCTCCATCACTATCAAATTTCTAGAAAAGCTTCCTATATCTGGTGCCTGACTTTCTCACTTCTCACTCTTTCCTTGAGCTTTTGAATTTAGGTTAATGGAGACACCACTTTTCTGAACTTGTGCTCTCTAACACAACCTTCTAAATTAAACTTAATGACTTTTATTGGGTTCTATTTTCTTTGACCTCTCTGCTGCTTTTCACAGTACTGGCTATTCTTTCCTATTGATTATTGTATTTTCTCACAAATTAAGAAATAGCACACTTTGTTGAATCATCTATCTACCTCTGTAATTCACTCCTCTCTCCTTTCCTGGTTCTCTTCCTGTTCCTTTAATGTATATTTTCCCTAGGGATCTATCTTCAGCTTTCTCATTTTTCAGTCAGTTAATCAGGAGGTCAGTCAATACACATTAACTACATACTATGTACCAGGTATTGTGCTAAAAGCCCAGGATAGAAACAAAGACAAAACACAATTCCTACAGACTCATCAGGGGCACAACATACAATCAGTTGTGTGCAAACTATATAAGATACATAATCAATAGAGAATAGGCACTAGGATTATGATGTAATGGGAAAGGCTTCTTACAAAAAGGTGGATTTTATCTGGAACTTGAAGCAAGTCAAGAAGGTCAAGAGGTTGAGAAGAGGGAAAGCAATCAATTAACTGGTGACATCTTCATATATATATATGCATACATATATATATATATATATATATATATAGTAACACGTATGGACGTATCTATGTATGTAGGTATGTATGTATGTATGTATAAAATGCATAAAACTCCACCAAGACTGTAGCACACACACATTTTCCAAAGTCTTAGTGGGTTTTAAGTTACTACTAACACAAATCATATATATAAAGTTATAATTATAAAATATATTCATGTAAATATATGTACACATAGTTATATAGGGATGTGTGTTTGTTCATATACATTTACATAGAGCATATACCTGCATGTGCACAGATTCATGGATGCATACAAACACTGGCACATTCATCTACCTTGCAAATAGACAAGTGTACATGTGCATTTATGTATGTAGATTTATGTATATAGGCGCATGTGTATATATTTCTATATTTCATCTTTTTGATAGCACAATGAGGAGAGAAGGGGAAGAGATGTCTCAGAATCACGTATGTCATAGACTTTCTTCAAACATTAATTTTAATATTCTTAATGTCTCATCTTCGTACAAAGACCAACTACTTGATTGAATGCGCTCAACATATGTTGTTATTTTTGCTATTTCTATGTGATAAGACTCGGGCCCAGGGAGGTAAAATGAAATGTCCAAGCCTGAAGAGACAAAAAGCAAAAAGACAGAAATGTGAATCAAGGTTCTTTTTTTCTCTCAACAAAATCTTCCTGCCCCAAAGTAGCCTTCTTTAAGGGTAGTTTTCCAAATCCATATTTTGTGGATTTTGTGTTGAAACCCATTAAACCTCGTTTTATCAGCACATAGTACATTAGCTGTCAAGCATTTGGTGTTTAACAAACGCTTAATGATGGATGCATGAAACATAATACCTATTCTCTATTGTTACTAAAGTATACTGTAATTATTCAGATAAATAAATTGGTATTTTATTTTATTCTGAATGCATTTATATACTTATAGTCATAAATTACTTCTAAATGGACTTGGCAAATTCAGTTGCATCTGGAAATAGGGGAGGGACGATGAATGATGCCATCCAAAATTCCACAATGGATATAGTCCTGCTCAGAGCAGCATCTCAAACTCCATTCCTCATTGGGTTTGTCGTATAAGGAATATGGCCTTACATGTCTCTGTGAGTATTTATACTGAACACCAAAAAAGGACTACTAAGGAGAGATAAAGAAGTATATCATTCTAAATTTTAGCATACAGGGGGGCAAAGTCCCATTTTCTCTGGACTATTTATATTTGTTCTTATAGTATTAAAATGACTACCTTACAAAATGATGTTATTCCATGCTTATATTTTATAGGAAGTATTTTAATAAAGCCTTAAGGAATACCTTCCTCCTACCCATACCCTACTTTTGCAACATTACACCTTCCACTGTCTAAACTTAGGACTCTGACAAGTCAATTCTGCATCTTCTATTCTGAAAGAATAGAGTCTTAAGCAACATCAACAACTGACCTAGGCATACAAGAACATTTGGACTAGTGATGTATTTTTCCAATTACTGCTTGCAGTGTTAGCTGTCTAGGAACACATTGAAGCCATTTAGGATATATTATAGTAGAAAATGAGCAGACCGTTCACACACATTAAATTCCTGTTCCTGTTCAGATTATAAAATACAACACCTTTATCTACTTCATGCAGGAATTAAAAATCCATATTGCAAAATTTTAGAAAGAAAACCATTATTTCTTTCTGAAAATATAAATGGGAATTAACATTTCTATTTTGGGAAAGACCTCAAAATATACAAATTATTTTCATAGGTATAATGGATCAAACATTAATTGTCTTTGTAGTACATTCCTCTAGAAAAGTCTTATTCCAATATCTCACTGTGGGGTAGAAACAATCCTGGGACCTGAAAGGATACACTAACTGAGAACAAGGGAACATGCATTGTTAGCCTTTCCACTATCAGGACAAGAGATGATGAAGTTGGTGGATTGCTTTAATTTGGGAGTTTTGAGTTATATTATGCTAATCAAGCATCCACACTGATTTTGCCATCAAAATGGTGAAGCCCCAAGAAGCAGATGAGTACTAAAATGCTTAGAGAAGGCTGAGTTGGGCCACGTTGGGAAAAAAATCAACAGGTTAAAACTTCTCTGCTAGTCAGTATTGCATTTAGGCCTTTAGGTAGACACTGCACTTCCAGCCTGGGGACAATAGGGAGATCTTTTCTTAAAAAAGAAAATAACAATGATAAATAAAGAGGAATATATCAGTGAAGTAAAAGCTTATATATGTACTACAAAGCTACAAAGGTTTTGACTTCAAGCCCAGCAGGATACCTTACTCTGAGGACCAGTGTAGCTGATTCTGAAAATGTTTCATTACTAGAAGGCTAGCTACCTGACAATTATCTCTTAGTAACAGAAATTCATGAAACCATCTGTCAAGGAGTGGTGGTGAAGCAGTTCCCATTGATAGAAAAGCTGCAATGATTAAGTCAGATTTTATTTTAAATACTGGTTCATATTTCTAGATTGAAGCTATGAATGGACAAATTCATCTACAATGAATTCTATTCTATTTTTATACATGGAAATATTCCATGCATTCTGATCATTTTGAAAGCAAGGAATAGACTTAATGCTAATGGACCTAGTTATAGAACAAGGAAGGTAAAAAATGAAATTAGTTCAAGGTGACTTGCTTAGAAGAAGGGATATAAAACAGAGAGATGTGAACTTGATAACACTGGGGCTGCCAGAGTTAAGTTTAGAATTCAAGACTTTTGTTGGGAGTATCAGTTGTGGATGTTAGTATTTTTCCGTTAGGACTAAAGCAGAGTGCAATTGTATCATGCATGTATGTAATATAAAAGAAAGGAAAGAAGTAATGGGAGAGACAGAGAGAATGAGAGACAAACAGCTGATGTTATTTATTTGATGAAGTATTGGATATTATATGAAAATATATATCCTTCTTACCTTCAACTTCATCAGCTTCTGAAATAAAAAATTTGTATATATGTATATGCATATATATGTACCTATATTATCAACGCTTTAGAGATATGTGATTTCTTCAGTACTTGCATAGCTGGGAAAATCATTAATGAGTAGAGGAGAGGCATACATAATGTGTGACACTTCATCCTGGTTGTTCAGGTGACTCAAGCAGACTTAACAATGATGAACTCTAAGTGTTTTTGGAGGGTCAGTCTAGCTCAGGATCAGAAAGGTTCCTCTCCAGAAAGCTGGCCCAATGTGGTGACTGGAGGGGCACAAAACCCTGAGAACTGTCTCCTTGGAAATTTTGTCTTCTGTTTTGGCACCATGGGAAATTGGCCAAAATGCTTTTAGGAAGTTGTCTCCTTCCTTGCCCGTTAAGGTCCTTTTTTTCAGTCTCCTGATTCTATGATTTCTTTTCTTATAAATCCTTGGAGCTGAGCCTTGTAGCAGAGCGAGTAGAGAGTCTCTCTCCTCCCACCTGCTGGTTGCTCCCGGGCGCCCCAGGAGGGTCCCTGCTGTCAGGGCTCTCAGCAGCAGCCACAGCAGCCACAGCTGCCACTGCGACTTCTGCAGCAGCTGCTGCCACCGCTGCTGCTGCCTCTGGTACTGCAACTTTCAAAACACGGGCACTTTAACTAAGACCTGCCATCAATATCATGTATAATAGATTAGAAGTCAAGTTGGCAAGTATTTATTAAGCAATTAACTGTGCCAGGCACTGTACTAAGCACCTGGATTACAAAGAAATGTGAAAACAGTTCATGACCTCATGGACCTAACAATCAAATGGGGAGAAAATGAAGTCACCAAGATGAGCTGCTGCTGCATGCAAGTCAAACACGAGGTGAACAGGGCTCCATGCTATGGTTGGCAGTTGGAATGATAAATAAGGAGAATCTCAAAGTAAGAACCAATAGGATTTGCATATAGGGAATGAATGAGAAAGCTAAATCAAAGTAGACTACAAGGTTTTAGTTAGAAAGACTGCAAAAATGCTAGTAATAACAAGAAAAGCAAAAAAAAAATGTTAGAAATGGGGAGTATCTTTGGGGAAAAGGTGATAAACTCATACTGAGTCATTTTAATTTTGTTTTAATATTCTGATATGGAATAGGTGGTATACATGGAGCTAGCTATGGAGTCAGAAAGGCATAGAGTCAAATTTCCTTTCTGACACCTACTGGCTATGTGACTCCTGGTCATCACTTAAGGTATTATTGCCCCAGGCAACACCCTATAAGCCTTGTCTTGTAAGACTATAATTTGTAGAGTATGTGTCAATATCCTAAAGAGTTTTCTCACTAAGATTTCACTTCCAATACCACAAATATACTTGTTATCACAGCCCTGGTTTTTAAAAACAAAAAAGTTTTTAAAATGTGAATTAGCCAGTAACACAGCTTCTAATAAGCAGTAGAAAATAGGGGGAAGAAATATCAGTGAGAGTTTAGAGATGGAATTTGATAGAAAAGAACAGAAGCCCTGTGAGTGAATGAGCAGTCTGAGGGACAAAATGAGGAAATAGTTTGTCACTCTATCTCAATTTTGTCCTAGGTCACCATAGCCAAAGAATTCATCACATAGTGGCCAAAACCTACTATTAACTAGCTTCTCCATGTTGACTTAAGCTATGTGGGGCTACACATGTGGCCTTTTGACTAAGGCTAACTTTTACAGAATAAATCTTTTATTTAGGGGAATTGTTCTATGAAGTTTGGATTCAGTCATAGGGCCACACTTTAGGACCTAAAGGTCCACATGTGGCCTCCAGGTTGCAGGTTAAGCACCTCTGAAGCCTCATCTTCAGATACCAAACATGAACTATGGCTGAGATTATTCTCAAAACCTTCCCATCTTGGTAGATCTTGACAGAACTTATGTTTCTCTGACATAACTTTCAAGAGCTTGGGGTTACCATATATTTATTACAAATTTGCCATGTCAAGTCTACACTGGTTTCATCTATATTAATTATATCTTCACTACAACAAAAGACAAAGTAACATCACAGAAACATCTGCTTCAAACAACATAGTAGACTTCTAAAGGGCCATTTAATGACATGAAACACAGTATGGTCTGGTTCTAGGTAAGATTCTAATTTTTAAAGTCCTCCTGAACCTCTTCAAAATTGTATGGGGTTGTTTTCAGAGAAGTCAAACTGCTTCCTGAAAGGCTAAAAAATGTTGGAGCAAAACATTCTCACACTAGAAAGAATTCAGGTCAATACAATGGAGATTTTTAGAGGCATTGTTAAAGAAGTCCTAAATTAGGTAAGGGCCCCAAGGTGACTGTCTGGTCTGGTCTATACAGAAAACCCCAGGGGGAAAGAGGCTAGAGAGATCATACTGTGAATGTTTCATTACAGTGCAGTCTCAGCTATAATGTGATCTTGAACCCTGAGGATGGCATTATAGAGAAACCAGCATGAAATCAAATTGTCTCCACATTCACAGTTTCCTATGAAAACAAAACAAAAATGAGAAAAGAGATAGAAATAGAGCATTTAAAATTGATTTTAGCCCTTCTAGATTCTCACTTTGCTAACTCAAGTTTTGTTCAGGTTCTGTCTACATGAGGCTTAGTTTTTCTTTTCTTCTTAGCTGTTTTAAATGTGACAACACAATTTTCAAAAAATTCAAATAAGCAAATTATCAGAAAAATATGGAGCAAATTTCATATAGAACTCTAGATCTAGAGCCATTTATGTTTTGATTGAGATCAGAATCTAATAAAAATACTCCTTTTGAGAAAACAATAACATTTTTTTTCCTGGTCTCTTTTAAAATCAGTATTCCAATAGATTTTTTTTAAAATTATGTTTGTAGTTAATGGTCATTCTGTTCTTATTCTGCTGGCCTTTTTATGTCACTTTATATGTGTTTGATATTTTTGTATTTTTCATATTTGTCATTTTTGCACCACACTCCATTAATATAGCATAAATTATTACACACTTTTCCAAGCATTGGACGTATATATTGTTCCTACTTTTAATTAAAACAAATAAAATAAAATAAATATGAATGTCCTTGCACTTACAAGTCCTCCCCCCCCCCCTTTTGTCATTTAATAAGCATAAAATGTGCCAGGCTTTGTTTTAAGTCCTGGGGATATAAGATAAGGCAAACAAAACAATCTATTATTTTAAAGACTGTAAGTTCTAATGGGAGAGATAATAGATAGATAGATAGATAGATAGATAGATAGATAGATAGATAGATAGATAGATAGATAGATGATAGAGACAAAAAGATATACATGCTTACATACATACATACAAGATCTATGCGGTTACATAAAAGCTATCTAAAAGAGAAAGTAATAAACTGGGAGGTCAAGGCAGCTCCAGGAAGGCTTACCTTCTCCAAAAGTAAGAAGTTGAGCTCAGTCTTGGAGCCAGCGAAGCTAGGGGGTGGAGGTGAGGGGACAGAGTATTCTAATTTATCCTTTCTATTAATATCATTCCTTAGTTATAGTATAGAATCAATCAAGGGTACAATCAGTTTCATGGCAGGCAGCTTGGCACAAAGTATACTTGTACTGTTCAAGTTATTTCTCCTCTTGGGTGCCCAATTCCTCATCTATAAAAATGGTTACAATAATAATAATAACTCTAAAAACTACCTTACAGGTATTGTGCTGCTTAAATGAGATAACACATATAAGGCACTTTGCAAACTAGAGAGTGCCTTACAAATATCAGTCATTATTTTGTAATTCAGGTACCTGGCCAGGTTGCTCCCCAGAAAACCTGCATCAGTATTTCTAACACTGTAATATTATTCCTTATTTCCTGGTCGCTCTGTTAGGTTTTAACCCTTTAATTCCTAGTGCTACACATTTTAGTCACACACAAAATGAAAAATGTGGCTGAAATCATTAAACTCCTTTTATGTTTTTGGTCTGATCAAGTTTTTTTTTTCCTATTCATTTGTTCAAGAAGGCATTGATACTATTGTGTAAGGAATACATACAGACATTAATGAAAATATATAGTTTCATAAATGTTGAGATGATTCAGCCACAAATGCTTTTTCTTTGAACAGATGAAATATATTAATACAGTATTGGTTGGGCAACTTCCACAACTAAGATGTTGTTATTAAAATTATATAATACCTCACCATTTGTCCCTATTGATATTTTCTTTTTTTTTTTTTGCATGATGAAAAATGTGCCTCTTACATTTGGAGCTGATCCATTAATCCAAGCAAGATTTTTAATACTTGTAATGAAGGAATATTCAGTGGTCCTTCAAGCACACTATGGTAGTGCCTTCATCCAGGGCAATATTTTATTATTTTCTATTTATATTATGGCTCAGAGATGAGAAGAAAAAAAAATAAACTGAGAAGATAAACAAATAGCTTTTTGAACCTAGAGTATAAATTCTAACATAACTTAATTGGCTCAGGGTTTGTGAAGGAAAAAAAAAATTCCAGTTGAGATTAGGGCAAAGGTTATTTTTTCCCCCTGAGTTGTTAATATGCTATAACAGGGGAAGGGAAAGTTCATTTGACTTCAAAATGGCATCCCAGGAAACATATAATAGACAGAAAGTATCAGCTCCCTTCTGATGAATGACAATTCTGATTGTTTTGTCTATGGCAAAGCAGTTATTCAGTTAGGATTACTGGACCCATAAAGCAATATAAAGATGCCTCTGGTATTCTGACTTAGTATGAGATATAGCTGGAGAATTAGTTATATGATCCATTTTCAAATTGCTGCCACTTGATTATAGTTACTCTTATCTGATATTTACAAAAATATAAGGTAGCGTTTTAATAAGTCTTAATGAAAACCAAGAACGGATATTGAACAAAATAGGTGGGGAAGGGGAGCAGGAAAGAGAGATATATGTGGTCATATGTGCACAAATATAAACACAAATACAAAGCTTCATCCTCTTCAATTTTAGTCTTCGTAAATACATGTAGGTGTTTGGTTATAGCCATATCTCTAAGAAAAATTATAATGTGGGTAAAGTTTTCAATTAGTATCCTTCTTTAATCTTTTAAAGCATCTCTTTTCTTTATATTTCCTCTGTCTTCTAACCCACTAGGTGTTTAATGTCTTTATAGTGGCCTAACCCTTTGGTCTCAATGGCAGTAATTTCATCATTCTTTGAACACTTCCTCTTTCCCCCCTATTCCCTAGCACTCTCCCATGAATATTAATTTTCCTCTATTTGATTTTCTTACATCCTTATTAATGACTAGTTAATGCAATGAGCTAATAAAACTTATAGCTAAAATTATTAAGGTATGCTACTTCTTGTAGGGAATATTCATTTTAATAGAAGTCATCTCAACTGCAAAGAGCAGTAAAGGTTCATACCTATATACCTTTAAGGTTTTGGAAGCTCAATTATCCTCACAACACTTCTGTAGGTGCTATTAGTCAGGCATCAGACAAAGGAAGAGAGTGCCAACAAAGTCAGGGAGAGTCTAGAGGGACAGCCAGAAAATTCTTCAGAATTAGGATAATGGAATTTTGAGAAGGAAGACTGGCCTTAGTGAATTGTTGGTACATTTTCTCTATGGTTGTAGTAGAGAAGAGTTAGGATGGTGAAACTGAGGTTTGAAGAATGGAAGAGAAGAGCTGAGAGAGTTCATGGCCAATGCAGTCTTCTCAGTATAATATTACTCTAGATCATCTCATATAAATGGAGTGGAAATCAAAGGAGCTAAAGCTGAAAAGCCGGAAATTTTGTCATAATAGCTGTGTTAAATCACTTTTCAGCTATGTTCAATTCTTTGTAACCCCATTTGGGTTTTTATTTGCAAAGGTATTGGAGTGGTTTGGCATTTCCTTCTCCAGTTCATTTGACATATGAGGAAACTAAGGCAAACAGCGTTAAATGAATTACCCTGGTCACACAGTGAATAAGTGCCTGAGGTAAGATTTGTAAATAAGTCTTTCTGACCCCAGGCCCAGTACTTGTAAAGATAACCATAAGCAGCTTTCCAGAGGGTGGCTGTTGTGAACACCTTTCAAGGTTATGATTACACAGGAATTACACAGTTCACAGTATAGCACAGTATAGTGAGCTCCCAATTTATGCAGTAACAAACTAAGACAAAACATTATCAGAAAATCAAAATATAGCATTCACCATGTTATGGCATAACAACTTATCACTATAATGGCCCCATAGTTTTCACCAAAGTGTTCCCATAATATTAAACAAAGTACATTCATTTAGTAACTCAAGCATTCTTAAGAAGGCAAGCCTCCTTAACTGACACAAAGTAAAGAGGTTAAAAGGTTTTCACCTCTAGGTCACATTGTCTTAATCTCTTCAATCAAAAAGTCTTTCTTCTTTATTGGAGATTAGTTTACAATCATCTTAATCAGGAAGTACTTGACTCAATCATCTAAATGTAAAGGTAAAAATTTTCCACCCCTAGTAAATCATTATCTTCTCAGTTTACATTAAATACCCAAGGAGAGGTCTTTTCATCTTTACTGGAAGCTGGCTCTCTGCTTCCATGGTTCCCCCTCCATGGTTCCAGCTCCTGCCAGCTCCTTGTTGTCCAGCTCCTGTCCCATAATGAAAATCACAGTGTCTAGTCCACCTCAAGTCCTTTACAGTTTCTGTTGCTGGGAAGACAGAGCTTAAGAAAGCCACAATAACATTCATTCACATTGCCAGCATCCTCATCAATTCACTTTTTGCTTGTGAAATCAACTCAGACCTACCAACAAGGTCTGAGAAATCAACAAAAATCATTAGTATACTCCCTGGACCCCTGCAAACATCAATAAGACCCTCCTCCAGGATTTCTGGAAGCACACAACAAAAAAAATCCTCTTTCAGGACTTCTGAACCAGAATCAAGGTCCCAGGGCTTCCCAGAACCATCCTCTATCAGCAGATGAATCTGACAAAATAACATCAAAACAGACAGTCAAAGTACTAACATCACAGTCATGCTTCTGCCCAGTTTTCTTCTTTCTCTTTTCTCAAAAATTCTCAATTTGGTTCTCAGAAGAAGTTGTTAGCAGAAGTTCTGGCACCACAAGTTCTGTTCTCTATTCTGTTCTCAATTCATAGCAGTTCTTAGGATCCTGGCAGTTATCTCTATTTTTCAGCAATTCTCATTCCCAGCAGTTCTCTCTCTCTTTCCAGAAGTAGCTGCTCTGCCTCCGTGACGCTTGCTCCCAGAAGTTCTGGCCTCTCTCAGCTTGGACTTTTCCTTATATATGTTATTAGCTCCTCCCTGTTCTGCCCCTTCTTGTTACATCAACAAGTCCAGCCCACCATGGGATTCTGGGTCTTAATACTTGACACAATCATGAATTTGGAACAAAGTGTTAAGTACCTGTTTGCAAATATAAGGGGCAGTGAAGATCTTCAGATTCTAATTACCACTACAGTACTCTATCCATTGAGTCACCTAGTGGCCCTCAATCACAAGCAAATAAAACATTAAAAAAGATGATCAGAGACTAGGGGTGAAGTATTATACAGGGTAATATATCAGAGGTAAAAGGGAAGAGTAATGTTAGGGAGAATGTAACAGAAATGAAAGGTTAGGAGGATGTGGAATTTCAAAGTTCCAGGTCTTGTTATTGACTGAACTTTAAGAGATAGTGGGAATAAGCATATGACCATATCATTCATTAGCTGAAATTAGATAGAGAAGTAGGTGACTGAGATTGAGGAAATTGAGGAATTATGTGATCAAATTACTAATAACACCATCAAAAGGAATGATAAAGTCCTTGTGGATAATACAAAGGGATGGTGTAGAGCTTCATGCTGGCTCAAAAATGGTTAAGGCTGTCATGGATAGCTCCATCCAATCCTTGGTAAATACACTGATCAAAACTATAACTAAGAATGAAACAACTTGGAAGTACTAATTTGTGATTCTTATTTTCCCCTTGGAGCACTTGCTCAAGATCCATTGCTGATTTGTCACACTTGATAGGTGGTAAAAATATTGAACAGTTTCATTCCAAGGTGACAACATTAGTATTTTACTTTAGAGATACAAAAGCTTATTAACCTGTGCAGGAGTTATCTAGAACACCTGGGAAACTGGATTTCCCTTAAAGCAAGACTAATTCTTCCCACACAATACACTGTATTGCTGCACCCCTATTTAGACCAGTAGATAAACTATGATTCCCTCTTCTCCCATGGTTTGGGAGAGAACTTGACAAATTTTTCCTGAGTTTTACAAGAGTTGTCCAAAATTTAGTAAATAATCCTAATTGTTCTTATTCCATAAGTTTATATACGAATGGCCAAAAAATCTCATGTATTCCCAGTCAACAAAATAAATATTTTACATAAAATAAGCATAAAAATAACACTTTTAATTTGTATGGGATCTTTTGTCCAGCAGTCATGGAAGACATGTCTACCTCAAGAAAAATAAGTGTGGGAGATCTGTACCTACTTTTCTATACTGTAGTGATGAAGATCAAAATAGTCACATCATACTGTGTACTCTTATTGTATGTCCAGGTCGCTAATTTCTATTCACAATGCCAACTAACACTTTCTTTAGCTGGGCCCTCAATAGTATTTGTTTCTGTTTCTATTTTACATTTATTGCATGTCTCCATAGCTATTATTCAAAACAGATAGCAATATAGTGGATAAAGTGCTGGCTGGGCATAAAGTCAGGAAGTCTCATCTTTTTAAGTTCAAATTTGACCTTAAACACTTACTAGGTATATGAACCTGGACAAGCCACTTAATCCTGTTTGCTTAAGTTCCTTATCTTTAAAATGTTATGGTGAAGGAAATGTAAACCATTTCAGTATCTTTGCCAAAAAAAAACCCAGGTGGGGTCATGAAGAGTCAGACATAACTTTAAAATGTGACTGAACATACCTATTATTTTAAAATTTCTTTCTTTTCAGTTATAATTCCTTTTATTCCAACTCCACTTATACAAGATCATCTAGAATTATATTATACTGAGAAGATTGCCATTGGCCATGAACTCCCTAAGCATTTCTCTTCCATTCTTCAAACCTCAGTTTTACCACCCTTGATCTTCTCTACCACAATCATATAAGATATATACTAGTTATTCACTAAGGCTAATTTTCCATCTCAAAATTCTATCATTATAATTCTAAAGAACTTTCTGGTCTTCCTTCTTGACTCTCCTTGACTCTGCTGACACCCTTCCTTGGTCTGATGCCTGACTACAGAATGATGCATTTACAGAAGTGTTTTGAGAATTGTTGCGCTTCTCTAACCTTAAAGGCTCTTGTCATGTGAACTATTATCTACATATCACTATCTTATTCTGTACTTTGCAATTGGTTTTTAAAATCTCAAATTAGGGGTTTGTATTTTTTTTATTAAATAACATTAATTACATGTTATTATACTCACCATTCCACTCTGTTGTGATTTTCACAAAATCACATAATTATAGAGTTATACAAAACCCCAGAGGTCATCTAGAGCCAACAATACTTGACCAATATTTCCTTCTCTATCATTGGTGAGAGTTGTCTTCTATACATCTAGCTTTATGAGAGTAGATATGTCTATTTAGACCTGATTGAATACAACTATAACCAAAGTGGTCATCAGTGAGTTGAATAGAGAGGAAGTTAAGGTATAGTTAAAGGAGTTCTGGATTTGAGATCAGAAGATATGAGTTCAAAGTGCAGGATTATATGATTATAGAGAGCTAAAAGAAGGTTAGATCATTTAGTCCAATACAATCATTTTTTTTAAAATCTATTTACCTAATTACTGTACCCATAAAGGAAATAACAGTAGGCACATATGAACAATTCCTGAAGAAGCCATTTTTGCTTTTACTGATTAGTGCCTTCCTTACTATTGCCTTCCTCACCAGTCATTGTAAAAAAATATTCGTGAATTTTTCCAGGAATTAAGGTAAAGATCACCAGCGTAAACTTTGCAAACTCCAACTACTCTTTCCCTTTTTTTTTGGTTAATAAACACATTTATCACTTTCTGGTCTCCTGACACCTCTCCTTTTCTCTAGCTTCTAAATACTATTCACAGTGGTTAACTATTTATTTGTAATTCATCATCTATTGCAAGCAACAGTCCTATCTTTTCTGTACCCAAGGGTACTGGCAGAAGTGGAGTATATTACCTTTTCAAGATATCCTTCAAGGACTGTCTTTTCCTATTTTAGGGGTAAACTGATATTTATACAGTATAGGACTACTGACAAAGATATCTCCTTGATTAAATATATACTGAAATATAATCTATCATAATCTGTAATGGAATATGATTTATATAATATAATCTATAATGAAATATGACCATGAATATTGTTGGGGGAGCTTTAAAGTCTATACTTTAGTCCAGTGGTATCAAACTCAAATATAAATGCATCCTCAGGTACCTCATACTGACTTAGAAGGTCACAAATTAACATGTTGTATTATATGTTTACTTATTTTGTTGCACAGTTCCAAATAATACTTTAATGTGCTCCCGGGCTCAGATAAGTTTTAGTTTAAGACCTCTTGTTTAATCCATTAAGTCAAATTATGTTTTTTAAATTAGTAAACAACCAAAGAGACCTTATTTTTTTATATCTCTTAGTCAATTACATGAGTGGAAAGACTAGAAAATATTTTGTGAAAACCTACTAGTTTTCTTTTCATGTTTTGATCAATGATACCCTTGATATAAGACTATCACAAAGATTTCATATGGATGAGAAAATGAAAATATGGATTGATACTTGGTGCTGTTTTATACTAAAATTAGATTTTTAAAAAATGTGTTTAAACTCTGCCACTGCTATTTTTGGCTTCAGTAATTTATAAAATACTAAATATGGGAAAATGGACTTCTTTATAGGCTCATAGATTTATAGTTACAAGGTTACTCAGAAGCCATCAAATCCAATTCTTTCACTTTACAGATGAAGAAATTGAGCCCTAGAAAAGATTAAGTGACTTGTTAGGAACACAAGGATTGAAATAGTCACAGGTAGGTTTTGATCCCTTGCCTTTTGACTCAAAATTCAACACATTTTCCAAACTCTCCCAATTACTTTTTTTTTTACAATTATGTAAAATATTTCCATATTAGTGATTTTGTACTCTCATTTTGTAGACTCAAAAGAAAAAAAGATGAAAGAATGTGAAAAATACCATGCTTCAGTTTGTTTTCAAACTATATCACCTCTTTTTCTGAAGACAATAATATTCTTCTTCATTAGTCATTTGGGATTGACTTAGATCACTGTGTTGCTGAGAATAGCTAAGTAGCTAAGTCATTCATAGTTCTTCACTGAAGAATATTGTTAGTGTGTGCAGTATTCTCTTTGTTCTGTTCATTTCACTATGCATCAATTTATGTATGTCTTTCACTACTGGTCATCAATGGGGTCAAGACCTCAATGATGGCTTGTGCTGGGGGTGTAAGGTAGCTGGGGTGGGGAGCTACTGTTGTGCACAGACTGCACACTTGCCTAGGCCACTTCTAGCTTGCAGGAGGGTGGGATCTACCTGGTGGATTGCCCAGGGATGGAGCTTTGCTTCAAGTCTCCTGCTATGAAGCTGGTTGCTGCTGCTGCTGCTGCTCTTAGACCTTGCTCCCCTCCTATTCCAGAGATATAGACCTTTCCTGCTGATGTGGTAAGCTGCTTTCCTATTCCTAACTCAATTTTGAGATAGTTTTTAAGTTGTTTGAAGGGGAATTTGGGAGGGCTTTAGAAGGTTCCTTCCTCATCCTGATATTTTGGCAACAGAAATTACTACTCTTGAACTTCTAATATACTCTGATATATTGTTAAGTCTGTGGTCTCATCAACACTGAATTATATTCCTTCCAGGGATACAGATTGTAGATTATTGAATTTTGTTCATGAGTAGAACAGTTATCTACATTCATGGAGTCATCAGAAGGAATCTACCTTATTATTCTACAATTCAGTAGCACCAGGACCTTTACTCCAAAGTAGTTTAGAGGGCATTGATTAAATTTCATTTTAAAATAGCTATACTTTTTAGGTAAAACAATGGTTCTCTGTTGTTCTGAAAATTGGTAAGGTGTTTTTTTTTCTTTTTCCATAAATAGTTTACAAGAGAAACAAAATACCACTTGCCATACTAGCTAGGTGATCCTGGGTAAGTCACTTAATATTTTATTGTTCCTTGCAACTTTTAAACCCTTTTAGTTTCATTGAAGGTGTTGATCTGCTTTAGTAGAGTGAGTTTTCTCATCCAGAAGTTCTCTATACCAGTGAAATCATAAGTCTCCTCCTTATCCCTATTTGTGAAATTGTCCATAATATGTTATGGGTAATGTACAAAGCACTGGTTTCTTTCCCCTTTCTTTCTAATTCTTCCACTATGGGTAATTAATGGTATTCACTTAAAAAGATAGGGATGATGATTCATAAAGGCTGCATGAAACCAAGATAAAAGAGGAAAGATAGGAGGTAGAAAAGAGGTATGAGAAGAAAATGGTGGTGCAAGGGAAGGAAGAGTCATGTATAGCATGTCCAAATAGAATGTAAGCTCCTTGAGGCAAAGGATTATTTTTTTTTCATTTTTCCTTTATATCTCTGAGAACCTAGCACAGGATTGTGCATATAGTAGTAACTTAAAAAAGGTCTTTTCAGATTGGATTGTATTGGATCAGGTAAAGAAGTTCTCATTTTGCATAGCGGAGATAAAACAAAAGTATTAAAAACTCTAGAAATTTACCTTTACTCAGTTGGAAAATTTTGATCATCCCAGATAGTTAAGCTACAGAAATGGAAGTGGTCATGAAATATAGTAGGAAGATAAGGTGGGGGGGAGAGAAGGGTTTTTTTTTGGGGGGGGGAGCAGCCTTTCTCTCCTTTCGATTGGCAGACCAGATCAAATGAAGAAATTACTTCCTAGGAGGTGGATAAATGCAAAAAAAATTCCTAATAGTATAATTGGATAGTACAGATTTAAATAGATTTTTGGGACTAATGGTCACAGTCAAGAGATATTTTTTTTCTCCTTTCAATAAAGTGTTTCTGTATTATTGTGTGCAGTATTCTGGTAATTTGAGAGTTTATCTCAGTCTATTGGGGCTATCAAACATTCAGTTTCCAAAGTCTCATGGGTTGAAGTATTACACATAATGAGAAATAAGGGGGGGGAAGGTGGAGCAGTCTACTTGGGTCCTTAGTCTCAGGAGAATGTCAAACATTTATATACAATAATATAACCTTAAAGTCATATGGCCCTGATTCAGAATTTTTAATACATACGATAAATCTTGAAGGAGGATGAACTTTTTGTAATAATTAGGAGAAAATTATTTTCTGAGTTAACTTACTAATAAAAAAAGACTGTAAGGAAAAAAAAAAACATGTTTCTTAACTTAAGAACAGTTTTCAGAAAGCTTGAGTATCCTAGAAGCTATTTATGTACTCAACAAATAAGCAATGTGCACAAAACAGTCAATCAAATTATTGTGGCTTGAATGAGAGATATGCCAATCATAAATTACACTAGCTACTAAAGCAGAGATGATCTATACAGAGGGTTCTATAAGCCAACAATTTATATACCACAGTCCACTTAATATCTCTGTCAGAGGTGAATCACTTTAACTCTCTGGTCTGCAGTTTCCTCATTTGTGAAATGAGGGAATAGACTAGATGATCTCTAATATCCCTTCCAGCTCTATTTCAATGACTATATAATCCCAGATACTATGTGAATTGACTGTCAGCTTCATTTAATTATCTTTTCTAAAATTCCATGCTTTGTGTTGACTAATATGGCTCCTAATCACTGCATACTAGTCATAATTGCTGCAAATTTGATTTTCAAACTAATTTTCTTATTAAAAGTACCTTGCACTAAAAAATATTGCATACCATCATATTCCATGCCAAACCTACTCAATCATATTACCATATAAATTCATAATCCATAGCTATCTACACTGAAAAAATATCAATTTAATTCATCTTAGTAAAAGTACCCAGATATATGAGGAATGACAGACTTAAAGAAGGATTAATCTAAAATATATTAACTTAATAGTGAGTAAAATCCTTCATATGCTATTTATAAAAAATAATAAATTTTGTGAGATTTAAATTCATTTAATTCATTGGATTACCCAAGCTAAATCCAGGGAAAAATTTTCCCTTTCATCCCTGTTCATTTTTACTTTGTCCCTTACTATCAATAACAGCATTTTGAGTGATGCTTTTATGTGTATGCACTCCCAACTTCTTTGTAAAGATGATTATCATCATTGTAATGAGAATGATAACTCATTTATAAATTTCTTTACTCTTACAAAGTGTCTTATATAATCATATTCTTTGATTCTTACAATAGGGTTGTGGGGTAGAAAGTGCAGGTATTTTAGTCTTGCATAACTAATTAGTATCCAACTCCTCACCTTTCTGCAAAATTCCCATACCTCCTGTTTTCTCTTGTTCTTTCAATTGAGAACTTAGGTTTATACAGTACTCATAAACCAAACCAAACAAAACCAAACAAAAAAACAATCCCCCCAAAACAAGCAACAAATAAAACCTTCATTACATACTACTGACCCTCGAGTTATTAGCTTTTTTTCTCTTTACAATCTAGCTAAATTGACTATCTTGCAGTTTCTCACACACAGGACTTATTACTCATATCATCCCTTTAAACTGGCTCTCCTAACGTCTGGAATGTTTTACTTCTCATTCTGCTTTATAGAATACATTATTTCTTTCAAGATTTATTTAAAGGATTACATTCTTCATGAAACTATTCCGAATCCCACCAGAAAACAGAGTAAGTGGGGGGAGGGATAGGATGGAGGGAAATATACTTAGTCTTTCACGATATAAATACTAAAAATGTTTTGCATAACTACACATATACAACCTACGTTGAATCACTCGTCTTCCCAGTGGTGGTGGGGAGGGAAGAAGGGAAAGAATCAGGAAATCAAAGTTTTAAAAACAAATGTTTAGAGGCAGGCCCAGAGACCCAGTGCAGCGACCCACCAGGAAGGCCCCAGACACCCAGTGTGGTGGTGCGATCCACCAAGCAGGCCTGGAAAGCTGAGGCCCACTGAGAGGCCATTGTTGGACGTGGCCTGCTGACCCACCAACCACAAGGGCCACTCCTAGGCATATCACCACAGGGCGGAAACGAACTGAGCTGGATAAGAAATAAAGGGAGGGCCCACAGCAGGGGCAGTAGCTACCCCCCAGAACTACCCATTCACAGCCTGGAAATTCAAAAAGCCCCTAGCTGAACCTCCAGGGACCAAGATGACAGACTGAATCTCAGCTGCTCCAATCCCCCCCTCAACCCAAAAACACAGTAATTATTGCCCCAGAGGAAAATTTTAAGCAGTAAAGTCTTAGAAACTGAGAGGAAGGGCGTGAATAAGGTCCTGAATCAAAATGGGAAGAAAGCAGGCTACAAAGACAAAGGCAAAGACTCTGGAATCCTATTATGGTGAGAGGGAGGAATCAAACTCAGAAGGAGAGAGTACTGACTCCACATCCACAGCTGAAGCCTTAACAGGGACTATGACCCTGTCTCAGGCACAGAAAGCATTCCCAGATGAGCTCAAAAAGAACTTTGGAACTCAGCTCAGAGAGGTAGAAGATAAAATCAATACCTCCTACCAAAACAAAATTATGAAATTAGAAAAAAACATTACAATGAAGAAAATAGCTCCTTAAAAAGTAAAATGTGTGAACTAAAAATGAAATCTGAGCATATGGAAAAGGAGCTTCAAAAACTAACTGAGGAGAATAATTCACTAAAAACTAGAATCAACCAAACTGAAGCCAATGACTCTATGAAGAACCAAGAATCAGTCAAACAAAACATCAAGATTGAAAATTTAGAAAAAGAGATAAAATATCTCAATGGAAAAATAACTGATCTGGAAAACAGATCCAGGAGAGAGAATCTGAGAATCATTGGTCTACCAGAAAATCATAATGAAAAAGTGAGCCTGGACAATATGTTCCAAGAGTTCAACAAGAAAACTGCTCTGATATCCTAGAACCAGAGGGTAAAATAGAAATCGAGAGAATCCACCAGACAGCTCCTGAAAGAGATCCCAAACTGAAAAGTCCACAAAACATTGTGGCCAAACTCCAGAACTATCACGTAAAGGAGAAAATACTACAAGCAGCCAAAAAGAAACAGTTCAGATATCATGGAACCACAGTGAGGATCGCACAGGATCTGGCAGGTTCAACATTGAAAGACCAGAGGAACTGGAATATGACTTTTCTGAAGGCAAAAGACCTTGGGCTACAACCAACGATCACCTATCCAGCAAGACTGAGCATAATCTACCAGGCAAGGAGATGGTCATTCAGGGACATAACAGAATTCCAGACCTTTCTGATGAAAAAGCCAGAGCTCAATGGAAAATTCAACCTCCAACTACAAGACCCGGGAGAGACATAGAAAGGTAAATCAGCAAAAAAACACACATACATAGCTTGTTATTTAACAAGAGCAAACCATTGACATCCCTATATGGGAAGCTGATACCTGTTAATATCGTGAACTCTATACCTATGGCAACATCTAAAAGGGATACAGATAAACGGAGGTTGTGGGTATAAACTATGCAAAGTGATGATAAAAATCCTTATTAAGGGACTGTAATGGAAGAAGAGGAAAGAATGAAGCAGAAAACGGTAAATTATGCTACACAAAGAGACATAAAAACAATATAGAAGAGGGAAAGAAGGGAGGAAGATGAGAATTATATGAGCTTTTCCGTCACTGGTTCTGGTGCGAGGAGGGAATAATACAAATGGTTAAAGATAAGACTGTATCAAGAAGAGACGTAAAACTTAGAGGGAAAGAGGGGAGGGAGAGGAGCACTGCATGATATCTATTCTTTTCAGTCTTGATCTGAGGAAGAAATAACGTACAGCATTGAGTATAACAATTGATTATATCCTACAAGCAGTAGGAGGAGAGAAGGGCCAAGAAAGCGAGGGGAGTGTTAGAAGAGGTGGAAGTAGCAGCAAGGGAGAAGGGTAGGAAAAGGGAGGGGGCAGATAAGAAAGAAATACTGAGGGAGATGGTGGTCAAAAGGAAAACTCTTAAGAAGGGGAAGGGAGAAGGGGAAAAGCAAAAGCATAAATAGGGGAGGAAACAGGATGGAGGTCAAGACACAGATAGTACATTAAATTGAAAAGTTTCTGCACAAACAAAGCCAATGTAACCAAGATTAAGAGGCAAGTGGGAAACTGGGAAAGAATTTTTATAACCAGATAACCAGTGTCTCTGATAAAGGCCTCATTTCTAAAATATACAGGGAATTATGTAAAATCTATAAGAATACAAGTCATTCCCCAATTGATAAATGGTCAAAGGATATGAACAGGCAATTCTCAAAGGTAGAAATTAAAGATATCTATAAGCATATGAAAAAATGCTCTAAATCCCTGTTGATTAGAGAAGTGCAAATCAAAACAACTCTGAGGTACCACATCTCACCAACCAGATTGGCTAAGATGACAAAACAGGAAAATGACAAATGCTGCAGAGGATCTGGAAAAATTGAAACACTAATGCATTGTTGGTGGAACTGTGAACTGATACAACCATTTTGGAGAGCAATCTGGAACTATGCCCAAAGGTAAATAAATAATTGCATACCCTTTGACCCAGTAATACCACTTCTGGGGCTGTATCTCAAAGAGATCACAGAAGTGGGAGGAAGACCCATACATAGAAAAATATTTCAGTTCTCTTTGTGGTGGCAAAAAACTGGAAACTAAGGGGATGCCCATCAATTGGGTAATGGCTAAACAAGTTGTGGTATATGAATGTAATGGAATACTATTGTGCTATAAGAAATGGGGATGAGATGAACTTCATATTTACTTGGAGAGGCTTATATAAACTGATGCTAAGTGAGAAGAGCAGAACTAGAAGAAATGTGTACACAATCACAGACATGTCATATGTGTGATGACCAACCTTGATGAACTGGACTCTTCTCAGCAATGCACAGCTATAAGACAACTCTACAAGTCTCAGGATGGAAGGAAATACCTACATTCAGAGAAAGATCTAGAAAGAACAGAGTTTAAATGGAGGCTGAAGGAACCAACATGCTATCTCTCTTTTCCATGTTTGGTTTTGT
>CM053590.1:153524116-153539188 GCA_028646515.1 Pseudochirops corinnae | reverse complement strand
AAGAGGGGGAGAAAATATGTAACTCAAAATCTTGTGGAAATGAATGATGCAAACTAAAATAAAATTAAAAAAAAGAATTTTTCATGTTGGCTATTGCCAAATATATATTTCATTACAAATTTCGAGTTCAATACCTCTCTGTGAGAAGGTGAATATGAAGACTCCTCATTGGTCCTCTGGAATTTGTGTGTGTGTGTGTGTGTGCGTGTGTGTTTACGATTACCTCAAAGTTGTGTTTTAAGATGGCAAATCTAGCACAAGATTAGTATGTGTCTATCAAGTCAGTCTTGTTTCTTGTCTTCCAAGGTTATTTGACTTTATAATGTTTTTCTTGTTCAATTCATTCTACATCAGTTGTACAAGTCTTCCTAGATTTCTCTGAAATCATGTCTTTAATCATTTCATACTATTATTTCATAACATTCAAGTGTTATTATTTGTTTTGCCATTTTCCAATCAATGTGTATTCCTTTCATTTCCATTACCTTGCCATTATAAAAAGAACTTAAATAAATATGTTAGCACGTATAGATCCTTCTCTTCTTTATTTGAACTCTTAGAGTTGTAGACCTGTTAGAGGTATCACTGGGTCAAAAGGTAATTATGATTCTGTAACTTTTGGAGCAGAGTTACCAGTTGCTATAGAGACAGGTTGTATAATTTCGCATTTCTAACAATAATGCAAAAATATACCTGTTTCCCTGCTGCATCTCCATCATTTAGCATTTTGGGGGACTTGACTTTGCCAATCTGTTGGGAATGAAGTGGGAAATTTGGGTTGCTTTAATTTTTATCTCCTTATGAGTGATTTAATTTTTTTTTTCTTATGATTGTTGGTAACTTGAATTTTTTTTGAAAGTTTTCATTTCATAGGTTTTTTTATTTGTTTTCTTTCTTTTCTTTCTATTTATCACTTGGAAAATGGCTAAAAGATTCATTTATCAAAAATCCCCACTGTTTTAAGTCTTCAAACAATAAGAAATTCATAGTACATTTTCCCAGCCCTTAAATTTTAAAGGTTCCTGAGGTAATAAGCAGGAACTTATTATTTTTTAATATTTATTCCAACTCTCCTGACTAATTTTTTAAGCATTTCATACTTCCAAGTTTGAAGTAATTTGACTTTAGGACTAAGATATTCAAGAACTCAATTTCTAGACTTTGAGAGTTTCAAAGGGTTCTGATGATTTTTCTTCATCTAACACCTTCTCTGATATTTCATATGTGTCTATTTTCATATAAAGCTATATGTGTATATATGCATTTATGGGCACCTAGATAGTGCATTGAACCTCAATTTGGGAAGACTCCTCTTCACCAATTCAAATCTCAAGATACTTACTAGTTTTAACTTTTTTACCTTGGTCCCTCATCTGTAAAATGAGCAGGAGAAGGAAACAGTCAATCACTCTAGTATCCTTGCCAAGAAAATCCCAAATGGGGTCAAAAAGAGTTTGACATGATTGAAAAGTGACTCACGTATGGGTGTATACATTCATCTATCTATCTATCTATCTATCTACTATTTTTTTTTTTGCTTTTTGGAGGGAGGAAGATAGGGCAATTGGAGTTAAGTGACTTGCACAAGGTCACATAGCTAGTTTTGTGTTAAGTGTCTGAGGTCACATTTGAGCTCAAGTCCTCCTGACTCACGGGCTTGTGCTCTATTCATTGTACCACCTACCTGTTTCTTCATCTATCTATCCATCCATCTATCTATCTATCTATCTATCTATCTATCTATCTATCTATCTATCTTTCTATCTATCTATTCCTATAACTATATATCTAGTAGTTTGAGAAGAAAAATGCTAACAGTTGAAGGGATCAAGAAATGCTTCATAAAGAAGATGGTACCTGTATCACCAAGGCAATATTCACAGCACTAATGGCAACTATGAAAATGCCAGGCTAGTTTTAAATTGCAAATTATAACAGACTCTAAATAGCAAAGACAGAAGCAAAACATTTATTCAGACACCAGAAAGCCAAATTCTAAGAAGAAAAAGCCAAATTCCAACACTAGAAAACCAAATCCATCATACAACAAAGAAATTAATACATCTTATCATAACAAGAAGCAACACCATAGCAAAGCCTTCCCACTAACAAACACTGACAGTCCAGTCCTGTCTGTTGGTCTATGTCCTCTGCTTGCCTGGGTCCTCTCTCTCCCACCACACTAGCTGCTTCTACTCCCAACTTACTCTCATCATACCCTTCAGCAAACTCCTCCCACCACAGACTCCATGTGATTATATTCAGCTTATTTGTGGGCAGGGAAGATCTTCAAATTCCCTTAAACCAGTGGTTCTCAACCTATGATTTATTTTCAATTTGTAAAAATGAAAAAACATCCTGCATATCAGATATTTATAATATGATTCATAACTAGCAAAATGACAGTTATGAAGTAGCAATGAAAATAATTTTATGGTTGGGTGTCACCATTTCTTACTTTTCTTTTGTGTTTCAGTGCCTAACAAAAACATATAATAGATAATACATAATTATTTGATATGTAGATAGATGAATGGATAAACATCATTATCTGCAATTATCTGCAGTATTGCATAAGTTCCTTGCAGCCCGGAAGTACTTGGGGTTTTGTGCTCTTTTTACTTTGATCTCTTAGAGCATTATCTTGCATTTAATAAATGCTTGATGAATTTCATCTTAATCAAAACCACAAAGATTAAGTTGGACTTGTAATGTCAGAGTTTTAAAATTGAACTAAAAAATATTGTAGTATATTTACTGGGCTAATTCTTATATGAGTAATTATATGGTATGGCCCTCTGAAACACTGCTCCCAGGTAATTAACTTATCCATTGCCTCAGCTGAAGATTAAAGGGTAGAGCTAGGAGGGAAGAGGGATTTCTCCCTCAAAAATCTAATTTCTAAGTCCATAGACTTTTCTTCTCTGACATTACTTCTTACTTCTGACATAAAATATTCTATTATGACACAATTCAATTTAACCACTGTGTTAGCATTATTGTGAATCCAAATTATAATTATTCATTTGGGAACATGTTCTAACTCTAATAATTCCAGAAATGCAAATAAAATTTACTTTGAGATATTCTTTTACAACAGTTAGTTTTGCAAATATCGTTAAAGGCAATAAAATTTAATTATGGAAGGACTATAGAAAACTCTACTGATATGCACCATATCTATAGGGTTATAATTTAGCTCAATCTTTTTTCAAAAGTAATATAGACTTTTATAGTGAAATGAAAGCTATTTTTAATCTTTAACATAGTAAGATGATTTTAGGATCACATTCTAAAGATATCATTTTTTGCTAGGGTGAAAAGATTTTTGTATAAAAATAAATTCACAGTGTGTATATATATATGTATGTATATATATATATATGTATACACACATACATACATATATATGTGTATATATGTATATATACTTCAGGACTCAGTGTATCCTTCAATAGTATTCCCTGTGGAAGCATTTGTAATAGAAATAAGTGGAAACAGCTCATGTCATGGAATATGACTATTATGATATATTGCTGTGTTGTAAGAAATGATGGAGTTTCAGAAATTAAAAAAAAGCACGTTAAAATTATATGAATTGATGTAAAGTGAAGTGAGCAGAACCAGGAGGCCACTGTATACAGTAACAACAATATTGTAATGATAATAGAATGTGAAAGATTTAGCAACTCTGATCAGTACAATGATTAACAATTCCAAGGGACTCCTGATGAAAAATTCTATCCATATCCAAAGAGAGAACTGATAAACTCCTAAATGCAGTTTCATTTTTTTTCATTTTCTTGCTTTTTTGCCACATGGTTATTATGGAAACATGTTTTATATGGCTTTCATGTATAATGAGTATCATATTGCATGCCTTCTCAGTGGGTGGAGATTGGGAGGAAGGAAGAGAATTTGGAATTTAAATTTTTAAATGAATATTAAAAAGGAATATAATTTTAAAAAATACAACTTATGCATTGATAAAATTTTTCATAATAATATTTAGTGTAACAACATCTTCATAAAATAGAAAGGAGAACACAAATAATAGAACAGTTTGATATTAAATTTGTTAAAGTTAATTTTTGTTAGATATAAATGAGAGAAGTTAATAATGTTAGGCTGAATCTATCTTTTGCTTTTTGCATGTGTATTTGGAAGTTTGTGACATGCTTATTGATTGTCAAGTATGTCTATACTATATACATTCATATGTATGTGTGCATATATTTATATCTATCTCTCTGTCTGTCTATACACATAAATGAATCTCATATTGCTTCACATTGTTCATGTAGCTCCATAGCTACATGCAAGTTTGAAATATTACATTTTTCGCAGGACTACTGGTCATTCACTTCCCTAGGCTTTTAGGATTAAGAACCTTCCTATTTCTGTAAAACCTGCTTCTACCTTCCTAGCATACCCTTTAGATTTCTAGCGATATAAAGTCCTTTCCTATATGAGCAAGGTGTTACAGTTACATACTCTTTCTGGCCACTAATCAAACATTTTGGTTAACAATGCCATTTGTTACCATTTGAAACATTGTACATTAGGCATCTTGTTATTTTCTTTCCTCTCTCTCCCTACATAATGTTATCCCCTCCACCCTCATGCTCTGGATCAGCATATTCTTGGTTTCCTGTATCTTGTTCTCTTTGCGAATCTAGCAGTCTGTGATACTAGTCTTTGAACTTTGATGAACTCTCTCTCTCATTCTCTCTCTCACTCTCTCTCTCTCTCTCTCTCTCTCTCTCTCTCTCTCTCTGTCTGTCTCTGTCTATCTGTCTGTCTCTGTCTCTCTCTGTCTCTGTCTCTGTCTCTCTGTGTCTCTCTGTCTCTGTCTCTGTCTCTCTCTGTCTCTGTCTCTCTCTTTGTCTCTCTCCTCATTAGGTCTTTTCAACTCAGTTCACCTTCTCTCCTTCAGACTCCCGTATTCCTGGGGCAATGTTAGTTAAGTTCACCTAATTTTCTTTTTAAAACTTTTTTTGAACTTCTTTTTAGAGTCCCAGTCAAAGAGCCACAATGCTAATGACATCTACTCTGTTCCATGGAAATCATCCTTATAGTGCTTTAAATTATGAAAACATATTTTTTACTCTGGAGTAATTTTCAAAAATAAAACCCTCTGTCTTGTTGTCACCCCTGAAATCAGTCACATTTTAGTTATGAGACTTTTTTTCATTGGTATCACAGTTCTAAATAGTGGGCCATTGTGATGTAGAGCTCAGGAAATGGCAATGCATTTCATGAAGTCAGGAGGGAATTAACTCACAATATGATAGAGTTCCTACCCCTAACAAGTTACCTGGAATACTACAGGCAATATCAGAAGGTATGATAAATTTGTTAAAATATTTTCTAAAGTAATCTAGGTCTTTTAGAGTTTGGCAAATGTATTTTGAATTTTAAAAACCTAATACTTCAGTTTCAAAGATATATTTCCATGGCACTGGCAAAATAAAAAGTATAACTAGATTTTCTGTTCAAAATTCAAATGTGTCATATTTTAACCTTGCTTTAACAAAGTAGTAGATTGAATTATTTATTGATTTTTTTTTCCTGAAACCTGGCCAGGATCTAACTACTTTTGTTTACTGATGACTTGTACCACTGCCCAGTTGAAATGAATTTTAGAAACAGCAAATGATCCTTTTAGCTGTGTTTTGCCAAGTGAAATGGAGTCTATTCCACTCTACTATTTAATAACATGTACAATTATGAAAGCTAATGGAGTATAAGAGAGACTGCTGGCTTATTTGAAATATTTTTTTTTCCCAAATTGGAAATAAGGCCAAATTTAGAATTCCATCATCACTTTACTTTTACTATTATATAAGGGCTTCAATTTCAATATGGCACCTTTAAAATGTCTCTTCTCTCTTTCTAATTACAATCAACTTTCAGACTCAGTCATAGAACCCCAGAATTGGAATAGACATTTGAGGTCATCTAGTCCAGTCTGCCTCCCAGTGTAGAAATCAATCTCATCTGCCACATCCTAGCCAGATGACCATCCAGCCTTTGACCATTTTCAGTGACAGGAAGAGGGGTTGCCTATTCTATTTTAGACAGATCTCTCAGAAAGATATTCCCTTTTATGAGTAAAAAATATGATTTCATCTACTGGACCCAATTTATTCCTCTTAGGACAACAAAAAAATTATCTAATTTTCTATTTTATAATGATGCATCCAAAAATTTTAAAGTTGAGCCAGCAGACCTGAGGAAACAGAGTCACAGGGCCACCATTCTCTGTCTCTAAGGCAGCATGGTTACTTTAGGCTCATTAATGGTCCATTCCAGCCCTCCCCACACACACATTAAACCCACCCCATCCCTGCTCAAGCAGGCCTGACCCAGTTCTCCCCTTGGCTAGGGCTGTTGGTGGACTGGGAGGAATAGTACAGCCTGCAATATTTTGTGGACAAATTGGAACTGTCTCCTGGGGCAGGCCCTGAATGAAAAGGCTGGGCTTTTCAAAGTGGCCAGCCACCCAATCTGCCACCCATTCTACTTGCTTCAGTCTCCTTCCTTCAGGACAAATGAGGAAGTGAACAACTCCTCAGGATGGGTACTACTGACTGCTCTTTGGTAGCAGACCAGGGTTTTTGTTTTTGTTTTTAACTTTCCCTGAAGACTTTTTCTTGTAAAAAATTCAGGATCAGCACCTAGAAGCAAGAAATCTCCAAGATCAGGACATTGCCAGTGGGGCCTCCCTCAGTGATGAGATGGAGGCAGTGGAATGGACTTTTGTCAGGGAGATCTCAAAGGATTATGTACCTGGATGTGGATTACGTACCTGGCAGCAGGGACTGTGATCAGGGGGTGGTGAGAATAATCCACTCTGCTCTGCCATGGTTGGAAAGTAAAGCAAGAAATGCTGCTCTCCCCACTGTTGCATGGGACCCTGACATTTCTTACAGTAGTTGTTTGAGTTCCATAGAACAAAGCACCTCTTGGGGTGATTTGCAAAGCTTCTAGGAGGCTCTGCCTAGTCTGACACTTTGAACACCGTGGAAATTTTAGAGCAGTGGGCAGCACTAGGGACACATGAAAGTGATCCTGATTAAATGGATGTGTCACAACCTATTGCTGCTCTCTGCAGTCTGGTAGTTTAACCAGTATGAAGGAAACTGCTGCCATTTCACCCTTTATGACCAGTCTTAGCTATGAGAATATTTTTAAGCTTGTTTTTCAAGAAGTACCAGTACAATAAATAACAAAGGATGTTGTACCTCACACCATATTTTTTTAAATATAATGAAGAAAATACTAGCTGCAAACCTGTAAAAAAAAGGCAATTTTGCTCTGAATGCTGAAAACTCTGGAGGATTCTCCAAGATGATCATAGCACATCTACTTCAAGATGCCACTGGAGTAAATATCATTGCAAAGAAATTTCTTGTTCCTGGAATAGATGATGCTCAAAAAAAAAAAAAAAACCTTTCAGGATTTAAGAATACATTGGGGAAGGTTCAGATCTAAAAGAGACTGGATATTTAACAGAAGTAAATGGCTTTAATCTTAATAATTGTAAAACACTAATTCAGACCAAGTACTCTGGATCCTCAGTTCTCTGACACAGCAAGCAGCTCATTTACGTACAACTTGTTTTTGAAGAAGACTCTTTCCAATGGAAATGCCCAATACATAACAAACAAAAGAAAGAAAAATATTATACTGCCCAGAATCTAAAAAAAAAGATATTTTAAAGAAAAATATTTTTCTTTTTGAGGTAAATCTTACATTTTTCTACTGATGTGGTGCTAGAAACTTTAAATAATAGACATCTTTGAGGTGAGAAATCAAATTCTCAGTTGTATTTTCCTATGGCTACCACTTGGCATTTGAATTAATTGTGGGTAAAAATAGTTACTTAGTTACTTTCATTTGAAGAGTTTGCTCTCCACTTTTAAATGCAATATTTTCTTTGTCATTACCAAGCAAAGGGAGGCTTCTTCCACAAACTTTACTTAGTTTTCTAGTTAATAAATACTTCATCAAAGCCTTGAAAAGGAATGCATTGCCAGTATAAAGTTTGGAGATGCCATTTATTTTTTTGACAAAGTTGCCAGGCCCCTGTTCTCAGGCAGCCATTCAAGATGCAGCCTTATATAGCCTTCCTTTGGAGCTCATTCTATGGTAGCAGCATGAGTTTAATACCACAAATGACTGAAGGAAGAAAAAAAAATAACACCTCTTCTTCAGATGGCTCCCCCATGTCTTGACTCATTTGTTGACCTTATGTTGCTGAATAGGAGAACTAGAAATTCTTAGGAAAAGTTCCAGCTGTGACCAGATGTTCTAAAATATGAATTTTCAGTGTCAGTCTGTTCAACATACTTATTTTCTTTATTTTCAGATAACATACTGTGGCTAATTCAGAATAATGTCACCGTACACATGTCTGCTTGAATGCTATGATCCTTGTTTGGAATATGTTAAAATAGTGTTCTTAGTAGGTTTAAAATATACTCTAACTAAAAAATGAAGGAAAACTTAAAAGTATCTCTCCAAACTATCTTAGCCCTAATTAAGCTGTTTTTCCGTAAAATATTTTCTTTTTATTTTTTTTACAAAAAAAAAAAAGTGGAGACATCTCCATCTTCTGTTTAAACATAAAACTCACTGCTGTGCATTGTGCTCTAAATCTGGGATAATTTGACATTTTCCTACCTAACTGCTGAGCTTGACAAAGCAGCAATCATGGACAATGACTTTATTCCATTTTAAACTTTGTTTCATGGAACATCCAAATGCAAACTTCCTCTAGGTCTCCAATGAAGAATCACTCTTGTTAAAAATGATAAATAGCCAACAAATCCACAATGTCTCTTTTAACATGTGATCAAATAAAGTTCCCTGAATAAAAAAAATATAAAAGTTATTATTTCCTTTGTAATTTTGTCCTTTTACAGTCTGCTATAGTTTCCACTACTCTTGACAATTCTTCATATGACTTATTTTTACATATCTTCAGAATTTCCTTATCCTCTCAGTGCTCCTTCTTTTTGTCAATATTACTCAAATATATTGCTGCTAAGAAATAGAATACTGATTCTCATGAGATACAATAGCCATATTTTTTTTTCTCTAAGCCTTATTATTTTTTAAGCGTAAACACTTTTGTGAAACCTTTTTGTATCAATGCATTTGGTTTATAGCTTATTGAGAACTGCCTGAATCACTGAAAAGTTAAGTAACTTCCTCAGAGCCACACAGCCAGGATATAAAAGGTAGAACATCAACTTGGGTCTTTCTAATTCTGCTGTTGGCCCTCTATCACTATAATGCATTAACATTGTTACACATTATGCTTTGTCTCTATTACCTGAGTTGCCTTTGGTAAATTACTTACATTCTCTGAGCTCCAGAATACTTATATATAAAAGGATTTAACTAGAACTAGGTGATCTATAATCTTTCTTTCAGCTCTAAATATATGATCCAGTATGTTTTAGAAGATAGAGTTAAAGATTAAACTTGTGATTTCATTGGTATTAAACACTTGCTTTGGGCCAGGTACTGTGTTAATTGTTGAAGATATAAATAAGAAAAAGACAGACCCTAGCCTCAAGGGACTTACAATCTAACTGGGGAAGACAACACCCAAAAGGAAGTTCAAAAGTAGGGAGGAGATATGCAGGGAAAGAAGGTACCTTGACACTGTGGCATGATGGATTCCAAACCAAAGAGAGCAACTTGTGGAAAATTGAGAGTTGATTGGTCTTGGAATCCTCTTTAGTGGAGGTTTTGGGAGTCCTTTGATACACCTTTCAGCCCTTGAATCTGAGGGACTAAGTACACCTAATGTAGTGATGAAGTGTGAGAACCAAAGTTGGTGAAATCTTGCAGGATGATGATTTTCCTGATGATATTTTCGTGGAACATGATCATTGTAGAGTCCAGTGCAAGTTTTACAGATAAGGAAACTACTAAATAGTGATAGTTAGCATTTTATATTTATTTTTGTAAAATGCAATTTAAAGTCATTTGATCCTCACAATAATGTTGTGAGAGATTTTTCTCACTTTGCTGATAAGAAAACTGAGACTGAGAGACTTTAAGTGATTTGCACAGCCTTACAAGTCACATATTGACTTAGAAAATCATATGTTGATAGTATCTCCATTTTATTATATTTTAATGTATTTTGGTAAATTATTTGGTATATCCTTTCCAATTACTTTTTAATGTGGAACTAGCCCCACGGGGGAGTGTCATGGTCCTAAAAGGCCCTGTAGTCAGCATGTCTGATGCCACCAATTTGGAGTACTGAGAGATTGTGATTTAATTTTAGTCAATGTATCAAAGGCAGGGCATGAACCCAGATAGTTCATACTACAAGAACAACCCTCAATGTACTATGCCATGCTTTCTCTGTATAACTTCTCTCAACTCACTTAAATCCCTTATCTATTTAAGTAGCTCAGTAACTCCACTGACTCCCATTATATTTGTGGTCAACACTGCAAACATTTTATTTCATCCAAAATAAAATAACCTAAAATTAAAGATATCCTGGGAGAAATGTAGAGGAAAGAAAATAATGAAATTCTCATGGAAAATACTTCCTTAAGTATTAACTAAAACTGTTCAGTAACAGTGAAACCATTTAGTAATGGCAACTGCTAAAGCAATTATTTTTTATATGGAAAATGTCTATATGTCACAGTCAATTATATCAGACATACCCACATGGATTATACAGTACAGAAAAGAGTCCTCTTGGTGACCATCAAAACTTGACATTCGTGATTGCTCTCTAATGTAGCAAGAAGTCAATAGGAACTTTGGGATATGCTGTCAAAAAGAGACAAATTGAGGTTAAAAATGTATTCACTCCTTTAAATATGTGAGTTCTGTGTCACAATTGGAAACAGCTTATTTTTGAGAGCTTTTAAGAATAACCAATGTTAAAATCTGACTTTAAATCTTAACAACTAAGTCATCAAGGGCGGCTAAACATTTCTCAAAGAAAGTCTATTATCAGCTCACCCTGTTCTTTGCTTTGTTCTGGGCACCAACAAACACTTTGTGTGAAAGAATGCCATACATGTTACTCCGTCTTTACCTTGCATTGTGGTAAAACTCTGACTTTGATATCTGTATATTGAAAAAAAAATCAATATTGGAAAGTATCCACATAAAGAATTTAAAAACAAAAGCTATAGGAGGGTTCCAAAAATGTGAGAATGAAAACAAATCTGACTTTCAATTTCGTATTCTTTGCATTAGCCCATGGAACAGGACTTGTAGTACTCTGAAGATCTTTGATATTAAGTCCTGACAATTGGAATTCTCAGAATGAAGGCAAAAAAGCCCTTCTACTGATAGTTTTCAACATTTGATTCACCATTCACACTCTGTCCATCAGAAATAAATCTTTTCCCCATGCCCCGTGGCTTGTAGAGCCCTTCAAAAAAAAAAAGTGAGGTTTATAGATGCATACTATTAAAAAAAATGTGGATTCTTTGCATTGTTTCCCTAGTAGAAGATCATGCTTGGAATGATGACCAAGAACTGTAAGTCTTTCCTCAGAAACACTCCAAACACCATCTACAAATGAGACATTCTTTTTAGGTCAATGAGCTCCTTTTTGTGGAAAGATATATTCCTATGAAAACTTTGCCAATTCATTTTTCATATGTTAGTTCTACTTCTTCTCACTTGAAATTGATAAGTGTGATCTGATTATAGAGTTTTTAAAATATCTAATTGAGTTGAGGTGATAAAGAAGAAAAAAAGACATTCATGCTAGCAAATGACTCTGACTGGATCCAACCCTCTTTCCATATGTACTATAAGTATTTTTGGATTCTTACACTGTAATATTTAATTAAAAAACCAAGTTTTCAAGGGTTCATTTATTTGTTTTCTTATTTAGTTCCTACATATATTAAATTCTAATCTCTGTTAAAAATGTCTAGCAAAGAAATATTTCTTAAGAACCTATGAAAATTAAGATTATGGGAAATCCCTTGCAAAGCAAATTCCAAGAAATTCAAGATTTGGCAGAAATGTTTAATAAGAAGCAGTCTGGAATAGTGGATAGCACATCAGATTTGGAGTCCATGAGACATTAGCCCAAATCCAATCTCAATCACTTCCTCTATGTGTGACTTGGGGAAATCAATTTTACCTCTGTAACACAGTTGCTGTTGTTTTTAATGTATAATATTAGAACTTTGTATGCAATGGCCTCTAAGGTCCATTTTAAGTCTAAATCTATGACCCTTTGATCAGAGCTTAAAGCCTGGCTCTGAAACTGTGGGAACAAAAAGTGACAATTCTCTGGGCCAGGGTTTTCTCATAACTAAAGTGAGGGCACTAAATTATCTCTAACAGACCATTCAGATCTAAATCTATGATCCAGTTTAAAACAATCCCTATATTTAGCTTCTAGAATAATAACAGTCCTTGGGGTTGTGTAGTAAGAAAAATAAGTGGGCACACACTTTTTTTTCCCTTCAAACTTTTGTCTCAATTACAATTTAAGTGAATTTATAAGTTTAAAGTTTGCATCAATTAGGACAAAACACTTCTGGAATTTACAGCAATAAAAGCATATATTAGCAAAACTCTTCTTCAGATTTTTGAAGCTATCGTCAGTGCTTTTAGCACCAGAGAGGGTATAAAAACCCAGTTTTTCAAGCAGAGCAGGGAGGCAGTCCTTCGATGTAAAGCCTAATGAGGTCAGCAACAGCCTTCCAAAGTTCCACACCAGATTTTTTAAAGGTTCTATTACTCCTCAAATTTCCTTAGAACACTTTGTCTGGATCTCTGCTTTTACCCACAGACAGACTTTTGTGTTCCCATAAATTTAGGGAATACCCTCTCACTATCAAGGCAGACTATCAGGTCTTCTCTAATTTACAGTTTCAGATATTTGCCTGAAGTATTGGAAGCTTAAATTGTTTTGTTGCCATCAGAGTCTGAAAAAAGAAACTCAGTATTTTGTTTAATTCCAACAAGAGGTCACTGTCTACTACATGTGATAGATCAAAGCCTTACAGATAGTAGATGTTTAATAAACATGTGTCGATTGAATTCATGGAGATTGTCAAGAAATCACTGTCATCTTTTATATATATATTACGTTCATGTGAGTCTGTGTGTGTGTGTGTGCGTGTGTGTGTGTGCGCTGATCTCCAAAGTCATACCCTCAGGTTGGTAGTATGATTCTTATTCTCTCAATTTTAGGAAACAGGTTAAGAAAATGTAGTGATGAGTTAAAGGTCACAGAGATAAAGAACAAACTTTAGAAAACATCAATCCTCTTTACCCTTTTTTCTTCAGATGAAGAAATACAAGCTATAGAGGTTTTGGCCTAACCAACTTAACAAAATTGCTAAGTATCAAATATAGTTTGTCAATCCAAATCTGCTATCTGTCAGTCTAGTGATTCTGGAGATCTCCTGATCCTTGTCCTCCCTTTAACAGGAAAGATCAGGAAAGACCTTCACTGCTAACTATAATCCTAAGTATACAATACTATGACATGGAATTCAAGTGACTTACCCAAGATTAAATAGTTACTATGTATAAGAGGTAGAACTTTGACCCAATCTTTTCTTAATCTCTGAAAATGATGAAGATTATGGTTTAATATTGAATTTTGAAAATAAATGAGGTTATGATTTAGTTTCATCTCTCATGCCTAATAACCAGGCACATTTCCATGTACTCTTAAAATCAAAAATAGTGTTTTTAAACTATTTAAATTTTTCTACCCTTCAGATATTTTCATATGACTTCTGGTCTTTGAAAAAAATATTTTTATTGCTATCATTTGTTGCACATCCTCTTTATTTCTTAATATTTTACCTCTTCCTCCCAAACCTGAAAGTCATCCTTCAAGAATGGCTGTAAAACAGGGTAGCTAGGTGGCACCGTGAATAGAGCACCAGCCGTGGAGTCAGGAGGACCTGAGTTCACACAGACACTTAATACTTACTAGCTTTATGACCTTGGGCAGGTTCCTTAACCCCAATTTCCCTGACTTCTCCTCTGCAAAAAAAAAAAAAAAAAGAATGACTATAAAGAGGGAAAGCATTTGAGAAGGACTAACCAATATACCAGTCAAATCTGATCTGTGTATATATATATATGTATGTATGTATGTATGCATGTATGTATATGTGTATATGTATATATGTATATGCAAATAAATATAAATATGCACATATTTCTCCATATTCTCCCACTGCAGCAAAGAAAGGTACAAAGAGAGATAGAGTCTCTTATTCCTCTGTCCTCTTTTTTTTTTTTTAAGTAAGCTAGGTCATTATAATTACAAAACATTTATTTTCTGTTTTTGTAGTTGTCCATTAGATTAACATTGTTGTCACTGTGTACATCGTTTCCCTTTTTCTGCTTACTTACTTGCCTCTTTGCCTGTTCTTTAAAAGTCTCATCAGTGTAAATGTTAAGGACAAATAGAATTCTCCAGGATGCTGAACATTCCCAGTGGATATATGTGTTATTTTGTAGAGAAAAGAAAAATTTCCCTCCTACTGTTAATGTGATCGGTTTATCTCCCATTCTTTCTCTCTGGGTATTTTGCACTGCTGTTACAATGTTTAGTAATTTTCTTTCTTCCTTGGAAATTTAGATATTTCTGAGATAGAGCCTCCTTTCCATTCTGCACAATATTACTTTTATTTTGTACTTGTTATCACTTTGGGGAGGGGAATATGGTAGGTCAGGCACCTAGATTGCAATCTGTTTTGAGTGACCTCTGATGTCTTGTTTAGTATGACATCCATAAGATCCGCAAGATTATAACAAATAATCTTATTGTTCTTTACAGTTTTCTAGTGACAGATGTTCTCCTCCTCTATTGTAACAATTATCTCTTACCTCTTCCACGAGATGCTCAAGCCCATTCTGACTCTCCCTGTCTCGTCTCAATCTAATCCTTTCTCACCTCAGAATTTCATCATTTGGAATATTGTCCCTTCCTATTCAATTGATCTTATGCCCTCTATGGATTCATTTATACATATACTGAGATATGTGCTTGTTTGCATATGTAAACCCTCTTATATAAATTTATGT
>CM053590.1:153510879-153523616 GCA_028646515.1 Pseudochirops corinnae | reverse complement strand
GGGTGCTCTGGCTGCGCTCTCCTCCTCCCTCTCTCTCCCATGATCTTTCTTTTCCCCAAAAAAGGAATCTAGTGTTTGGGAGCTGTTCTTACTTTGCTTTTTATGCTTATTCTTACTCATGGTTGTTCAGACTGTGAATTTTTTTTTAAAAATCTCTGTGGGGCTCTGGTTCCAGAAGGGAAAGCTCTGTCCCAAATTGCTGGGGTCCTCCCGGCTTCCGTAGACTTCTGGCTTACTGGATAATGAAGACTCCAAGACCGAGGCCTAAGACGATGATCCGGATCCAGGCCACTCAATGTAAGAGCACTGGCCTGAAAACAATCGCTCAGTCCCCCTTCTGTCTCCAGCCCACGGGCTGTAAGCTACAAAGCAGAGGCGGGTGCAAAACCTCTGCCTTTTGCTTTTCCACTCTGGAGACCTTTTTCCGGACTGCTTATCTCCCCCTTTCACAATCCCCACTCGCAGCTGGTGCTAATCTCCGCTCACCTGCGAAGCTTCTCCCACCCAGCCGCCCCCGGGGCACAGCTGCGGCTTCAGGCCAGGCTGGTTGCAGTTCACAGTGCTGATATGGTTTCTCGTAGCCGAGCTGACTTTAGTGGGAAGTATCCTTGTGTGCGTTTTGAAGATCTAGGATTGGTTTAGAGTCCTATTTTATGGATATTTTGGGGTGGCTATGTGAGAGCTGCGATATGTTGCTGCTGCTACGCCACCATCTTGGCTCCGCCCCCTTGGGGATTTTTTTCAAGAGGTGATTGATGAATTCTTTAAAGTTCCATTTTGCTCTCTGATTCTAAAATTTCAGGGCAATTTCCTCGAGAATTTCTTGAAGGATGCTTTTTAAGTTCTTTTTTTGATCATGACTTTCAGGTAGTCCAATAATTTTTAAATAGTCTCTCCTGGATCAATTTTCCAGGCCAGTGGTTTTTTCAAGGACATAATTCATATTGCCTTTTATTATTTTTTTCATTTGTTTGGATATGTTTAATAGTATCTTGATTTCTCATAAAGTCATTTGCTTCCATACGTTCTACTCTAATTTTTCAGAATTAGAATTATTCTCTTCAGAAAACTTTTGAGATTCTTTTTCCATCTGGCAAATTTGACTTTTTAGGGCATTCTTCTCCTCATTTGGCTTTTTGGGCCTTCTTTGCTATTTGAGTTAATCTATTTTTTAAGGTATTGTTTTATTCAGTCAGGTTGTTGACTCTCTTTTCATGATTTTCTTGCATCATTCTCATTTCTCTTCCCAATCTTCCCTCTACTTCTCTTATTTGGATTTCAAAATCCTTCTTACACTGCTCTATGGCTTGTAACCAGTCCATATTTTTCTTGGAGTTTTTGGTGTGGAATTTCTGACTGTGTTGTCTTCCTCTCTTTCTATGCTTTGATTCTTTGTGTCGCCAATGAAAAAATCTAAAACTTGGTTCCTCTTCTTACTTTGCTTCCTTTGCCTGCTCATGTTGCCAGTCAATTACTTGATTTATTAGCTCTGTGGAGCTCTGCTTCCAGAGGGAAAAGCTCTGTCCCAAATCACTGGGGTTTTCACAGCTGCCAGAGCTATTGGCATGCTGCTGTTTTTTTTTTTGCAGCCCCCACCAGCTTTGACTCACTGAAAATGCACCCTAGGAACGCCACTCAAATCCATTATTTGGATCCAGGCCATTCAACACAAGAGTACTCAGCCTCTGAATGACCTCTTGGCCATTCTGCAGGCGGGGAGCTCTGAAGCAGCAATGTGGAGGTGGTGGCAGGGCCACCACTTCTGCCGCTTTCTTGTCCTGGAGACAGTTTGGCCGGACTTTTTTTTACCCCCAAATTTAGCTTAGTTCCACTGACATTTCACTTTGTCCTTTTTTCTTATGGCTTGTTAATTCTGGAAATTGCCACAACAGCTGCTCATCCACTCTCCTGAAGGCTCCAGCTCTGCCTCATCCTGGCCACCCCAGGGCCAAGCCACAGTTTCAGGGTGGGCTAGTTTCAGCTCCCAGTTTGCTGCAATGAGCCCTTCCTGCCAGGCTGCCTTCCATGGGAGATGTTTTTTTTTCTGTATTTTTGTCAATTTTGGAGCCCTAAAATATGTTTAGAGTCATATTTTATGGGTATTTGAGGTGGCTATGTGGGAGCTACAGAAATTTGTTGCTTCTATGTTGCTATCTTGGCTCTGTCTCTCTGGCGTTTTTTATTTTTTTATTTTTTTTGAGAGAGAGAGAGAGAGAAAGAGAGAGAGGGAGAGAGAGAGAGAGAGAGAGAGAGAGAGAGAGAGAGAGAGAGAGAGAGAGAGAGTTTCCCAACATCTGGAAGCTGAGTGAGAACAGAGTTGGAGTTTTTCTTGAGATCAGAACCTGGTGAAGGCTGAAGTTGCTGCCTGGAAGGCTGAGATTCCTTCTGTGTCCTAGGGCCATCAGAAGTGTTAGAGGACTGAAGAAATATGGCCAGGATAAGTCTTTGTTTTTTGTGGCTTGGTGGATCCTTGAATTCCCAGCAACAGAATTGGTGAAGGATTTGAGATGTGCTGGACCCTCTGAGTTTCAGTGTGTAAAAAGAACTGCCTGAAGGACTGGACAGGAACTTGGGAGCTGTCTGCCCCTGAATCCAGGTGACATTTTGGTGGATTCAGGTAGGAGCTGGCACCATGGAAGGTGATCCAGGGAACCTGAGAGACCACCCTGAGTCAAGATGAAGAAAAGGCCTCTCCTTGGATATAGAATTCCTGATGAAATTGAAGTTTGCCAGGCACTGAGGGGTGGAGGCATTGTGTAATTTTCTAATGACGGTACTTAGTGATTAATGATATTTAGTAATTGTGAATCTAGATAAGTGAATGATTAAGTTAATCTATAATTTCCCCATGCGTGGATTATTGTACTGTGGAATGATTTAATGATTAAGTAAGGAGGGTTTCCCCCTTAGGGAAACCAGATCATTACTCTTTTGTTCTTTGTTCCAAATATTGTGGCCACTGGAATGAAAATTGTGTGGCCATTCTAATGTTAAGGTGTTGTGAACACTATATTGTGATTTTCTGTGATAAGATATAATGTTGTAGATATTATATTGTGATTTATTGTGAATGTTTGCTTTGATTTGTAATGGAGTAAATGGAATGTTCCCTATCCTGTGTAATCTGAACCTTAAAAGCTGTTCAGAGTAGCATTCTTCTGGGAAGCTGCTCATGCATGGTGTTACAGGTAGGAAGGAAGAAAAAAGGAAAGAAGGAAGGAAGGAAGAAAGGAAGTAAAAAGGAAAGAAAGAGGGAGAGAGACAGAGAGAGAGAAAGAAAGAAAGAAAGAAAGAAAGAAAGAAAGAAAGAAAGAAAGAAAAGCTTGAAGGGAGAGAGAGAGAGGAAGGAAGGAAGGGAGGAAGGAAGGAAGGGAGGGAGGAAGGAAGGAAGGAAAGAAAGAAGGAGAACAGCAGGAAGGAAGAAAAAAAACAAGAAAAATTCAGTGAATCTTTGATACAAATGAGAATTGGAAAAATGTGGAATGAACTGAAGTATCATAGGCTGATTGCACATGTTTCAAAATTTTGCCAAAGGCTTGCGTAGATATCAGCTTGAGAAAGCATTGCTTGATGAATATTATCTTATGTATAAACTAAACCACAGATACACTGATGATCAGTCAAGATAATGTGCATGGAAGTATTTTCTAATAATAAAACACTATAGAATTATGAAGTATTATTACTACCATAGAATATTTTTAATGATTTAATTCATATGAAAACAAGACAAAATTAATCATTGCACATATCAGAAAATGACAATATTGACTATGTCTAATTCATATTCATGAAATGTTTATGGTGAAAAATGAACTGTAACATTAGTGAGGACACATGAGATATAAGTGTGTACAATAAGTTTATCAAAATATGATAGCATGTTAATCCAATAGTTTTATTTCTGCTCTGCTAAATTAAATATACAAATATGTTATTATAGCTGTTTGCTCATACTCAATTTGGTTGACATTAAATTAATGAACTAATTAGTCTCCATTGTTTAAATGGGCTCTTTTTTGACGAGCAGCACAGTTTTTAAGCTTTTGAATGGCAGGTACACCTGATTCCTTGCTCAGGAGAATAACCTGAGTGAGACAGTGTACCTGAAGTTGTAGCACTTCTCCATTTTAAAGAGTGTGGTTATAAATAACATTGACAGTAGAAGATTTCAGGACTGTAGAAAGCCCGAGGCAAATAGATTATGTCCAGGTATGGAAAAATACACAGATTCACATGAAGCATTATTCAATCAATGTTCATGCTAGTTAATTTATCCTAAAGTTGCACATCCTTTTTAAAAATAACTTTGGAGGTTGTTCTTAGCTCAGTAGATATTTGATTATGATGGGAAGCCTTCCCATATGAGTTATACCTTTTGTACCAATAAATTCTATTTATATAACTGATAGACATGATAAAAATATGAATTGTTCTTGGTATTTAATAGTTCAAAGCAATATAAACTGTGGCAAAAAGATAATGCTGTCACAGATTATTTACTCTAGCATACAGCCATTGTAAATTTACAACTTGGCTTTTGCAATACACCTAGTTAGGTGAATGATCAAAATCTTTTTGAAGGGGTAAAGATTTGTCTCAGAAACTCAGGGGGTTATTCAGATTTAGGGAACTCTTTCAAGGCTTCAGCTATTTCACTTTCATCTTATTTATGTAATTAACACTTTTTTTCTCCCTTTGTTGAATTCAATTCATACTTATTACTATACATTTTTGAAGGTTATTCATTTTGTGATTCTTTCTATTTATACATTTCAGGTGAGAGCAGTAAAAAAGAAAATAACTTTGTCAGGAAATTTGTAGTTGTTCAGTCTGACTCTTCAGGACTCCTTGTGGGTTTTTTGTTTGTTTGCTTGTTTTTTTATCGAGATGCTTGAGTGGCTTGCCATATCCCTCTTTAGCTCATTTTATAGATAAGAAAACTGAGGCACACAGTTTTAAGTGACTTGCCCAGGGTCATATATAGCTAATAAGTATCAGAGAAAGCATGCAATTTGCCAAGATCACATAGGCAACAAATGTCAGGGCTAGCCTCTGACTCCACTTATGGCATTCTTTCCACTTTATCTCTGTGTCCATGGTCTCTGATTTGTCTGGGGCTTAGTTTCCTCAACTGAAAATGGAGGGATTTGTACTTTTAGACACCCTCTCTCTCTAAATCCATTATCCTAACTTCATTCCACTTATAATAGTGGTCCTATTATATTCTGCCTTAGAAAAATGCCTTAAAATTGAGACAGGTCCCCTGCAGTTAGTTCCTATTCTACAGAAAGTTAAATGACTATTCCAAGGTGGCCCTTATCAGTCTACCTATAATGTATACTACCCATGTCTGATCTGTTGTAAGAGTAAAAGACTAAATAAAAATGGTTAATATTGGCCACAGAAGGCCACTATTTGCTCCTGCTGCCATTTAAAGTAACATCATTCCTAGGAGGCTTCCATATCTTAGAAGCCATGTTGTGACAAGAAACAATAAGTTGAAGCATCACCCTGGTGACTTAAGTTCTTTCCTTTTTACAGTAAGACTGTGTAATAGTGGTATTACCAATATTTACCACAAATTCCTTTTTAACTACATGTGGTAGGGTAGATTTTTTCCTAAAAATTGAGAGAGCTGGGTCTTGATTGACCAGGATTTAGGATTAAGCTATGTCTCTCTCATACTACTGGCTGGTAGCCTCTAGTTTTATTGACATGGCTTCCTTCATGGCTTCAGCACAAAGATCACACAGATGGTTACCACACAGTGTCCTGCAGAACCAACCCATTTACATATGGAGAAAACATAGGTTATATCTACTAAAACTAAGTGCTATTGTGTTTCTAACCATGTCCTTATTATTTTAGAGTGAAGCAAACCTCCTTTTGTTAATTGTTCAATGACATAATAGTGACTCATATCATCTCAGCATCCAACCTGAAATAACCCCATCCCTAACATACCTCTATACCACTATAAATCCTTGTAGAATGGAAAAGTAAGGAAGGACTGATTCTGTTGCATTATTGCAGAAGTGAAATATCTGATCTCTTAAAACAATCCTTGAATGACGAGTCAAAGTCTCAGAACAAATTCAATATTAGTAATGCAGTCAAAGTTATCTCTGGGAGATTTTGCCATCACTGTCTTTGACCTCATCAGAATGCTGATCTATCTCATGATGATAGCAGCAAGAACTAGCCACAAGCTATTACAACATAGGAATACAAATAAATACAGTATTCTTTCCTAGCTGCTTCCTGTATAGTAATACACTGTGGAACACACAAAGATATATCCACATACAGCCAATTTCTCCCTGGGAACCCTAGCTCATGAATGACACATGTCTTAAAGACTTCCTGTGTCTTATTCCTACTAAAGGAAATAAAAATTTTCTGGTCATCACACTTAGATCCAACAGCACTCTCATTTCTCTTTAAATATTCTCTCTACCCTTATGAATAGAGTATTGCTAAATGCAGCCCATCAGGAGATCCTTGATTGTTGTAGGCCAGGACCACAATGTTGAGTCAAATTACTACCTTCAGTTTCATCAGAACTACTGTCCATAGTGCTGATCATTTCTCTGCTAATGGTAAGAAAGGAAATACTATAGTATAAAGGTATATTGACATGACCCCTATAGAAGTATTTAGTACACTCATCTGTTCTTTCCTATCCATATCATACCACATTCATATATTTCAAAGACTTTAATAGTATAATATGCTGACCTTCATATGAAAACCAATTTTGATCAATGGGCCTGAAAACTCCAACATGTTGGGTAAAGCAGATGGACAGAATGCACTGAACCTAGTGATGGAGAGAGAATTGATCCCCAACTATGCGTATAACCTTTTATTGGGGAGTCATTAAGGAAATGGATAACCCAGTGGAAAATTTGATTTTTTTTTACTGAAACTCAAACTGCATTCCAATGGGATTTTAATAGAAACCTTACTCAACTAGAAATCTTTAGTGGTTTATGTACCTAGAAATTATTATTAAAATATTCACCTAAAAGTTGTGATTTGGAAAATTGGAATATATTTTAGAAAGCTTTAGTTATCAGATACAAATGTTTAGTGGAAATACAAGACAATTTGGGATGAGGGTTATTATTATCTACAGAGAGTAGTAAATACAGAAATATTTTGAGTACTTTAATGCTTATTATTGTCAAAGAGTGTTAGAAGAGTATACATCTTAGTGACATTTTCTGTTTAATATAATATGAACACATTATAAAAATATACAGTGGAATTTAATCTTTCTCCAGGAATTTTAATCATTTGAGTCAATTTTATATGTACTACTTTAATCAAACAGTTGCTCTATCAGCTCTATTTGGTCAAATTTTTCAGTTATTAGAGGTTCACTGATTTCAGTTTTTTTTTTATTTTAATGAACTTTTTTTGCAATTGCATAGTTTTAAATGATCTGTTAATTATATATATGTATATAATATTACATAATATATTATATATATACACACACATATATATTACTAGAGATTTTGGCATTTAAAATGTCAGTTGTTTAATTTTGAAAAGTGGTTATTAACATTACAAAAATATACGATGAAGTTTTGCATTATATTCTGCTTGGCTCAGTTATTTAAATTTTATATAAAAGGTCTTCAACAATTATATCAACACAATATAAGGCTATGAAATCTCCATACATAATACTCATTTTTCTACTTGGAAATTAAACCTAACTAAAACCTTCACAAATCTACATACTCCACCCTCCTGGGGCTTCAATATGGGAATGAGTGGAATGAATTCCCTTACAAATTAATAAGTCACAGATATGAAACTTTCTTTGTGAATTAATAAAATATGAAGTAAAGGCTAAGGATTTGGAAATACACACATATACATACATACATACATATGTATGTGTGTGTATATATACATATACATATAGATATATACACACACACGTATGTGTATATATATATATATATATAATTCCAATGAGTGTAGAAAGGATGGGAATAAAAGAGAGCAAAAGATTAGTCATTATGTGTAGACATTATTCCATACTTAGAGCAGGATGTGAAAAAAAAACTCTTTATATGTTATGAAGCCCTCCAACATCTAGAACAAGCCTTCTTAAACTTTTTCCCCTTGAAACCCCTAATTTAGCAGCACTTCTTAGATTAACTTATTCGTGTCTTCTCAGAATATTTTTTTTACTTCATTAAATAAAATACATTAAGTTACAAGAGTAACCAATTTTATTGAAATTCAATTATCTAATCTACATATTTATTTATATTTATAGATAATTATCTATCTATATATAATATATCTACCTTTCTATAATATATATGTGTGTATCTATGTATATGTGAGTATGTGTATACCCACTTAAGAACCATGTTAAGAACTCCTGATCTAGAATGCTATTCCATTTTAATTATTTCAGTTGATCAAATGTGTTTAAGTATGAACAAGAGAAATGCACTGCTGTGATAAGCAGAATAAGACTCCAATTTGTTACTTGCTCCACAGAGACAGATAGATAGATAGCTTGTAGATTGTATTTGAGCTCTGCATGTGTGTGTGTGTGTGTGTGTGTGTGTGTGCAGTAAAATAGAACTCAGCAAATAACAAGAAAGGTTTCTTTGTCATAAGGGTTAATTGAACGTGATTGAATGCTAGATCAGAATCTAGAGAAAGGTTGTAAAATAATCTTCTCTGGAGGCTTTGAAACAGGAAACAGATACTTCTCAGGGGAGACTTAGAAACTGTTCTGTTGGGGGCAGAGTCAAGATGGTGGCTTAGAAGCAGCAAAAATCCTCAGCTCTCCCCATAACTATGTCAAATACTTATATAATATTACTCTAAACAAATTTTAAAGCTCCAGAACTCACAAAATGACAGAGTAACAAAGCTACTGCTAAAGGCAGCCTGGCAGGCAGATGGGAAGGGGTTCATCACAGCAGGTTGGCAGCCCAGACCAGCACCACGTGAACCAGGGGCTGGAGCCCTAGGGCCACCAGAACAAGCCGCAGCTGGAGCACAAATCACCAGCAGCTGTGCTGTTTTCCAGAATTACTAACACATAAGAAACAAGGACTAAGTGAAAGATCACTGGAACTAGGATAAATTCGGGGGAGAGGGTCTGGCTGACTGCCTCAGGGTTAGAAGTGATTGAAGCAGCAGCTCTGACACCACCTCCCCATGGATGCTTCAGAAGCTCCTGGCCTGCAGATTGCAAAGGGGGCAAGTGATCATTCAGAACCTAAGTGCTCTTGCCTTGAGCTGCCTAGATCAAGACTGGAGTCTTGGGTGGTGGTCCTGAGATTTGTGACCAGTGAGCCAAAGCTGGAGGGGGCAGCAGAAATGATGCCCTCCTAATATCTCAAACAGCTGTGAAAATCCCAGTGATTTGGGATGGAGCTCTCCCCTCTGAAAGCAGAGTTCTATGGAACCTAAAAGTCAAGTAATTGACTGGCAAAATGAGTAGGCAAAGGAAGTAAAGCAAACACAGCAATGCAACTTTAGATTCCTTTTGGGGGGAAAAAGGATGAAAGCATGGAATGGGAGGAAGACAACACAGTCAGAACACCCTCACCAAAAGCTTCAAAGAAAAATGTAGACTGGCTACAAGCCATAGAGCACCTTAAGAAGGACTTTGAAAACCAAATAAGAGAAGTGGAGGAAAAATTGGAAATGATGCAAGAAAATCATGAGAAGGGAGTCAACAACCTGACTGAAGAAAATAATACCTTAAAAAATAGATTAACTCAAATGGCAAAAGAGGCCCAAAAAGCCAATGAGAAGAATGCCTTAAAAAGTCAAATATGCCAGACAGAAAAAGAATCTCAAAATCTTTTGGAAGAGAATGATTCCTTTAGAATTAGTGTGGGGAAAATTGAAGCAAATGACTTTATGAGAAATCAAAATACTATTAAACAGATCAAACAAATGAGAAAATAGAAGGCAATGTGAACTATCTCCTTGAAAAAACCACTGACCTGGAAAATTGATCCAGGAGAGACAATTTAGAAATTATTGGACTACTTGAAAGCCATGATCAAAAAAAAAAAGAACCTAGAAAACATTCTTCAGGAAATTCTCAAGGAAAATTGCCCTGATATTTTAGAACCAGAGGGAAAAATAGAACTTGAAAGAATTCACCAATCATCTCTTAAAAAAGATCCCCAAAAGAAAACTCCTAGGAATGTTATAGCCAGGTCCCAGAGTTCCCAGATCGAGGAGAAAATATTACAAGCTGCCAAGAAGAAACAATTTGCATACAATCAGGATAAACAAGGATCTAGCAGCTTCTACATTAAGGGATGGAAGGGCCCAGAATATGATATTCTGGAGATCAAGGGAGCTAGGATTAAAACCAAGAATCACCTCCCCAGCAAAATTGAGCATAACTTTCCAGGGGAAAATAAGGTCATTCAATGAGGTGGAGGACTTCCAAGCATTCTTGATGAAAAAAACAGAACTGAAGAGAAAATTTGGCATTCAAATACAAGAAACATGAGAAGATAAACATGGAAAATAATTCATAAGGAACTTATCAAAGTTGTACTATTTACATGCCAACATGAAAAAAATTATAACTGATGAAACTTTTCTTGATATTAGGATAGTTAAAAGAAATATAAATGTATATGCATAGGAGCTTCAGTGGCCAAATATTTTCCCAATAAAAATAAATTCTACTACATTCCCTCCTCCATGGCTTCAGAAATTAGAGAAAGCCAAAGTTTTTTTATTAGATATTTCCTTTTTTATCAAATATCACTCAAGGCAACAAAAGGTGGCTATCCAACCTGAAACATGATGTCAAGTTATTATTAATTAACTTGAATCAACCATTTGAATATTTAATTTTTATTCCGTTCATGAGTAAATAGGTCAACTTGTTTATGACTTTGTTTTCCTAAAGAAAGTAAAGCTTTAGACAGTCTGTTGCATATTGACTACCCATATATAACACACTGATTCAGCTCAGAGCTAGTTTCATAGTCAAAAAATTTGAACTCAAGTCTAGCTGACATATACTGCATATGTGACTCTAGGCAAGGTTCCCAATGCCCAAGATATTCTTTAAAACTTAGGTCGAAGAACAATTGATAATATGCCTTAAGAGAGGAGATTTTCTCACTATTAGCTCCCTTCAGTGATAATATCATAGCATTTCTCCTCTTCAAAAAAAAAAAAAAGTCAGACTTTCTTTGATAGTAATACATGGAAGAACATGTGTGTGTATGTGTGTGTGTGTGTGTGTACACACACTCATATATAAAAATCAATAAATATTTTATGATAATTATATGCAACTATTGACATTCTGTGAAAAATTTTAATATAGAATTTCTTTATTTATGTAATAATCACATTCTGACTGAAAGATTTGACATAATTGTTTGATATTTTCTCTGTTATTTGATTCATTGCACATGTACAGATTTAAAAATTTATACAGCATTTTATCATGCAATAAATATAGAAGAGAAAAATTTTCAAATTTATTTTAAAATATGCAGCATATGAGTAATTATCATGCCAATTTCAATAACTTTAGATAACTTACAAAATTTTAAACTGAACAGAATAATATGTAATGATAATGCAAAGATATAGATACATTAGTAGCAAGGAAAAAATTAACATTTGCTTTCAGAAAGACTTGAAGATAGTAAATTAAAAACTACTCAAAATCCCCAAGCAATATCCCATACTAATAAAATTATATGAAATATGTAAATGTAAAGCTTTTCTTCCTTTTCTTCTTTGAATCATACATTTGTGACTTTTTTTCCTGATACATGATTTTCCAAATGAGAAGAGTCTATCAGGGGTGGGTAACCTGCAGCCTCAAAGCCACAGCATTCTCTGTCCTTGCTTGACATCTTGTGTCTGAGTCCAAGTTTTACAGAACAGATCCTTTTATTAAGTGTATTTGTTCTGTGAAGTTTGGATTCAGTCAAAGGGCTGCACTTGAGAATCTAGAAAGCCACATGCCTTCTAGAAGGTGGAAGGCAAAGAAATTGGGGCTAAGTGACTTGCTCAAGCTCACATAGCTATTAAGTGTCAACTGTCTGAGGTCTGAGTTTGAACTCAGGTCCTCCTGAATTCAGGGCCAGGGCTTTGTTCACTGCACCATCTAGCTGCCTCTTTTTCTTGAATTGTCATACTAAACTTCTCTATTTCTTTTTTTTTTCAATTTCTTTATTTTTAGCTTTCAGCATTCACTTCTGTAAGATTTTGACTTACAAATTCTTCTCCCAGACTTTCACCTAATGTCCACCCCGAAATTGCAAGCCTAATGAATACCTTTCCCCTTAATCTGTTCTCCTTTGTGTCTTCCTCCATTCCTCTTAAATTTATAGTGGGACAAGATGGATTTCTGTACCCCATTGTCTATATATATTATTTCCCACTTGCATGAAAAAACATTTTTTTAACATTTGTTTTTAAAACTGTGAGTTCCAGATTCTTTCTCTTCTTCCCTTCTCACCCATCCCCACTGGGAATATAAGCAGATATAGGTTGATAAGATAAGATACAGGTTGTACATATGTAGTTAAACAAAACATTTCCATAGTAGTTATACTGTGAAAGACTATATTTCCGTCCATACTATCCTGGGACCTACTTATTTTGTTTTCTACTTTGACCTAGTCTCCTTTCAAAACTGTTTGCTTCTAACTACCCTCTCTCCAGTCTGTCCTCCCTTCTATCATACCACC
>CM053590.1:153465007-153510779 GCA_028646515.1 Pseudochirops corinnae | reverse complement strand
TAAGACACCCAGTTGAAAGTGTATGTTATTGTTGATATGATTAATGATACTGATGGTTTTCCTAATATTGAACCATCCTTGCATTCCTGGAATAAATCTTACCTGACAAAAATGTATTATTGTTGTGATAAGTTGCTGTAGTCTTTTTGCTAATATTTTATTTAAAATGTTTGCATCTATATTCATGAGGGAGATTGGTCCATAATTTTCTTTCTCTGTTTTCTCTCTTCCTGATTTAGGTATCAGTACCATATTTGTGTCATAAAAAGAATTCGGTAGGACTCCTTCCTCACCAATTTTCCCAAATAGTTAGTAGAGTATTGGGATCAATTGATCTTTGAATGTTTGATAGAATTCGCTAGTAAATCCATCTGGCACTGGGGATTTTTTCCTAGGGAGTTCTCTGATAGCTTGTTCAATTTCTTTTTCTGAGATGTGGTTGTGTAAGTAATTTACTTCCTCTTCAGTTAGTCTGGGCAACTTATAATTTTGTAAATATTCATCAATTTCTCTAAGAATGTCAAATTTATGTGCATACAATTGTGCAAAATAATTCCTAATTATTATTTTAATTTCCTTTTCATTGGAGGTACATTTGCCCTTTTCATTTTTGAGACTTGAAATTTGGTTTTCTTCTTTCTTTTTTTTTTTTTATCATATTGACTAATGGTCTATCAGTTTTATTGTTTTTTTTTTCATAAAACCAACTCTTAGTTTTATTTATAAGTTCAATAATTTTCTTACTTTCAATTTTATAATCTCTCCTTTGGTTTTCATTATTTCTAATTTAGTATTTAACTGGGGATTATCAATTTGTTCTTTTTCTAGCTTTTTCAATTGCTTGCCCAATTCATTGACCTCCATTTTCTCTAATTTTTTCATGTATGTATTCAGGGATATAAAAGTTCCCCTAAGAACTACCTTTGCTGCAACCCACAAGTTTTGGTATGTTGTCTCATTATTGTCATTTTCTTGAATGAAATTACTGATTGTTTCTATAATTTCTTGTATATATGTATATGTGTGTATACACATATGTATTTCCTTCACCTCTCCATACTGGGAAAAGTCTCATGAGTTGCAATTAATGTTTTCCCGTGAAGGAATGTAAATAGTACAACTTTAATTAGTTCCTTGTGATTTACTTTTCCTTCTCATGCTTCTTTCTTCTTGTATTTGAAAGTCAAATTTTCTGTTCAGCTCTGATTTTTTCATCTAGAATGCTTGAAAATCCTCTATTTCATTGAATGATCATATTTTCCCCTGAAACATTATACTCAGTTTTGTGGGATAGGTAATTCTTGTTTTTAATCCTAGCTCCTTTGACCTCCAGAATATCATATTCCAAGCCCTTTGATCCCTTAATGTAGAAGCTGCTAGATCTTGTGTTATCCTGATTGTGTTTCCACAATACTCAAATCATTTCTTCCCGACTGCTTGGAGTATTTTCTCCTTAAACTGGAAACTCTGAAATTTGGCTATAATATCTCTAATTTTCTTTTTGGATTCTTTTTTCAAGAGGCAATCAGTGAATTCTTTGAATTTCATTTTGCCTTCTGGTTCTAGAAAATCAGGGCAATTTTGCTTCATAATTTCTTGAAAGATGGTGTCTAGGCTGTTTTTTTGATTGAGGATTTCAGGTATTTCAATAATTTTTAGATAATTTCTCCTGGATCTGTTTCAAGATCAGTAGTTTTTCCAATGAGATATTTCACATTGACTTCTGTTTTTTTTTTTCATTTGTTTGATTCTGTTTTATAGTATCTTGATTTCTTGTAAAGTCATTAGCTACCATTTCCTCCAAACTAATTTTGAAGGAAATACTATCTTAAGTGAGTTTTTGAAATTCCTTTTCCATCTGGAAAATTTGGCTTTTAAGGCATTCTTTTCTTCATTGGCCTTTTGGGCCTCTTTTGCCATTTGAGTTGGTCTATTTTTAAGGTGTTATTTTCTTCAGTAATTGTGGGTCTCCTTTAGCAGACTGTTGACTCATTTTTCATGATTTTCTTGTATTATTCTTGTTTCTCTTCCCAATATTTCCTCCACTTCTCTTACTTGATTTTCAAAATCCTTCTTGAGCTCCTCCATTGCATGTAACCAATCCATATTTTTCTTGGAAGCTTTTGATGTGAAAGTTCTGACTTCATTGTCTTTCTCCTGTTCCATGCTTTAATCCTTTTTGTCCCCCCAGAAAGGATTTTATGGTCTGATTGTGCTTCCTCTGCTTGCTCATATAAAGCCAAGTATGAGCAGCTTTACTGAGGACTGCTCCTATGAATAGCTTCAAGGTTCTGATTCCATAGCATAGTGAACTCTCTACTTCTTCAACAGTAAAGTAAGGCAAAACATTCACAGAAATAAAAGTACAACATTCACAATGTCATGATATAAAAACTTCTCATTAAATAACCACATAGTTTTCATCAAAGTAGGCACATATTTGTAAACAATGTACGATAATTTAGTAATTCAATCATTCAGTAAGTCTTTAATTCAATCATACTTAAGGAGGCTTGTTTCCTTAGTGGACACAAAGTACAAAGGTCAAAATTCTCCACCCCTAGGTCATAGGATATCATAATCTTCTCAGTCAGCATCATGCACCCAAGAAGAGATCTTTTCATCTTGACTCAAAGCTAGTTGTCAGCTTTGATGGTCCCACTGCCTGCCAGAAACTACACAACACTCAAAAGCAGGCAGCTCCCAGTACCTTGTACAGCTCCTTGTCCAGTTCGTCATCTAGTTCCTTGTCCAGTTCCCCTACGATACTGAAGCTTATAGGATCCGGAACAAGTCAAGTCCTGCACATTTCCTGTTTCTGAGAAGAGGAAGCTTAAAAGAGCCACAATAGCACTCATGCATATTGCTGGCACCATCTCAATTCACTAGCTGCCTATGAAACCAACAAAGATCCACTAATAAGGTCCAAGAGGCCAACACAAATTATCAACATGGAAATCAACAAATATGCACAAGTGAGGTCCAAAGATCAATACAAATCACCAGGAAATTCCCAGGATCTCCAAAACCCTCCCCCAGGACTTCTGTAAACAGACCACCAGTAAATTCTCTTTCAGGGCTTATAGTAAGGTCCCACGACTTCTGAATAAAGTTTCACAAATAAACATCAACACATGCAGAACAGACAGTGTAAAGTGCCAGGATACCTCAAGTTTTCTCCTTCTCCATCTCAAGAGTTCTTTTCTCAGTTCTGCTCTCTCCATCCTGGGCCTCTCCTTATATATAGGCATTAGCTCCTCCCCTTCCTGTTACAGGAGTTCACAAGTTCTAGAGTTCACAAGTGTTGGGATTCACAAATTCTGGATATTAATACTTGATATAATCCTGAACTGAAACAAGGTATTAACTACTTCTTTGCTTGCCTTTATAGTTCATCTTGCTAGCTAATTACTTGACTTTTGAGCTCTTTGCATGGTAGAATTCTGCTTTCAGAGTGGAGAGCACATTGTCCCAAACTCCTGGGCTTTTCACAGTTGCTGGAGCTATGAGACGGACATCCTCTCTATAGCCCCCAGAAGCTCTGGCACACTGGACCCACACTCCAGGACCACCACCCAAGACCGGGATCCAGATCCAAGCAAGTCAAAGCAAGAGCAACTACCCTCTGAAAAGTCTCTTGCTCCCCCTGCAATCTGCATGCCTGGGGCTCTGCAAGCAGCCAGGTGGCAGCATCTGCAACTGCCAAGCTCCACCACTTCTTGCCCTAAGGGCAGGGGCTGGACCATGTTCTTCTCCTCCCAGTTTCAACAGTTTGCCTCTGATCTTTTACTTTCTGTTGGTGTTTATGGGTTGAAAATTCTGGAAGCCACCACAGCTGCTGGTGATTCACTCACCTGAAGTCTGCTCAGGCTGATTTGTGCCGCTGGTCCAAGCCACCCTGGGCTGGAACCTCGTGGCTGATGCAGGACTGTGCCTGGCTCCCAGAGCAGTGTGATAGAACTTTCCTGTCAGCCTGCCAGGGTGCCTTCATAAGGAGGTTTGTATCTTTCTGTCACTTTGTGGGTTCTGTAGCTATAAAATTTGTTTAGAGTCATTTTTTACAGGCATTGAAAGTGTTTGGAGTGAGAGCTCACACCAAGTTAATGCTTTTACTCTGCCATCTTGGCTCTGTCTAAACTTCTCTATTTCTACAAACAAATCTGTGGGACTCAGATATTTCTTCAATGTTTCTTTGTCAATATACTGTTGGGTAACTTAATATGGTTGCCATCATGTTGGTACTTTTGATTCAATTGTCTCATCTTATCTTTTTTTAAAGACACCATCTAGTCTTAAACCAATTTAAGTTTTATTAGACAAATCTAGCAAATTTCAGTTTTTACTCTTGATCAATGCAATATTATTTGCCTTGTCTAACAGTATCTCTATAGGTTTTTAATTTTCTTTTCATTACTACTGCTATTATTATAAGTGAACCTCAACAGTATGAATCACCTGCGTTATAGAGGTGCCTGATTTCCGGGTTGTTTTCATTATAAATTTGCAAAACCAGTTTTTCACTGAATTTACATCATGAGAAATTATTATTTATAAAGCAACTGTGATAGAGACATGAAAGGAATGTATTTTATCTAAACAATATGTTTCTCACAGAATTTGACTCAATACTCTGAAGAAACAATGTGATAAATAAGTGTTCAATGAACTCTTAAATAAGCAATTATTGGGTGTAGATTTTGAGAAGCATACTATTTATTATCCCTAATTTGATACCCATCTCTCTGTAAGTACACACACACACACACACACACACACACACACACACACGCACACACTTGCAAATGGTGACATTTAAATGGAAGAATATTTTACTTAGACATTATGTATCGGGTGCTTTTTAAAGGAAAAGAAAATGCATCTTTAACTATGTAGGTGGTAGACAAAGAGAAAACTATTCTATGAAGATTTCCCAGAAATTCAACCTGAGTGTAATTTCAAAAAAAGATTTATCTCACAAAAATATTTTTTCTCACAGCATGTTCCTTGACTTGACTTAAGGCTAAGCCATTTACTTTCTTTATCATTTCTACCTCTTTCTCATAATTCCCACATGAGTAGTAGACTAAATGTCTGTAAGAGTTCTTATCTAAAACAAATGTATTTTGAATTCTTTTTTTAACATTTTATTTTTCTCCAATTACATGTAAAAATAATTTTAACATATATTTTTAAAATTTTGAGTCCCAAATTCTCTCCCTTCCTTTTCTCCAGCTCCCATTGCAAAGACATGCAATCTAATATAGGTTATGCATGTATAGTCATGCAAAATGCATTTCCATATTAGTCACATTGTGAAAGAAAACAGACCCAGTGCACTCCAAAAATACAGCCACCAAGTGAAAATAAGTATACTTCAGTCTGTATTCAGATACCACCAGTTCATTATGTGGGGATGGATACAAGTTTTTTATCATAAGTCCTTCTGAGGTATCTCAGATCATTGTATTGCTTAGAATGGCTAAGTCATTCAAGGCCTATCATATTTTTTTCCAGAATTTATTTATTTTTAGTTTTCAACATTCATTTCCATTAAGACCTTGGATTACACATTTCCCTCCATTTCTACCCTACCCCCAGCACAAGATTGCAAGCATACTGAATACTCCTTCCCCCAGTCTGCCCTCACTTACATGCCCCTGTACTCTACTTCTCCTCTTCCCCCTTACTTTTTTGTAGAGCAAGATAGATTTCTATTCCCCATTGCCTATATATATTATTTCCCAGTTGCACATAAAAACAATTTTTAGCATTAATTTTTAAAATTTTGAGTTACAGATTCTCTCCTTTATTCCCTCTTCACCAACCCCTACTGGGAAAACAAGTAATTCAGTATAGATTATACATGTATAGTTAGGCAAATCAATTCCATAGCAGTCATATTGTGAAAGATTAACTATATTTCACTCCAACCTATCCTTCTCCCCCTTTTTTTCTATTTTCTCCATTCATCTTATCTTTTTTCAAAGGTGTTTTCTTCTGACTATCCTCTCCCCCAAGCTGGGTCCCTTCTACCATCCCCTCTGGTTGTTCCCTGCCCTGCTACTGTCCTGCAAGGTAAGATATCCAGTGAGTGTGTATGTTATTCCCTCCTTAAGCCAAGTCCAAAGAGAGTAAAGTTGACTCATTCCCTTTCCCCTCCCTTCTTTTCCCTTCCATTGTAACACTTTTCTCTTTTCTCTTTTATGTGAGATAATTTAACCTATTCTATCTTTACCTTTCTCCACCTCACAATATATTCCTCTCTCACTTCTTAATTTTATTTTTTAGATATCATCCCTTCATATTTAACTTACCCTGTGCCCTCTATGTATACATATATACACATGCATATATATACATACATACACCCACCATTACATATACACATACATATACATATATATGTATATATATACATATACATGAATGTGTATATATATATGTGTGTGTGTATGTGTGCATACAGATATAGATATAGATATAGATATAGGTATAGATACAGATACAGGTATAAGTATAGGTATAGGTATAGGTATAGATATAGATATAGACATAGATTCCCTTCAATTATCCTAATACTGATAAAAGTCTCATGAGCTAAATGTCATCTTTCCATGTATGAAGGTAAACAGTTCCACTTTAATAAGCTCCTTAGGATTTCTCTTTGCTGTTTACCTTTTTATGCCATGTTTTCTTGTTTCTTATATTTGAAAGTCAAATTTTCTGTTCAGCTCTGGTCTTTTCAGCAAGACTCCTTGAAAGTCATCTATTTCATTGAATGTCCATATTTTCCCCTAAAATATTATACCCAATTTTGTGGGATAGATGATTTTAAAAATTTTAATCCTAGCTCCTTGGACCTCCAGAATAGCATGTCCCAAGCACTTTGACTCCTTAATGTAGAAGTTCCTAGATCTTGTGTTATCCTGATTGTTTTTGTTTTTCCACAACACTCTAGTTGTTTCTTCCTGACTGCTTGAAATATTTTCTACTTGACTGGAAACTCTGGAATTTGATATTAATCTTCCTAGGCATTTTCTTTTTCAGATCTTTTTCAAGATGTGATCAGCAAATTCTTTCCATTTCTATTTTGCCCTCTGGTTCTAGAATATCAGGGCAGTTTTTCTTGATAATTGCTTGAAATATGATGACTAGGCTCTTTATTTTATCATGGCTTTCAGGTAGTCCAGTAATTTTTAAATTTTCTCTCCTGGATCTATTTTCCAGGTAAAGGATTTTTTTCAATGAGATATTTTATATTACTTTCATTTTTTTTCATTCTTTTGGTTCTGTTTTATAATATCTTTATTTCTCACAAAATCATTAGCTTCCATTTTCTCCCATCTAGTTTTGAAGGAATTATTTTCTTCAGAGAGCTTTTGAAAATCCTTTTCAGTCTCGGCAATTCGCTTTTTAAAATATTTTTCTCCTCATTTTTTTAAGACCTCTTTTGCCCTTTGAGTTAGTCTATTTTTTAAGGTATTATTTTCTTCAGTATTTTTAGGGTCTCCTTTAGCAAGCTGTTGACTTGTTTTCATGATTTTCTTCCATCGCTCTCATGTTTCTTCCCCATTTTTCCTCTGCTTCTCTTACTTGATTTTCAAAATCTTTCTTGAGCTCCACCATATCCTGTGACTAGTTCATATTTTTTTCTTGGAGCCTTTTGATTTAAGAGTTTTGACTTTGTTATCCTATTCGGGTTCTATATTTTGATCTTCTTTGTCACCAAAAACCAACTCTGCAGTCTGATTTCTCTTCCTCTGTTTGCTCATTTTCCCATCCAATTACCTGACCTTTGAGCTCTTTGCCATGGTAGAATTCTACTTCCAGAGTGGAGGATGCTGTGTCCCAAATTTCTGGGGTTTTGTGCAGCTGTTGTAAGAGCTTCTTGTAGGCACCTGCCTCTGATCTGTGAGGTGACACCCTCTCCACAGCTGCCACAATCTCTGCCACACTAGCACTCCTCACCCCACGACTGCTACCCAAGACTATGACTCAGATGAAAACAGGACAAGGCAAGAGAATCCTGCTTCAGTGCCTGAAAAGTGATTCCTGCAATTGCCCTCTGGTATGCTGCTTGGTCCCCCCTGCCACCTATGGGCCTGGAGCTCTGGAAGCAGCCACCACCATAGCTGCTGCCACCTCTACCACCCTGGGGCAGGGGCCAATACTGTGCTCTTCTCTCACCTGCGTGCAACAGAGTTTCCCCACTAACCTTTTACTTTCTCTTTGGTATTTATGGTTCGAGAGGTCTGGAAACTGCCATACTTGCAGTGATTCTGTCCCCTGAGGTCTGCGCTGCCTAGTCTTTGCCACTGGTGTCTGCCAGCATGGCCCATGTGTGGTTGTGCTCTGTTCCCAGCTCAGTGTGATAGACCCTTCCTGTGTCCCTGCCATGCTACCTTCAGTGGGATACTTGTTTCACTCTCTCATTTTGTGAGTTCTGTAGCTCTGAAATTTGTTTAGAGTCATTTTTATACATGTTGGAAGTAATTGGGGCATGAGCTCAAATAAGTTTCTGCTTTTTCTTTGCAATCTTGGCTCTGCCGTTTCCACAGTTGATCATCTTACAATATTGCTCTTACTTTGTAAATAAGACATTTCACTTCACATCAGAGTACATAAGTTTTTCCAAGTGTTTTTTTTTTCCTGAGAGCATCCTGCTCATAATTTCTTATACCACAATCACATACTAAAATTTGTTCTGCTCTTCCCCAATTGATGGGCAACCTCTCAATTTCTAATTCTTTCTCATCATAAAATAGCTGCAATGAATAAGTTTGTACACATGTATTTTTTCTTTTTGTTTTCTATCTCTTTCAAGATATAAACCCAGTAGTGATATTACTAAGTCAAAAGGTATGAATGGTTTTGTAATCCTTTGGCCATAGTTCCATACTGCTCTAAAGAATGGTTGAATCAGCTCTCAACTCCAACGTAAGTGCCTTAATGTCTTATTTTTCTCATATCTCTTTCTTTTGTAATTTTCCTTTTCCTTCTGTGATGGCAAGCAAAGAAATAGTTAACACATTGTTTCAGCTAGTTAATTAACACCTTGTTTCAGTTCTTGCCCATGATTATATCAAGTTTCTGTTGAGAAGCAGAACTTATGAACCCCACAACTTGTGAACCCTAGAACTTGTGATTTCCTGTGGCTGAAGCACAGGAAGGAGAGGAGCTAATGACCACATATAAGGAGAGGCCCAGGCTGGAGAGAGCAGAATTGAGCAGAATTGAGAACAGAACTTGTTGTGGCAGAACTAAGAGAGAACCGAGCAGAATTGAGAAGAACTGAGAACTGAGCAGAACTGGGGAGAGAACTGAGAAGAACTAAGAAAAGCTGAGAAGAGAATTCTTGTGGTGGCAGAGTCAAGAAGGAGAAAACTTGTGGTATCCCAGCACGCTGTGTTTGTCTGTTCTGTGATGATGTTTGATTGTGATACTTTGTACAGAAGCCCTGGGACCTTACTGAAACCCCTGAAAGAGGATTTTATGGCTGTCTATTTACAGAAGTCCTGGAGGAGGGTTTTGGAAGTCCTGGGACTTTACTGATGATTTTTGTGGATCTCTTGGACCTTGTTGGTGGGTGTGGTAATTTCACAGGCAGATAGTGAATTAATGATGGTACCAGCCATGTGTGGTTTGTGGTGGCTCTGATAAGCTTTGTCTTCCCAGAAACAGGAACTGTGAAGGACTTAAGGTGTACTGGACATTCAGAGCTTCAATATGGAGCAGGAACTGGACAAGGAACTGGGAAAGGAGTTGGGAGCTGCCTGCCTTTGAACCCAGGTGACAGTTGGATAGATTTAGGCAGGAGCCGGAACCATTGAAGAGGAACCATGGAACCTGAGAGCCAGCCTTGAGTCAAGATGAAAAGACTTCTTCTTGGATACTTAATGCAAACTGAGAAGATCATGATTTACTGTGGGCTAGGGCTGGGAGGACTTTGTACTCTGTATCCTGTACCTCTTCAGGATAATTGAATTAAGGACTATTGGAAACTAATCTTCAATTAAGGAGAAAGAAGACTTTTTGACTGAGGGATTAAGCCAGTGTGACCTAGGGGTGGAGAACTTTGACCTCTGTACTTTGTGTCCCTTAAGGAAACTTGCTTCTTAAGGATGGTTGAATTAAAGACTTACTAAATGATTGTACATTGTTTAAAACTAGGTGACCACTTTGGTAAAAACTATGTGGCCACTTTAGTGATAATTTGTTATGCTATAACATTGTGAATGCTGTACTTTGATTGCTGTGAATGCTTTGTCTTAGTTTATTACTGAATAGAGAGTTCACTACACTATATAATCAGAACCTTGAAGCTGTTCTCAGCAGCAGTCCTTTGGAAAGCTACTTGAGCTTGGCTTTACACTGTCCTATTAGTCAATCTAATAAATATGAGGTAATACTTCATATTTGTTTTAATTTGCATTTCTTAAATCAATAGCGATTTAGAGCATTTTATATGACTATAGATAGCTTTACTTACTTCATCTGAAAACTATTCATATCTTTAGATCACTTATCAGTTGGAGAATGGATCTTACTTTTAGAAATTTGACTCAGTTCTATATATATTTGAGAAATGAGGCCTTTATCAGAGAAACATGCTTCAATTTTTTTTCACAATTCTAATTTCTCATTGTATTTTCCTATATGATAAAACCCAATATATTTTCCTATATACTACAAATCTATACCTTTCCCTATATCCTATAACCCTACATATTTCCTTATGTCCTATGTAGCTATACCCCCCTGTTTATTCTATTCTCTCTTCTTTCACACTTACAGTTTTTAAAAGAGATTTGTTTCTGATTCCCTCCTCCTCCAATCTGCTCTTCCCTCTATCACCACCCCATTTCTCTTATTCCCTTTCCCTCCTACTTTCCTGTAGGGTAAGATCGATTTCTATATCTAGTTGAATGTGTATTTTATTCCGCTTTGAGCCAACTCTGGTAATAATAAGGCTCACTCATTTTCCCCTCTCACATCTTTCCCTCCACTATAAAATATTTTTATTGCCTTTTTTCTGTGAGATAATTTACCCCTTTCTACCCATCCCTTTCCTTTTCTCTTAGTGCATTCCTCTTTTACCTCTTAATTTTATTTTTTTTAAGTGCCATCCCTTCATATTCATATCTCTCCTATACCTTATGTGTGTGTGTACATATATATATATATATATATATATACTCTTTCTTACTTCCCTAATAATGAGAAAGGTTTTATGAGTTACAGGTATCATCTTCCCCTATAGGAAAAGAAACAGTTTAACCTTATTAAGTCCCTTATGATTTCCCTTTCCTATTTACCTTTGCATGCTTCTCTTGATTCTTGTATTTGAAAGTCAGATTTGCTAATCATTTCTGTTTTTTTCATCAAGAATGATTGAGAGTCCTTTATCTCATTGAATGTCTGTTTTTCTCCTGAAGGATTATACTCAGTTTTCCTGGGTATACAATTCTTGGTTGTAATCTTAGCTCCTTTGCCCTCCAGAATATTATATTCCAACCCCTCTGATGCTTTAATGTAGAAGCTGCTAAAACATGTGTTATCCTGACTGTGACTCCATGATACTTTAATTGTTTCCTTCTAGCTGCTTGGAATCTTTTCTCCTTGACCTGGTAGCTCTGAAATTTGATTATAATATTCCTGGCAGTTTTCATTTTGGGATCTCATTCAGGAGGTGATCTGTGTATTCTCTCAATTTCTATTTTGCCTTTTGGTTCTAGAATAACAGGAGTTTTCCTTGATCATTTCTTGCAAGGTGGTATCTAGGTTATTTGTTCAGATATGTAAGAATCCTCAGTGGTCATGTAGTTCAATAAATGCTTGAAAAAGTAACCCTTCTTAAAAGATCTCCAATGAAGGGGAACCTGCCATCTCACAAGTTCAACACATTCTACTTTTTGAAACCTATAATTAATAGGAAGGTTTTCTTTACAATAAATCTGTTTTGTTTTTTCTTTGTAATCTCCCATCATTGCACATCAGGTTGATTTCTAAGACCAAGCATCCTCCTTCTATATTTCAGTTTTTCAAATATTTCAACAAATTTCTCATGTCCTTTCAGAATCTTTTCTTTTCTAGGCAAATATTTCCAAGTCCATTCATCCAATCCTTATGTGGCATGAACTTCATGTCTTTCACAATCCTGGTTACCCTTTCCTTGACCTTGTCAGTTCCCTTCATAAAATATAATGCCAAGAAATGAACACAATAATCAGTGTTTTCAAACAAGGAATAATATCATCCTGTTTAGTCAAATTGAATTTACTCTATATGAAAATAACACTTTTTCTTTATAAAGCTGCTATTTATCTGATACTTTTTTATCCTTTACTTTTGAACTTACATTTTTGAACCCAAGAGTACAACTTTACATTTATCTTTAATAAATTTCATGTTTAAAAACATTGAGATAATTTTGAATTCTTTCATCCAGAGTATAATTTTTTTTCCCAACTTTGTGTCATGTGCAAATTTGATAAATTTGCCATCTATGCCTTCATCAAACTTCTTGATAAAAATGTTTAATAGCCTGGGGTGAGACCCATAAATTCCTTCAAGTATTCTTATGAATTATCCCTTCAAAGGTAATATTCAATCAATAATGACATCTCACTGGGTCTGACCTTTCAATCAGTTCTAAATATTGCACTCCGCTAACCTACACCTTTCTACTTTTTTTCACAAGAAGTGTCCAAAATGTTGAACAAAATGCATTTTCAAAATCTAAGTAAATTATATCTCCCTTGTTCCTCTAATCTATTAGAATGTTTACCTTGAAAAGAAAAATAAATCAGGTTAATCTGTTATGACCTGTTGTTTATAAATCCCTGTGGGTTTTTCTCTGTTGTTGTTATTGTTTTTTATGGTGATTACTTCTTTTTTTTAAAGATGTTCTTTAATGAAAGGTTCTTTACCCTGGTTATCGACCCCCTCCCTTAAGATATTAAATGTCACTGTTTCTTGAGGTTAATCCATTTTACTTTAGGTAGTACAATTTAAGGAGAATTTTTAAAGCAGTATCTGCTTCTTTAGAGCCTGTCCAACCTCACTATTCCTTTTTCTTCAGACTAAAGTCTCCAAATTCCTTCAACAAATCCCTGCTTATCCAAAATTCTAGATTCACTCTCTAGAACTTCCTAGTATTTCAGAGTTGTAATGCACCTTCCTCATCAAGCTTCTTGTGTCTATGCTTCCTCACTTCCAACTAAGGCAAAATTATGTGGCTCAAATCACCATCTGGTTCTGCTACTTCTTACCTTTGACCTTAGGAAGTCACTGATGCTCTCTGATTCTCATATTCCTTATCTATGTAAATAGACAACTGGACTAAAGTCTGGTGCCCCTTCCAGCTATAATTTTGGGGCTTTCTAAAGAAGCAATTTTTCTCTATAGTTCTGGTGCCAGGGGGAGCTATGTATTAACCTAATTGTATTCTTTGCTAGAGAATTTGAAGTTGATATGCCATGTGTATTCTCTTTCTAAAAATGAAGCTGAATCTAGATATGTAGTTTAGAATCACTGGGAGAAATATCCAAATTCCCTGCCTAGTTTCTGGATGCTAAAGACGTTAAGAGAATTTTGGTTACCCAAATCATCCTTAAAAATCAATGCATGTGTAACTTAGGCACTGTATGTATTATGAAAGTGAAAGCTATTTAGACACTCAAAGTAAAACATGTCAAAAGAGTGAACAGATTACTATCATTATCCCCCTTTTATGAATCTACAATAAGACATGTAATATCAGATAAGAATCACTTGCCCAAAATGACACAGGAAGTCAGTAGTAAATGTTGAACAAGAAGTTGCAATCTTCTGCTATTCATTTCTCCAGCTAATGACCAGAAAACAATATCATTCAGATTACATATAGAAGTGATTATCTTTGAAATGTCATATATTTGTGAACTCTCCATTCTAGGTAAATAAATATTTAATTCAGGGCACTTTTTGTATAGTGCTTCCAAATCCATTGTTCAATGTATTATTTTTTGCAAGGCACAAGTTGAGGGTTTTTTTTAAGTTAATATTATAGCTACATTAGCATTATGTATCTACCAGAGACAACTCTTAAATACAGTTCATTCTCATAGATTAATCCTGCAAAGGTTCTGGGTTGAAATCCTATTTTGCTCCTTGTTACTTCTCTGAATCTATATCCATTTGACTAAGGTGGACCTACATCTTCCAAATTTGAAATGAGTTTGGGTGAAACGTCATCTTATGTGTCTTTCAACTCTAAAGTAGAATTGGAGAATAGATCTATTGAAGAATCCATAGTTACTAATGATCATCTTAAGAAAAAAAATGTTGCTCTGAACATTCACCTTAACCATTTTGTTTTTTACAGTGTCTAGAGGAGTAGCTGGAAAGTTTCCCAGTGACACATTTATACTTCTTGATTGCCCTCAATGGATTTTTCTTCATTTGAGGTAAACATTGAATTTAACTTGAATATGCTTTCAAGATAAATTAAATTCTTAATGTGTTATCCAGATTCTATTGTTATCAAATCTCTATTGTGTTTCTTCTCCTGAGAATCTATTTAAATTTTCTTTATGTGATAAGATATATAATTGTCTTTTCAGTGATGCTTTGTGTCTCCATCTCATGGACCTTCCCAAATATTCGTGCATAATTTAATGGCATGATTAAAATGTACTTCTGTGCATGTAAATTGACTTCAGTTGTTTTGCAAAGCTGCCAAATACTATGGTATATACAAAGCAGTACATGCAATATTTTTATGTCTATTAAGTGTTCTGATTCAGATCCCTCTTTATGACCTTTCCCTAAAAGCTAAATTAATATTTTCAAGTTTGACTTGTTCATCACATCGAGTCCTAGAGGAATAGTTACTTAACTTCTTTTTACAAGTTGCAGCTTTCAAAATGGAAACTGTCTAATGGAATTATTGACTTATGCATGGATGGTGTTGATTCTTCTATTCCTTGAAGATTCTCTATGAGCACGTTAATCCTTCCTATAGGCCATTTGATTTTATCTGCCTAGCATCAATAAATGCTAGACCTAAAATTTAGTAGAATGTAAGCTTTTTCAGGACAACAACTATATTTTAAAAAATCATCCCCACACCCTAGCACAGAACTCATTATTTAATATATGCTTATTGATTTATTAATTGAATGGCAACATTCATTCTGATTTAGTATTTGCAGATTCAGTGAAAAGATCTGACTTTTTTGTTCCCCTTTTTTTCCCACAACCTCAAAACTTCAGGATTCAAACAGTTTTTTCCCATGAGAGCTTCTTGACATAAAAAGGTATAAATAATAGATGAAGAAAACATATATACCACAAACAAGAAGACCCTCCTGATAGGCAAAACCATGACTTTTAAGCAATGATTCACTTACAAAAGTGATGGTCATTTCTCCTTTCTGCAAATGTATAGTAGTAGCAGGTCAAGGATGACTTGTAAATAAATATCTTTGTGGGAACACAGGTATAAGCACATCAAACCCATGTGATGTTACTGGGCCAAAAAATTTTCTGTGGATACAAATGTACCCCACTCAACTACAGGAACAGATTTAAAATGCTAATTACAACAACAACAACACAATCAAACAAGAAATACAAAGACAGCAAAAATCTGTCAAAATTTCAGATGAATTTTGGCATAAGTGGCCAGGAGTAAGAAATAACAACAGCTAATGTTTGGTTTTGTTTTTTCTTCTCTGTAAATAAGCATACCATTAAAGCATGATAAAAAATGAACTGTATGTTGATGTATACAAAACACACTTCACAAAGATGTCCAGGATGTTACCTTGGAAGGAGTGGGAAATAAGGAGGGAACGTTATTCATTATATGGAGAAATATGAGCTTAAAGTAATTCCTTTAGAGCCAGCCTGGTTTCAGAGTGCTGTATCAATCAGAAAGAACACGTTGCTAGTGACATTTAAAAATAACAAACTTGAAGTGATTTGGAGACACTGCGAAATTTAATTGCCTCTTTGATGATTTCTTGTAATACACTTTAATACTTCCCCCACTCAAATTAAGTAATCCTAATGAATTAGCCTCTTTTCCTTCTCAAAATGATGGAAAGTCCTGTTGATTGTGAATTTGCAGAAGAATGCCAGCTGTTTTTAACATATACCTCTGTAAGTTAGAGATTGAAGTTGTACCTTATCCCTCTACCCCTTAGTTCACAAAAAAAAATACATAATTTCAAACAGAAAAAAAAATTATTTTAAAAATGTAATTTCCATTAGGTTATCAGTAGAATCTCTAAACATTTCTTGGCTATATAGGGATTTATATCTTTAAGATTCCAATTGTATTCATGAGGATAAAAGAGTAAATAACAATAATGCCAAGATATAATAACCCACAGGGCAATTAGGTGGCATAATGGATAGATAGCAGGGCCTGAAGTCAGGAAATCCTGAGTTCAAATCTAGCCTCAGGCACTTACTAGTTGTGTGAGCCCTGGGCACATCACCCAATCCTGTTTGTCTCAGTTCCTCATCTGAAAAATGATGTAGAGAAGGAAATGGTGTGTCTGCCACTCCTGTATAATTGCCAAAAAACCCTAAATGAGGTCACAAAGAGTCAGACACAACTAAAATTACTGTACGACAATAATCCACAAAGAATTATTACCAAAGGAAAATAAGTTTGCAATCCCACAGACCACATATCCTTTATCCATCACAACACAAAATAATTATACTTACTATCTAAAGTCAAATCTGAGCATTTTAGAACTTTCATAATACTATTCTTAATTTATTATGGAACAAAAATGTGTCATCATATAACTATGTGTTCTGCTCCTATTAAATTAACATTGAAGACAATGTGTAGTAGAAAGAACATTGAATATGGCTACAGAAAACACTTCTTAAAATTGTACGATAACCAAGTCCTAGTTCAGTGACATTGTCAATTTACATCTCTGACTCTCATTTTCCCCATCTCCAAAATAGGAATATTGAAGTAAATGAACTCTCAAGACACTTGTAACTTGAAATCTTGTTCCTATAATTCTCTGCCTAAGTAGAATCTCAACCAATGTTTAGTTAATGAGAAAATGAATACATCATCCTTTAATTGTCTAATAAAAAAGCAAGATAATATTTCAAATCCATCTTATATTTATGAAAATATGTTGTCTTCTTTTACTCTTGTTATTTCACTGATGAGAACATAATATTAATACATAAGTACATAAAGAATGGTGTTATTAACCATTTGCCATTCTTTTAGATCTTAATAACACTTTATGAAATTTGATTAAGTTCATCTGCTTTTGAAACTCTACATAAAATCTCAAATCTTTTTGTGCATATCACTTCTGTTAGGATATTCACAAATACTGAAAGATTTGTTGTTAAATAAGATACTCCTTATTTCCTTCTGGTATAGGCCAGGTTATCATTTCATGTTTCAGTGATAGATGCACTTGGAATTAACCTTAAAATTGAAAAGAAGGAAAACTTAAAAATAGAATTTTGGTGAGGGTGGAAGGTATGGAGGCAACTGGGGTTAAGTGACTTGCCTAGGGTCATGAACTAGTACATGACTGAGGCTGAATTTGAATTCACATCCTCCCAACTCCAGGGCCACCTAGTTGCTTCAGAAATAGGCTTTTTAAGGAAAAAATCTGGATATTTGGGCATATGCACATTAATTCACTCAGGCTAAAGATAGGAAAATAGGTGGGGATTGTTGTAAAATAATGATTATAGTTTACATTGATCTCTGATATTCCTATCCTACTTTGGACAGATAATCAAGATCTTATTGTAAAAAATTTATGCTTGAAACATGGATCTGTTTCTTTTGTTATAGGTGTCTTCTTACTGTCTCTGTTTAAAGATAATCCTTTAGTCTGATGACTTCTCTTACCCACAGAGTTCTTCTCCATGTTTCTTAAGGGTTCAATTATTATCTTTGTACTTCATGATATTAGATCCTGTAGGTGGTGAATTTCAGAAGCCAAGTCCAGCTCTAAGGTCACATAAAATATTGAAATTTAAGATAAATGGTTTTAGTAACCTGATTGTTCATAAGATAAAATTATTCTAGGCACTATTAGAAATATGAGTAAAAACTAAAAACTGTGGATTTTAATCCTTGTCTCTAGGTCAGGGACAGAAACATACTATTAATAACCTTGGGGAATATTTATCAGAATCTGGTTCTAATAAGGGTTGCTTCAGAGAATTCTAACAAAAGATAGGCAAAATAAACTAAGGCTGCAACATTTGAGAAACAGAAGTAATATTTAAAAAATTTTTTAACAATAATATGGAAATTTATAATATCAGAAATTCTGGAGTGCACAGATATTTATTTGGAGATAGATTAATTTAGTATGCTAAAAACTTGGACACTAATTTGAACAGTTATACACAACAAGGTAGAAGAAGATAAAGTTTTCAATTGTCACATAAAATACATAAATACTTTGTGGATGAATTGGTAGGGTGTGTACTTGCATGAGTGTAGAGATGGAAAAGTATGTAGGAAAATACACACATAGCCAAAAGATGACAACCTTGAAACCCACTTCTGTGTTCAACATTATCTCCTTGTCACTTGGTCATTGTTTTTTTTTCTTTTAAGAAAAACTGTTACTTATATAATATTGTTTTCTTTTTAAATTAAGTTCCAAATTCTCTCCCTTTCTTCCTCCCATCCCCCTTAACCCACTGAGAAGGCAAAAAATATGATATCAATGTATACAGGCACAATCACATAAAACAAATTTTCATATTTGCCAAATCACAAAGAAAAGAAAAAAGAAAACAAAGCAAGTAAGAAAATTGTTTCATTTTGTACTCAGAGTTGTAATTTCTCTCTCTAGAGATAGATACCATCTTTCCATCATGAGTCCTTTGGAACTGTCTTGGATCGTTATATTGTTCAGAGTAACCAAGTTTTTCATAGTTAATTATCATGAAATCATTCCTGTTATAATTCACAATGATCTCTCAGTTGTTCTCACTTCACTTTGCATCAGTTCTTACTGCTCTTACCATGTTTTTTTTTCCTAAAACCGTTGTCATTTCTCCTTGTTATTTCTTATAGAACATTAGTACTCTTTGCCATTTCTTATAGAACATTGTTCAATTATTCCCCAACTGATGAACATCCTTTCAATTTTCGCTTCTTTGCCAACACTAAAAAGAACTAGTATAAATATTATTTATACATATAGGTCCTTTTCCTTTTCCTTTGATCTCTTTGGGTTCAGACCTAGCAGTGATATTGCTGTGTCAAAGGGTATTTATAGTTTATAGTCCTTTGGGTATAGTTCCAAATTGTTCTCCAAAATGATTAGAAGAGAACAAAACTCTAACAGTTTCTTGCTGTACCTCTTTGAATTTATCTCTTCCAGCATCTGTTTTTCCTCCTAAGTGTGATGTGTTACCTCAGAGTTCTTTTAATTTCTACATCCTTATACCTCATTGCACACACCTGCTGAGGTGATATCTATGATTCTGTCTTTTAGAAAAGTGACTATTGAATATCAACTATATAGCCACTAAAACCTGTATTATCACAGCGATTATTAGTAAAGACATTCGTTCTTTTTATTCCCTTTTCCCAATATCTCTTTGATTGTCTAAATAAGTTGATCAGTTTAATTGACAAGTGCAGATGATTGTGTCTTACAATCTCTTTCAAAATCTTGTCACATGCCCCCTTCTTGAAAAGATATTTCAAGATTTACCCACATGCTAATACCCCTACTCCAAAACCCCAGGTACTTAGTTTGCATACGTTCTTTATGCATTTTTCTATAAACATTTTGTGTTACCCTAGTAGAATGAAAGCTCCCGGATGGTACAGATAGCCTCACTTTTGTATTGATGTTCTTAGGGCCTAACATAGCATTGCACAAAGTAGATGTCTGTTCTTTAGCTTCTATTACACTATTATTTCTAGTGTTTCCCTATTGAAGATTCTAGCAATTCCTTCAGAATAAAAGATATGAAGTTGGCCTGGTTTGAGTTATTCTTTTTTTAAATTAATTAATTTATTTTTAGTTTTCAACATTCATTTCCATAGAATTTTGAATTACATTTTTTCTCCCTGACTTTCTCCTACCCCCACCCCAAAATAGCAAGCCTACTGAATACCCCTTCCCCCAATCCGTTCTCTCTTATATCCTCCCCAATTACCCCCCGGCCCTAACTCTCTAGTAGGGCAATATGGCTTTCTATACCCCAGTGCCTGTAGTCTTCTTTCCCAGTTGTATGTAGAAAAAAAATTTTTTTAAACATTTGTTTTTACAACTTTAAGTTCCAGATTTATTCCCTTCTTCCATTCTCTCCTGCCCCTACTGGGAAGATAAGCAATTCAATATAGGTTATATCTGTTATATTGAGAAAGATCAACTACACGTCTCCCCATCCTATCCCCCCCCCACTTATTCTATTTTCTCCTTTGACCCTATTCCTTTTCAAAAATGCTTGCTTCTAACTACTCTCTCCCCCAATCTGCCCTCCTTTCTATCCTCCGCCTCTTATTCCTTACTCCCCTATTTTCCAATAGGATAACATACCCAATTGAGTGTGTATGTTATTGCATCCTTAAGTCAAATTAAATGAGAGTAAGGTTATCCCATTCCCTTTCACTTTCCTGCTCTTCTCCTCCATTGTAACAGATTTCTCTTGCCTCTTTTATATGAGATAATTTACCCTAATCTATCTCTTCCTTTCTCCTTCTAATAAATTCCTATCTCACCTCTTAAATTTTATTTTTTGATATCATCCCTTCATATGCAACTCATTCTGTGCTCTCTATCTGGGTATAAATGAACATGCATATGTCCACACTCACATATATATTTATATACACATATACCCTCTTATACATACATGTATATGTATGTATGTATATATATATATATATAAATATATATATTTATATATATATATATACTCCCTTCAACTATCCTCATACTGAGAGAAGTCTTATGAGTTACAATTGGCATTTTTCCATGGAGGAATGTAAATAGTTCAACTTTAATAAGTTCCTTATGATTTCTTTTTCCTATTTACCTTCTCATGCTTCTCTTGCTTCTTGTATTTGAAAGTCAAATTTTCTGTTCAGCTCTTTTCTTTTTCATCAAGAATGCTTGAAAATCCTCTATTTCATTGAATAACCATATTTTCCCCTGAAACATGACACTAAATTTTGCTTGGTGGGTGATTCTTGGTTTTAGTCCTAGTTCCTTTGACCTTTGGAATATCATATCCCAAGCCCTTTGATACCTTAATGTAGAAGATGGTAGGTATTGTGTTATCTTGATTGTGTTTCCATAATACTCAAATTGTTTCTTCCTGATTGCTTGTAGTACTTTCTCCTTGATCCAGGAACTCTCAAATTTGGCTATAATATTCCTTTATTTGGCTATAATATTCCTTTTTGGGATTTTTTTCAAGAGGCAATCAATGAATTCTTCCAATGTCTGTTTTGCCCTCTGGTTCTAGAAAATCATGTCAATTTTGTTTGATAATTTCTTGAAAGATGCCGTCTAGGCTCTTTTTTGATCATAGATTTCAGATAGTCCAATAATTTTTAAGTTATCTCTCCTGGACTTATTTTCCAGTTCAGTGTTTTTTCCACTGAGATATTTCATATTGCCTTCTATTTTTTCATTTTTTTGGATCTTTTTTATTTCTTGATTTCTCATAAAGCATTAGTTTCCAATTGTTCCAATCTAATTTTGAAGGAATTGTTCTCTTCAGTGAGTTTTTGAAATTCCTTTTCCATCTGTCAAATTTGGCTTCTTAAGGCATTCTTCTTCTTACTGGCTTTTTGGGCCTCTTTTGCTGTTTGAGTTAGTCTATTTTTTAAGGTGTTATTTTCTTCACTGTATTTTTTAGCCTCCTTTTCAGGCTATTGACTTGTTTTTCATGGTTTTCTTACATTTTTCTTATTTGTTTTCCTAACTTTTCCTATACTTCTCTTATTTGATTTTTAAAATCTTTCTTGAGCTCCTCCATGGCCTATATGCAGTCTATATTTTTCTTGGAGGCTTTTGAAGCAGGAGTTCTGACTTTGTTGTCTTCTTCCCACTCCATGCCTTCATCCTTTTGTCCCCAAAAAAGGATTCTATGGTTACTTTGTGCTTCCTGTGCTTGCTCATATTGCCAGCCAATTATTTGATGTTTGAGCTCTTTGCCAAGGTAGAACTCTCCTTCCAGAATGTAGAGAGCTTTGTCCCAAAACTGGGGTTTTTGCAGCTGTTGGAGCTATTATGAGGGTGCCATCTCTATGGCCCCCACAAGCTCTGGCTCACTGGTCACACACTCCAGGAACACCACCCATGACCACAATCCAGATCCAAGAAGGTTAAAAGCAAGAGCAATTATCGCCTGAATGTTTGCTTGGTCCTCCTACAATCTGCAGGCCAGGAACTCCTGAAGCAGCCACATGGTGTAACTGCCACACCTCTGCCACTTCTAGCCCTGGGGTAGAAACTGGACCATGTTCTTCTGTCCACCCCTGTTCCAACAGAGTTCCACATTTACCTTTTACTTTGGACTTTATGGGTTGTGAATTCTGGAAGCTGCCACTCCTGCTGGTAATTCACTCTCCTGAAGTCTCCTCTATCCGATGCTGGTTGAGGCCACCCTGGAAGGTTTGAGTTATTCTTAATAAAACTGTGTGGGTTCATTGTGACCATTGCTTCACATAACTTATAGTTCTTCTTTACATCCTAGTTATGGAGTATGGCTTTGAGTCAGAAACTATGCCAAATTTCCTACCAGTTCCAGATCATTCAAAAAAGATATTAATCAAAGAGGCAAGAGGTTTCTAATTAAGGTAGTAAGGTAAATTATATGGAGTTGAATTAAATAGTAAACATTTTCTGCAACCAGAGATAAAAAGAAATGTCATTTCTATTTTCTCCAGAAAAATTCCATTGATTTCTCCCACTTTAATCCCTCTGTTTCCTCTCCATTGAGAAAGGACAGAGTCAATTTTGAGCTCACCTCGTTGTCCATTTGCAATTTCTTTCCAAGATAACCTAAGTGAGCCCCACAGTTTTTCCATCCAATATAGTTTATACACATATGAAAAATAATGCAAGAGTGGCATTATAAATGGTTTCATTTAAGGAATGCCTATGGAAAATAAAGAAAAGAAAGAAAGAAAATGGGCTAGTCCTGTGACTAACGCAAGGGATAGTAAATGGAGAACTGCCTGTTTGCTTAGAGAACCAACACATTAGGGGGACCCTCTATGACAAACTTCTAACCCAAGACCTGGAAGAAAGTCACATAGTAAAGACAAGTACAGATCAATTCTGATCAGCATCATTGGGAGGGATGCTTGGATCAAGAGATTTCAGAACCATTCAAGTATGTAACAGTCACTTCAAAATCACAGTCCTGGTGCTAATGTCTATGGTCTTGCAGCTTATTTATCTTATATTTCTTTTCCTCTAGTGTAATGCGGACAGACTGAGCATCACTGATTCCTTAGGATGGGCTTTCCTATCACTGTAGCTCTAGCATCTTTATCGATGACAAGGATATACTGTTCTGCTTTCTCCTCTGTTATTAACTTTTACATTTTACTAGATATACATGTATGCAAAGATGAAGATAGGAAGAAATCTAGTGAGATGTCCGAGTATGAGTGAGATAAAGTATGGCTAGAGTCCTTCCTGAAATGGTGGTCCCAAGGAAGATTTTGACAAAAAGGGTTTTGAAACCACTGGGCATTGGTTTTTCTAGGATGACAACGCAGGGATTAGTATCATTCTACAAAGTTAGTCCATTTGTAACTGAAATGAAGCTAGGTCCTTCTCTTTGTTCCACCTGATAGATGTCTTATTCACTGTCTACAAAAGCCTAAGGCTATGTCCCTTCCCTTATCTCCATTAGTTATAAGTCTATCTAGTGTCTCATATCCAGGAGCAGTTCAGGAGCAGTCAAGAGCAGTTTCACCCATGTCCCACTGTGGGCTAACTGAAACTGCAATGGAAAGCTCAATAAAAGGCAGTGGAAATCTCCCACATTACAAATATGTAATTCATTCTTGATAGATCTTTCCTAAGATAGATATTTCCAATAAAAACTGATGTGGAGCAACAAATTGGTCAAACCAAAAATAAATTAAGAAAATATATACAAATACATATTTCTCAAATTCTTGAATTCTTGTTTCTTTGACCTCAAAAGGTCTTCATTCCACAATATTGGGAGGGAATACAAGTATGTTTTTTTTTAATTGCCTCTAACCTGCCTACTAGCAGTTTATGAGTGAATTAAAATAAATATAAGACTCTCCCCATGATAGAAAAATCAAATTGCACTGAGATTTTATTCAATTCAATCCCTCTAGCAAAATAATGACTTTTTGTCTTTTTGTTGTTGTTTTTTACCCAAGGGGCTAATCTTGTGTTTTCTGTCATGTTCTAGGAACTTATCTTATTAAGATAAAATAAAATGCCAAGCTATCTAAGGAATAAGAGATCTTTTGGACTCAACTCATTTAGGCCTGTGATTACCAAATAGGCAGAGATTCCTCCCCTTATAAAAAACAGAGCCTTGAAGATAACATTCTACTATAAAGCTGAGTGCACATGCCTATAAAGATTGAAAATTCAGGCATGGTTGGAATCCCTAAACATATTCAGGAATTGTGTCATCTATATTTGTGACCCAAGGTTTTATGAGTCATAGTACTGCCATGAACTTTTCAGTCAAATTCAGGAACTTCTGAAAAAAAAACACACTTATGTAGGCACTTCAACAAAGAGTTTTCAAGTTTCATTGAGGGAAGCCTTCAGAAGCATATGGAAAATACAAACTAAAAAAAATTATTTCATTTGTTGCAAACATTAAAAAAAACTTTAAGTACACACAAGAATTAAAAATCCTTAAAAATAAGCAACTTTAATCAAACTTAAACTATAGTAGTATAAGCTGGTAATAAAAATTATTTCTTGCCTGTAAGCTTCTAAAATTTTATTGGGAGACCTGAATTTTAGTCCTGGCTTACTATTGAATTTAAATTAGACCAAGTGAATTCACTTCTGTGGACCTTAATTTATTTACATTGAAAAAAAAAAAAAAATATATATATATATATATATATATATATATATATACATATATATATATATATATATACACAAATAAGTATTTGGTTATGCATTGTTTACCTGACATTGTGGTCCAGGAGAGGCAGTCAGTATTCAGAAAACTAGAGCCCCTGGGTACTATTTTGGGAGGAGAAAGGTTTAAGATATATAGAACATGGTCTTTCTCTTGAGTGGCATGACATTTTGCAAAATTAGTGAGAAGGTTGTCCAATAATCCTGTCAATCTGTGCTTCATTTTCAAGACCCTTTGAAAGGTAGCAATATTCAACATTGTCTTATATTACTCTCCTCAGTTTATCAAATATTCCAGTATTTCATATATTCCAACACTATGTTGCTTGAATGTATATTGTACTTTATGACCTCTTTACACCTAATCACTCAATTGCCTATCACTGAAACTTCTTCTCTCCTAACATTTACATGTTGAATTTCTACATATCCTTAACTCAAATGGTATCTTGTCTTTCTTGATCTTTCCTTTTATTAATGGCCATTTTATCCCCTTGGATCTCACACAACGCTTTGTTTTGCATCTTGTTCATGTATCACCCAGGGTAATATAAAATAATTATCTGTATCTTTGTCTTATCCAGCTACTAGCCATATTTCCATGAGGCAGGTTGGCATGGTGGAAAGAATGCTGGACTCAGTGTCAAGAGAGCGTTAGGTTTAAATCTGGTGTTTGAGACTTACTGCATAATTATGGAAGTAATTTAATTTACTATGAAACTCAGAATTCTTTTTTGTAAGGTGATGATGAGAACATCTACAGAGCCTAATTCTCAATATTTATTTTAAGGATTAAAGCAGATAATGCAGTCAAAGTATTTTGTATATCTTAAGAAACTATGTAAATGTCACCTACCACCATTATCATCCTCACCACCATCATCATCATTATGATGTTGAGGGGGAAAGGAATAAGCATTTATATAGTGCTTGTTCTGGACCAGGAACTGTGTTAAGTGCTTTTTTTTAAAAGATCTTTATTTTTTTGTTAATTGATTTATTTAATTTTAATTTACAAGATTCAGTTGCACAATCCCTTGAGTTTCAAATTTTCTCCCCTCGCTCCAACCCCTCCCCCCAATGGTGGCATGCAATCAGGTATCGGAAATGCAAATACTTTCACATTGGACATTAGTCTGGTTGTTTAGAAGGGTTGTAACTGATGGAATGAACAATAGGAAGGAGGAAACAAAACCAAACATGGAAAAGAAAGAGAGCATGTAGTTTGCTTCAGTCTCCATTTAAAATCTATTCTTTTTAGATCTTTCTCTGAATATAGACATCTCCTTCCATCCTGAGACTTGCAGAGTTGTCTTATAACCTTGTGTTGCTGAGAAGAGCCCAGGTTATCAAAATTGGTCATCACACATATGTTGTGTCTCTCATTGTTTACAAATTTCTCCTGGTTCTGCTCTTCTCACTTAGCATCAGTTTGTATAAGCCACTCTATCTGCTTCTCATTTCTTATAGCACAATAGTATTCCATTACATTCATATACCACAACTTGTTTAGCCATTCCCCAATTGATGGGCATCCTCTTAATTCCAATTTTTTGCCACCATAAAGAGAGCTGCAATAAATATTTTTATACATATGGGTCTTAACCCAACTTCTATTACCTCTTTGGGATACAACACTAGAAGTGGTATTACTGGGTCAAAGGGTATACAATTATTTATTGCCCTTTGAGCATAGTTCCAGCTTGCTCTCCAGACTGGTTGAAACAGTTCACAACTCCACCAACAACAGATCAGTGTTCCAATTTTTCCACATCCTCTCCAGCATTTATAATTTTCCTGTTTTGTCATCTTAGTCAATCTGACTACTGAGATATGGTAACTCAGAGTTCTTTTGATTTGCATTTCTCTAATCAATAGTGATTTAGAACATTTTTTCCATGTGCTTATAGATATCTTTAATTTATGCCTCTGAAAAATGCCTGTTCATATCCTTTGACCATTTATCAATTGGGGAAATGTTTGTATTCTCATAGATTTGACTCAATTCCCTGTATATTTTAGAAAAGAAGCCTTTATAAGAGACACCAGTTGTAAAAATTCTTTCCCAATTTCCCACTTCTCTCTTATTCTTGGTTGCATTGGCTTTTTTTTTGCAGAAACTTTTCAATTTCATATAATCAAGATTATCCCTTTTGCTTTTTAAAATGCTGTCTGACTCTTGTTTGGTCATAGGCTTCCCTGCTCCATAAATCTGACAGGTAAACTGTTCCTTGCTTCTCCAGTTTGCTTACAGTATCAGCTTTTATACCTACATTGTGCACCCATTTAGACTGGATTTTGTTATATGGTGTTATATAATAGTCTATACCCAGTTTCTGCCATACTATATTCCAGTTTTTCTGGTAGTTTTGTCAAATCGTGAGTTCTTATCACAAAAACTGGAGTCTTTGGGTTTCTCATAGAGTATATTACTATAGTCATTGACTACTGAGTCTTTTGTACCCAATCTATTCCATTGATCCAGTACTCTATTCCTTAGCCAGTACCAAGTAATTGTGATGACTGCTGCTTTATAATACAGATCAAAATCTGGTATGGCTAGGCCACCTTCCCTAGCATTTCTTTTCATTAATTGCCTTGATATTCTGGACCTTTTGTTCTTCCAAATGAATTTTGTTACTATTTTTTCTTGCTGATATTTTTTTGGTAAATTGATTGGTATGGCACTAAGTATATAATTTAATTTAGGTAAAATTGTCATTTTTATTATATTAGCTCAACCCAGCCAAGAGCAATTGATGTTTTTCCAATTAGTTAGATCAGATTTTATTAGTGTGAAAAGTGATTTGTAGTTGTATTCATAAAGGTCCTGTGTTTCTTTTGGCAGGAAGATTCCCAAATATTTTATAATGTCTACAGCAACTTTAAATGGGGTTTCTCTTACTATCTCTTGCTGTCGGACTTCTTTAGAAATATATAGGAATGCTGAGGATTTATGTGGCTTTTTTTATGTTCTTCAACTTTGCTAAATTTATTTATTTTCTCAAGAAGTTTTTTACTTGATTCACTAGGATTTTCCAAATATATCATCTTATAATCTGCAAAGAGTGATAGCTTAGTCTTTTCTTTGCATAATTGGATTCATTTGATTTCTTTTTCTTCTCTAATTGCTACTTCTAAGATTTCTAGTACCAGATTGAATAAGAGGGGTGATAGTGGACATCCTTGTTTCACCCCTGATCTTATTGGTAATGCTTCTAGTTTGTCCCCATTATGTATAATACTTGCTTGATGGCTTTAAATAGATGATACTTTTTATTCTAAGGAAAACTTTATTTATTCCTATACTTTGTAGTGTTTTTAATAGTAATGGATGTCGTATTTTGTTAAAAGCCTTTTGTGCATCTATTGAGATAATCATATGGTTTCTGCTAGTTTTATTGTTGATATGATCAATAATACTGATGTTTTTCCTAATATTGAACCCTCCTTGCATTCCTGGAATAAACCCAACCTGATCAAAATGTATTATTCTTGTGGATAAGTTGCTGTAGTCTTTTTGCTAATATTTTATTTCAAATTGTTTCATCCATATTCATGAGGGATATTGGTTTATATTTTCTTTCTCCATTTTGCCTCTTCCTGATTTAAGTATTAGTACTATATTTCTGTCATAAAAAGAATTTGGTAGAACTCCTTCTTCACCAATTTTCCCACATAGTTTGTAGAGTGTTGGAATCAAAGGATCTTTAAGTGTTTGATAAAATGCAGTAGTAAATCCACCTGGCCCTGCAGTTCACTAATGACTTATTCAATTTCTTTGTCTAAGATGGGGTTATTTAAGTAATTTACTTCCTCTTCAGTTAATCTGAGCAACTTATATTTTTGCAAATATTCATCCACTTCACTAAGATTGTCAAATTTATGTGCATACAATTAGGCAAAATAATTCCTAATTATTGATTTAATTTCTTCTCCATTGGAGGTAGATTCACCCTTTTTAATTTCGATACACCAAATTTGGATTCTTCTTTCTTTTTTATCATATTGACTAAAGGTCTATCAATTTTATTGTTTGTTTTTTTCATAAAACCAACTTAGTTTTATTTATTAGTTCAAAAATTTTCTTAATTTCCTTTTTAGTAATCTCTCCTTTGGTTTTCATTATTTCTAATTTAGCATTTAATTGGGGATTTTAAATTTGTTCTTCTACTAGCTTTTTAAACTGCATGCCCAATTCATTGACCTCCATTTTCTCTAAATTACTCATGTATGCATTCAGGGATATAAAACTTCCCCTAAGAACGGACTTTGCTGCATCCCACAAGTTTTGGTATGATTTCTCATTATTGTCATTCTCTTGAATGAAGTTACTGAGTGTTTCTATAATTTCTTGTTTGACCCACTCATTCTTTAGAATTAGAATTATTTACTTTCCAATTGATTTTTTTGTCTGTCTTTCCATGGCATTTTATTACATATGATTTTTTATTGCATAGTGATCTGAGAATAATGCATTTAATATTCCTGCCTTACTGCACTGAATTGTGAGGTTTTTATGCCCTAGTACATGCTCAGCTTTTGTGTATATGCCATATACTGGTGAGAAGAAGGTATATTCCTTTTTATCCCCATTCAGTTTTCTCCAGAGATCTATCATGTCTAGCCTCTTTAAAATTCTATTTGCTTCCTTAACTTCTTTCTTGTTTATTTTGTGGTAAGATTTATCAAGTTATTTGAGGGGTAGATTCAGGTCCTCCACTAGGATAGTTTTGCTATCTATTTCTTCCTCTAATTCCCTTGACTTTTCCTCTAGGAATTTAGATGCTATACCACTTGGTGCATCTATGTTAAGTAATGATATTGCTTCATTCTCCATGGTGCCTTTTAGCAGGATGTAGTTTCCTTCCTTATGTCTTTTAATTAGATCTATTTTTGTTTTTGCTTTATCTGAGATAAGGATTGCCACCCCAGCTTTTTTTTTAGTTTAGCCGAAGCATAATGAAATCTACTCCATCCTTTTACCTTTACCCTGTGTGTATCCCGTTGTTTCTAATGTGTTTCTTTTAGACAGCATATTGTAGGATTGTGGTTTTTAATTCATTCTGCTATCCGCCTCTGTTTTATGGGAGAGATCATCCAATTCACATTCAATGTTATGATTACTCTCTGTGACTTTCCCTCCTTCCTATTCCTTCCTCTGTTTATATTTTTTGTATCTTCCTTTTCCCTTCTCCTCCTTAAGAGTTTTCCTTTTTACCACCACCTCCCTCAGTATTCCCTTCCTGTGTCCCCCACTTTTTACCTACCCTTTCCCCTTACTATTCTTTCCCTCCCTTTAAACCACCCTCCACCTTCTTACAACCCCTCCTCCTTGCCCCTTCTACTGCTTGTAGGGTACAATAGATTTTTATTCTTAACAGAGTATGTTATTCTCTCCTTGAACCCAAACCAATGCTAGTTAAGTGCTTTTTAATTATCTAATGTAATTCTCACAACAATCCTGAGAGGAAGGTGCTATTATTATCCCCATGTCACAGTTGAGGAAACTGAGACAAACAGAGGTTGAGTGACTTGCCTAAGGTCACAGAGCTAATAAGTGTCAGAGACTTATTTGGATTCAGATCTTCCTGATTCCAGGCCCAATGCTTTATTCACTGTGCCACCTAGCTGCCATAAGAACAAAAGCCATGTTTTATCATGGTATTATAAATCCTCCAGGTCTTAGCACAATGTTCTGCATGTCATTGATATAAGTTCATTTTATTTTCCTTTTTGTAACATTTTTGGCATAACGTCCTTACAGTGGAATGATTTTTAAAAGTCAAGTGATTCTTTAAAGGTCCTGCTAGTTTTTTAGAACACATGGGGTCTTCAAACCATCTTTTATTAGTAAGAATTGAGACATTCAGCATTGTCAGCATATTACTCTTTGTCTGTGCTAGAGTGGATAGGTCAATGACAGCTAGGGACTCTGAATTCCTGAATGAGAGGTCCTGAAAAAAAATTGATACATACATATACATGCATAATCACACATATATGTATATAAATATGTAGGTATATGCAACCTTGTTGAAGCCTGTCTCCCTATAAATCACCATCATTTTCTTTTTTTTCTGTTAGCAACTGCTTAGTTTAGGTAGCTCTCCAAAAGATGACCCCAAGACAGAGTATACTAGGCACATCTTTTCCTAAAGGCTGTATTTACCAAGTCAAGTGAATAATATTTATTTGGTATCCTGAGTATGCAAGTATTCAAGAACAAAATACCAATTTCTAGCCATCAGTCTGGTAAAGTTTCCTGTGGTGTTGTCTCAGATTTACTGCAAGTGAAATAAAGACACATCTTCATCTTAGTAGTTCTCCAGGATCTTCAAAAGCAGCTTTGTATAATTCTGCTCAACCACATTCACATTTTTGGTTTCTAAAAGGTCTAGCTCAAACTCTGAATCATAATATGTCTGTACTCATAAAGAATACAGTCGTATATTAAAAAGTCTCTCCAAACATAAAAAATACCCACCTCATAATTCACCTTCACTCATTTTGGTTGAAAGATAGATATTACATTCAATTCATAGTAGCAGATTCAATCTAAGAATCAGTTAATTCTCTTTCATCCAAACCACTCCTGCCTTCTATACCTACTAAAGATAGTGAACAATCCTTTTTGTGAAATCCTTTAAAAAATCCATGAAACCGCTCCTGTAGGGGAGAGTAAAAAACAGCCAACTTGCTTTTAAACCTTTTTGAGAAAATTCCTGCTGTAGTAGTTTGTTTGTTTTTAGTGGTACACAATTTGAGTAGCCCTGTATAACTGCAAGGGCCCCCAATTTTTGCTTTCTCATAATTTCCTCTTCCTTTGATGGTCCGTCAGTTTCACTCTGTGAGATCTTTCACTGAAGTTAATACCTTAGTGGGAGTTTCCTAGTAAATTCACCTCAAATGTTCCCATATTGTCTCTTGCTTATCAAACCTCTCCTTGTTAATTTTGTACAACTTGACCTAATTGATACCAGCTAGGATAAAAGAAAATGGTTCCCAACAGATTTTGAATGTGGTGGGTGTATACTAGGAGTGAAAGGAATTACTAATATGCATTGAGTACCTTTTATTTTGTTTGTTTGTACCTTCTATTCTAATATGTGTAATTTACTTATATGTGTTGTTTACTTATTTTGACATATATTACTTTTTTCCTGTCTTTTTTCTTCTTAATCACCATTCATTTCCATTTTTCTGTACTACTCTTTGAAATAATCTATTCTATTAGAATAGTGTATAAATTATCAAAGAATGTGTATAAAGTAAATTTCTCTTATCATGTGCAATTAAAATTTGAATAGGAAATTAAAAGCCATGGGTCATTTTGCCTATTTTTCACTAACTTAAATTATATTATTTCATATTGGAACTTTGACCTTTATGAGGTCAGTTGTTATCCAATATGATATTTACTTGCACATGACTTGGCATATAAGAGATGCTTACTAAATTCTTGATGAATCAAAATAACAGCTAGTGTGGATGTTGTATCAATAGGAAATCCACATGGCTCCTAGCCAAAAGAATTTATTTTACTATTTAAAAAATAAAGTGAAAGATTTACTCGCAAGATTCTGAATTTGTTCCATTAGATGGGATGACCAGAGTAGGAGACAAGTTTATTTTTTAAGTGTAAACATATTGCCGAAAGTGAAGTTAGTGTTGAAAGCAAGTAAAAAGATAATTTCTTTTTGTTTATTTTGAAGATGGGGAAGATGAGGAAATGAAAACAGTAGTGAGTAGAGATGCCATTTTTTCCCTTTGGGCATGGAGGAGACAAGGCTTCTTTGTTTTGTTTTTAAATAATTGCTAGAGAAGGGAGACAGAGACAAATGTTAGAAATGGGAATTAGAGGCACAACCTAGGACTGAACTTAGCAGTGATGGGCTTTTAATAAATCTTTGTTGAATTGAATTGCATTAGCCCCCAAGAATCAGACAGATGAGGTTATACGTTAGTATTTATTGAGTAGTACTAGAGTAAATAGGAATGTGGAAAGGGAAGGAGGTTAGAAAAATAAGAAAAAAAACAACATTGATATACACAAGGTGGCAGGCACATTGGTCATTGAGCTTACCCTAAAGCCCCAGTTTACTTTCCTGACCATTTGTTCCCTTCATTAGAAACAAAGTTCTTCAGACTCTATCTAATTACACTGCACTATGGCCACTTCTCAAAATGTTTTTTTTTTCATTTTGACAAACCACTACTATTATTCCATTTTCTTCAACAATCAGTTCTGATGCCTTCTCTTACTTTGTTAAGTTGTTTTTTTTTTCCTGATCCTCCAAGCTGTTAGAGCTCATTCTCTACTCTAATTATCTAGCATTTACTTAACTGTGTGCATGTTGTTGAAATCTGTTTACATATAGTTGAGATGTAAACTCCTTGAAGGCAGGAACTTTTATGCCTAAAATAAAATATTTTTTTATTTTCCATTTTTCTTTGTATCACTAGTACCTGGGAAAATGTCTTGAAATAGAATCATAGCATACTAGATCAAGAGAAAAGACTTTTGAGGTCATGTATTGAAAACCCTTTCATCTTAGAGATGAGAAAGCTGAAGCCCAGAGATCTTAAGTGAATTATCCAATGCTTTACAGGTGTAAATATCAGGATCCAAACAGGATTCTGTTTTCAGCACCTTTTTCATGCTATTGTGCCACCTTCAAAAGGTGATTGATAAATGCTTATGCAATTAATAAAAATAAAAATAGCTAGTATTTCCCCATGCTTTTAAAGATTGTAATGTGCTTTAAATGTATTATCTTACCTGATCCTCATGATAGCTCTATGTGTCAGGGGTTATTATCATCATTTTTACAGATGAGGAAAGTGAAGTTAAGAAACATTAAATGACTTGTCCTAGGTCATACAGTTAGCAATTGTCTGAGGCAGGATCAAATTTAGCTCTTCCAGATGCCAAGTTCTCCTAGTTGCTTTTAATTGAACTGAATTTTAATAGGCAACCTAGGAGAGTGCATAACTATGTAAGAGTCCTTTAAAGTAGAGTTGTCAAACTTAGGGCCTACAATGTACTGTGCCACCTATCTGCCCTTAAATATATTTCTAGAACACACAATAGCTGGTTGGTATTTTGGAAGAATGATTTGAATACTCATGGGTCTGGGGGGATATATTTTTGGTGAAAAAAAAGTAAGTACATTTCCACATTTTAATGTGGTTGAAGAAATAAGTAAATTTGATGCAAGTCAGAATATCACTAGACTGCTATAAATTAGGAAGGCATTGAACTATAGCAATAGGGATATATAAGCATGGAAGCATTTTACAGCTGAGGAAATTGATCTAACTCAGATTAGATCAGCTGTCAGCAATGTGGTATCTTGGTGGAGAACATTTCAGTTCAATTTTTTTCTCTATCTTTTCAAGTCTACCTCAAATTCCACCTCCTCCATGAAGTTTTTCCTAATATTTTTGGTCATTTTGTGTTTAGATTGTCTAGCTGAGTGTCTAATTTATTAAATAATGTTATCATTCACTCGAATATATGCTACTGTTCTCTTTTCGTCATTATGTACGTTACATCAGGCACATTGCCTTGCATATATAAGGCAGTTTATAAATGCTCACTAAATAAATGAATTATTTTATGTTTTGTTCTTTACGTTTATATTTTTTATGTCTTACATCACTATTGGACTACAAACTTCATAGGATTCTGTTCCACAGACTCTTCTACAATAGATTTTTCCCTTAGGAGATGAGTTTGAAAGCCTAGTATTTCAGAACCAGGTTCAGAACAAGGGCCATATACATATAATATGTGTAGGGGTGTGTGTGTGTGTGTGTGTGTGTGTGTGTGTGTGTGTGTGTGTGTGTCTTTTTTTTTTTAGGTGCCAGCTAGGTGGTACAATGACAAGAGCATGGGACTTGAAGTCAGGAAGTTGTTTCTTTTTCAGTCATGTTTGACTCTGTGTGACCCTTTTGGGGCTTTCTTGGCAAAGATACTGCAAGGGGTTGCCATTTCCTTCTCCAGTCCATTCTACAGATGAGGAACTGAGGCAAGTAGAGTTAAGTGACTTGCCCAGGTCACACAGCTACTAAGTGTCTGAGGCCAGAATTAAACTCATGCAGATAAGTCTTCCTGGTTGCAAATCTAGTGTTTTATTCACTAAGTTTAAAATTGTGCTTAAAAACATTAACTAAGTGATCGTGGGCAAGTTATATAACTCCCTATGTCTCTCTTTCATCACCTGTAAAATTAAGGTAATATTACCCACTTCACAGGGTTGTTGTGAAGTTACCACATACAAAATGCTTTGAAAACTTTAAAATGTCATGTAACTTTTTTTTTTATCTTATATAAATGCTAACTTTTTTAGGCAATCAGTGTTTCTAATAGTACTCAATAAGTCATTTAACTTATTTGAAGAGAGAGAGAGAGGGAGTGAGCGAGAGGGAGAGACAGAGAGAGAGAGACAGAGACAGAGAGACAGGAGAGAGAGAAAGACAGAGAGAGAGAGAAAGAGAGAGAGAGCACTTTTAAAATTTAAAGCAGTATGTTAATGCTGAAAGGCAACATGGCCTAGTAGATGAAGAATTGGACTTGAAATCAACAAAACCTGGATTCAGTTCCTACCTCCAATATATATAGTGTGACATGGGACAAATGACTTGACCAATCGGTGCTCTAGACAACAGAGAATGTGCCAATTTGTATTGCTAGTGAGAGTTTTCTTAGCTGGGAGTTCCCTATACTAATGAGATGACTAGATGGCACAGTAGATTGCATTCAAGGCCTAAAATTATTAAAACCTATGTTCCAGTATAGGCTTTAGACCACTTACTAGCTGTGTGATCATAGGGAAGTCACTGTTAAGTCACCGTCTACCTCAGTTCCTTCAACTGTACAACTGTACAAAGGGAATAAAAATTCCACCTATCTCCCATGTAGGCTAAAATGAGATAACTGGGGGAAATGGAGAGGGAATAAACATGTAGAGTGTCAGGCAGTATACTAATGTTTCACAAATATCCCATTTGATCTCCACCAAAAACTCTGTAACATAGGTGCTGTTATTATTCTTCATTTACAGCTGAGGAAACAGAGACAAACAGAGGATAAGTAACTTGGTCAAGGTCATACAGCTAGTAAATGTTTGAGACCAGGTTTGCACTCAGGTCTTCTCGAGTCCAGGCTAAGAGCTCTATCCACTATACTACCTATTGCTTAGATAAAATATTGGGGATAATATTTTTAAACCATTCTGCAAAACTTAAAGCACTATATAAGTTGTAGCTGTTATTATAGTTCCTAGTATTATCATTATTATCATCATTATTATATCATAGGCAGTTGTAGAATGCTGACCTTAGGAGCAAATGCATTTAGGAGTGGCAGCTTAGCTCAGATCAGCTGCTAGTTACATTGCCTTTTGAGCTAGGAGATTTCAGCTGAGCTCTCCCTATTCCTGTTTTAAGGCAGCTAGCATCTTCATGACCATCACTGAAGAAGACTAGTGGTTCATGCCAAGAAGACAAGATTTTGCTATTGAGTGAGTCATGCCAAGAAGATAATCTTGGGTAAAAGCAGAGAATCAAGAGCTGAGTTTTTATAACAATTCAGGTTCAGGAAATGTTCCTAACGACCTAGAGTCAAAGAACCAGAGATGATCAAACTAACTAGCAAACAAGGTACCATGACTAGATGAAAGACTAGTCAAGTATGCTTGGCCCAAGCTAGACCCCTTGAGCTATTCTGAAGCACAGGAGCCCTCCCCAACAATTTTAATGATCATGCTGCCAATGGTGAGGCCCCAGACATAGTGTCTCCATTATGCTGATTTTTATAGCTCTCCTGACTTCTCAGTCAATATACCAGTCCCACTCAAACTGAATTGCTGCTACTCTAATTATAGCATTCACCAGGCACTGTCTTCTGTAGTAGAGCTCAGTTAGCTGGAACAATGCTTGGTAACTTCTGACTGTGCCTCATTATACCCCAGAAATATTTTATCTTCTCACTTTTTGTGCATTATCCCATTCAAAATCCTTAAATGATTTTGTACTAACATGAATCCTTTCTATGTGACTATACCAAGAAGATTTCCTCATGCAGATCCTGAGTTCAAAATCCAAGAATCGATGGTACTTTGTAACTTCCTGAATGGTGACTTTGGCTCTGGCAAACATTGTGATTTAGAAACAATGATGGACTTTTTCCTTATAATTGGCAATTAATGACATGCCTAAAAGTCCTATGCCTCTAGAAAATAGTCTCCAAACTCAAAAGATTAGAATCAATGATGGAACTTTGAGCCTGTACACTCTTAGACTATATAGCAGCCAAGAAAATGTTACATCAGAAAAAGCAAAGTCTACCCAAATAGTTTGTTGTTGCTTTTCAGTCATTTCAGTCACATCTGACCCTTCCTGATCCCATTTAGGGAGTTTTCCTGGCAGAGATAATGGTGTTGTTTTCCATTTCCTTCTCCAAGTCATTTTACAGATGAGGCAACTGAGCCAAACAGGGTTCACATAACTAGTAAGTGTTTGAGGCCAGGTTTGAACTCAGGAAGCTGAGTCTTCTGAATTCAGGTCTCACATGCTATCCACTTTGCCACCTGTCTTTCATTTTAAATATGCTTATGGCTAGTTCAATTCATAGAGCTTCTGTGTAATCTGTGACTTTAACAGTTTTTGTGTAAAAGAACTTGGGGCAATTAACATCCTTTTATTTTTGTAAATCCATACTCTATCTAGGATAAATGGCAAATATCGATATTGACAATGCTGATGTGGCCAGCAATAAGAAGTAAATTTTACCTTACAGTATGGAAAGTGAATGGTATCAACCATAGTGGTAGAAATAATTAGGCATAAGTTTTTAACCAACATGACAGAATCTACTAAAATATAAGATTACCTGACATTAATATCTACTTCTGAGAAAAAAAAATAGATTTTCCTCTCATTTCTATATATCAAAATGTACAATACATGGGTAAGAATTGACCAGAAAACTTGACTGGGGTTCAAAGAACTGTGCCCTAGTATCAATTTTGTTAATAGTTTGTCTTCAGACCTCAGGCAAGTAATTCTATCTAAGCCTCAGTTTCCTCACTTATGAAATGAAGTTATACTAAATTTCTAAAATCTTTTCCTGTACTGACATTCTATGGAACAATAATATGCTGTCCTTTAGGTTTTATGATAGAAGCCTCAGTAATCAACAGAATTGATTTATATTAAATCACACAATATTTATGATGCTTCAGTCACTTTTTCCTATCATCTGGCACAAAAGGCCGTGCGCGCCAGGAAGTATTCTCACTTATGTCATTTAAAATCTAATTTAAATATCTATAGATAGTCAAGTATTCAATGTTACTAATACAAAATGTCAGATCTCTAGCCTAGTAAAGGTGTTTTTAATACATCCTTCTTTTCTATGCCGAGGAGATGGGGTGGGGGAGAGGAATGTCAAAACTAGAGTTTTATGTGTTTTCTTCTTCTGATTTTAGATTCTCCTTTGTAAAACAACCTTATGAGCTTAGTGCAAATTGATCCCTTTTTGGCAACTTAGTCTTAGCTGCCTGAGACACTAAGAAATGCACTTTCTAGCCCTGGGGAGAGCTATACAATACATCATCCTTTCCCTCTTGATTTCATACTTAAGTATATAAAAATATGACAATGAATTTGCACATCAGAATATGGAAAAGCAGAATTCAGGCAGCACACACAGATTATTTCAGTTTATAGAAGAATGGAACCTGAGAGTTGTTAAAGACCTCGGAAGACATCTAGTGTAATCCAATCTTCTCCATAATATTCCTTCCTAACAAGCAATCTTCCAAACTTCTTTTGAAGGCTTCAAGTGAAGGATAACTGATTAATCTCTTTGTCTGTTTGTCTGTCTCTACTTGTGGAGTAGCCATAATTACTAAGAAGGTTTTTTTTTTTCTCTCTACAGTCAAGAGTAAAACTACCAAACTTATAGCATAAATTTACAGTTCTGTCAACGGGTACTAAGCAAACACAAAAGCAAACAACAACTCTAATTCTTCTTCCAAATAACAAACCTCCAAATACTTGAAGGTAGTTATCTTGTCTCTCCTAAGATTTCCCTTCTTCATGCTAAACATACTAGTTTCTTCAAATGATTCTTTTTTTTAAATCTTTTTTAATTTTAGTTTACATCATTCATTTCCATGAGATTTTGAGTTGCAAATTTTCTTCCCATATTTCCCCTACCCACCACCCCAAAACAGCCAGCCCATTGTATAACCCCTCCCCACAATCTATTCTCTCCTGTGTCCTCCCCACAAATTATTCTTATATGGCATTAATGAGTTCCTCCACTGTCTTGGTTGCCCTTCCTAGACACTCCATAATTTCTCAATGTCTATCCTAAATTTGGTTCCAAAACTAAACAATAATTCAGATATCATTATAATATTCCCTCTCCTGAATAGTAACATGGTTCAATGGAAAGAACACTGGGTTTGGAGTTAAAGGATCTAGATTAAAATCCAAGCTCTTCCTTTTAATATTCTTGTGGCTTTAGTCAAGCCATTAGAGCTCTTGGCCTATTTCATTATTTGTAAGACAAGAAGGTTGAACAAAATGTCTTGATTAAGTTTTAAATCTATGATTCTATGAAAATTATGCCTCTCTCAATGTGCCCTAACACTGAATTGGTGATTTTTTAATGCCATATCTAATTCTCTGAAATATAATCAGGGATTCTGGGGACTAGGAAAAATCCCTGTGAGAGGAAGTAAAGCAGAAGGAGAAGTATGACCCCTTTATGAGTGGTTCGAATAGAGGGGAGACAGGAGTCATAGTAGTTGAGAAGGTTGAAGGCCTAGGATTACAGGGTGTTTGAGAGAGGTAGAGATTGGTGTGAAGAAGACTAAGCAAGATAGTAAACTTATTGGGAAAGAAGGAATGTGACTTGGAGACAAAAAGGATGACAGCAACAGAGTGAACACTGAAGAAGTATTCACTTCTCAATGGAAGTGACAACAAAATTGTATATAAATGTCATTGGGTATGAATGAATATGCCAGCTCCCCCTTCTGAACACTGTAGGGAGTGGAGAGAGAGAGAGAGCAAGTTGGGAAGACCTAAATTCAATTCTTATCTCAGGCATTTACTAGCTATATGTAATGCCAGAAGAATGCTACTGTGAACAGTTTTTAAGGTTCTGATTACACAGTATAGCAAACATTCTATTTATTCCATAACAAATCAAAGCAAAACATTCACAGAAAATCAAGGTACAACATTCACAATATTGCAATTTATCACAGAAAATCCCAATATAGTATTCACAACAGCTTATCATTAAAATGGCCACATAGTTTCCACCATAGTGGACAGAAAGTTTTTAATGAAGAATAATCATCTGGCATCCCTAAGGAGGTTTGCCTCCTTACTCAGTCATTCAGTTGTCTCAAAGTACAATGTAGTCAAAGTCTTCCACTCATGGGGCAACTCAGTTAACTCAATCATTCCCTTATTCAGTAATCAATCACTAAGTACAACTATTTAGTCATTCATTCATCATCAGAAAATACAGACCCTCCTCTCCTAGGTCACTGGTAAATTTGCAATTACTCAGTACACAGTATCCAAGTAATCTTTCAGTTTGACTCAGGATAGATTCTCTGATTCCCTGGATCCCCTTTCATGGTCCAAGATCCTACCCGGATTCATGAAACTGTCACCTGGGCTCAAAGGCAGACAGCTCCCAGGTCCTTCTCCAGCTCTCTTTATAGGTTCTGCTCCACACTGAAGTTCACAGTGTGAAGTCCATCTCAAATCCTTCACAATTTCTGTTTCTAGGAATTTAAGGCTCAACCAAACCACAAACAAAGTCTTAGCATCCCAGTCATGCTTCCTCAGTCTTCTGCAGCTTGTTCAAAAACTCAAAATTAGCTTATCCAGCCTTCAAGGGGAATGGGAGGGATGGCTCCTGGGCTCCTGGCCTCCTGGGCTCCTCTTCAGACTCCTGGGCTTCTCTTGAGAAGAAGCCACCACAATTTCTCAGGAAATTCAGCTTCTCTTACCAGATTCTTGTCCCAAGAAATTCTGACTATGCCTCTCTGGGGCTTTTCTTATATACACACAGCATTAGCATCCTGTTTCAGCCAACCCCTTCCTGTTAAGTCAGTAACAGGAGACAGGAGTTCATACCTTCTGTTACCCTAGCAGTGGCTTGATCAGTTACTAAGTGCTAGGTACCTGCTAACTTTGCTTAGCTTGAAACAAGGTGCTTAGTACCTGCTTATTTGCCAATACAAAAAGGGGCCTTCAAATTCAAATTAATTACCATTATACTATGTGACCCTGGAAAAATCTCTAAAGGAATTAACGCCTTACTTTTCTCATTTGAAAAGATGAAGATTAAACTTCATAGCTGCTGTCATTCTCCCATATAGAAAAAATATATGAAACAGAAAATAGGACCTCAGGAAAATCCTGGAATAGTGGAGCTAGCAGAAAGGTGGGCTAGAGCAGTCTTTTACCCCTGGAGACTTAGAGGACTGGAAAGAAAAGTGTGTCTTAGGTAAAACAGGAGCACATTCCAGGACAGGAAGTATCCCAGAAAGTCAGCAGCAAGCCCCACCTCAGCAAACCATTGGGAGATCCTGAGCCCCAGTGTGGTGGAGCAGGCAAAAGCTGGCACCAGAATTCCCTCCCACGCCTCCTCCTCCCCACACACACAAACACCCCTCATCATAGCCAGGGGAACCAGCAGACTCCAGAGAATCACCAGTGCTTCAGTATATCCCTGGGCAAGCAGATGCCCTTCAGTGGTCAGGGCTCTACATGCTTCCATGTAGCTGCAGGGAAACACAGAAAACCCCTTCCTGTTCTCAACATATGCCAGACACCACCAGTAGACACCAGCATAGCACCAGGTTAGCTGTCAGATATCTACTGTTCCAGCAGTGGCAGCCAACTCCCACCTAACCCCCTCAACACAGCACTGGACACAAGGGTCCCCTGTGCATCTCAAGGCAACATCAGTGCAGTACTAGGTAAACAGCCAGGGCCTACAGGGCCTATACTGAAATAGAGCACCTACTCCCCACCATTTCCCAGGAACAGAGATCAAATTTAAAAGAAGGGAATTTAAAAAAAAAGAAAAAGCCCTTGTCCCAAAAAAGATGAGCAAAAAAAGAATAATCTTATCATAGAAACTTATTATAGCAGTGGTTCTCAACCTTCCTAATGCTGCGACCCTTTAATACTTGTATGTGGGTGTATCTGCATGTGGGTGGACCTCCCTGGAGATGGATAGAGGAGCAGTGTCTCAGTTCCTAAGACCATTGGAAATATGTATTTTTATACTAACAGAGAAGACCAAGACACAAACTGAGAAGAGGAAAAATGTCAAAATACTTATGGGCAAAAGCCCAAAGAAAAATGGGAAGTGGTCTCAAGCCCAGAAAGAACTCATAGAAGGGCTCAAGAGGGATCTTAAAAGTCATAAATATAGGTAGAAGAAAAATTGGGAAAAGAAATGAAGGTGATGTAAGAGAATCATGAAAACAGACTCCATAGCTTGAAAAACTGCTTAAAAAGTAGAATTGACCAAATGGATAAAGGAGATACAAAAAAACATTAAAAGTCCTTAAAGAATATAAATGAGCAAAAGGAAAAGAAAGTACAAAAGTTAATTGAGGAAAAGAACTTAGAGGCCAGAATTGGGCAAGTGGAAACTAATGACTCTGTGAGACATGAAATAATCAAACACATTCAAAAGAATGAAAAAATGGAAGAAAATATAAAATATCTAATGGGAAAAATAACTGACCTGGAAAATAGATCCAGGAGAGATAATATTAGATAAGGGGATAGAAAATCTGATCTTAGACAAAATAAAAGCAAAAATAGACCTAATTAAAAGAGATAATGAAGGTAACTATATCTTGCTAAATGGTACCAAAGACAATGAAGCTATCAAATTAGAAGAGAAAAGAATGGTTTACTGATCAGATTTGTTGGGAGGGGAAAGAGTTCATGACCAAACAATAGAAAGAAAGCATTATACATAAATGCATTATACATACTTACATTATGTAGAGAATGTATGATATTGATCACATTGAATTGAAAGCTTTTGCACAAACAATACCAATACAAACAAGATTAGGAGGAAAGCAGATAGCTGGGAAACAATCTTTACAGCAAACTATCTCTGATAAAGACCTAATTTCTCAAATACAAAGAGAACTGAGTCTAATTTATGAGAATACAAGCCATTCCCCAACTGATAAATAGTTGCAGAATAGGAACAGGCAATTTTCAGGTAAAGAAATCAAAGCTATCAATAGACATATGAAGAAGTTCTCTAAATTACTTTTGATTTTAAAAAATGCAAATTATAACAACCAAAATACCAAATCACACCAATCAGATTGGCTAATATGAAAGAAAAGGAAAATGATAAATGTTGGAGAGGATATGGGAAAATTGAGACATTAATTCAGTGTTAGTAGAGTTAAGAACTGACCCAACGATTCTGGAAAGCAATTTGGAACTATGCACAAAAGGCCCTTTTACCCAGCAATACAGTTACTAAGTCTATATTCTCAAAACATCATAAAAAAAGGAAAATGTCTTACACATACAAAGATATTTTTAGCAGCACTATTCATGATGTTCAGTGGGATAAAAGTGATGGCTTCTCAAAGATTTAATAATAGATTGCCTAGATTCCAGACTTAAGTTTCGATTAACTAGATGTGTCAAAGAGGTGAAAACTTCTTGTGAAAACTTCTCAGGTAGTATTCTAAAAAGCTAGAGAGATTTATACCAAAGACTTAGTAGCTTGGGCTAGCAGCCTGGGACCCTTCCCTTACTTCCCCGGTCATAAGTTGAAGTTTTTGCTAAGCTAAGCTAGTGTGTAGGAGAGGAAAGTACAGACTCTTCATATCTAACCACAAGTCCAGGTGTCTCAGACTTGTTTCCACTGACCACCATCTGACCTGTAAAAATATAAAATTGGAAATCCTGTTAAAAAACTCCAGATAGATTACCATGTCCTAAAATCTCTATGATTCATAAAATATCTTCTGCTTTAATATCTCTTTTTACATTGATGACATTGCTGACATGGTTAAGATTGTGAGCCTATATTCCTGACTAATGAGAGCAAAGGATAGAATTGGGGAGAGAATTGGGGGGTGGTCTTTTGGGTATATAACCAAGCTTTACATTCTGTTCTTTGGCCTCTCTCACTAGACTGCTCCTAGTGATGATAACTCTCCCCTTCCTGTGGGAGGTAATAAAGAGCTTTTAATTTCTCTGAAGAAACTTCTGAGTTATTGAATTTATTATGGGCAAGGGTCTTTTGTCCCATACAATGGCAAAAACTGGAAATTGAAGGGATGCCCATCAATTGGGGGATGGCCAAACAAGTTGTGTGTGATACATGAACATAACGGAGTACTATTGTACAATAAGAAATGATGAACTGGAACATTTCAGACAAACCTGGAAAGACTTGTACAAACTGGTGCAAAGTAAAATGAAAGGAAGAACCAGGAAAACACTGTGTACAATATCAGCAACACAGTGTGATGATCAACTATGAATGACTCAGCTTTTCTCAGCAATACAGTGATCCAAGAAAAAGACAAAAGACTTACAAAGGAAAACACTATCCACATCCAGATAAAGAACTGATGGACTCAATGCAGATTAAAGCACATTTTTTTTCACTCTATTCTTCCCTGTGTTTTTATTCCTTTTGATTTGTTTCTTCTTACACAACCATGATGAATATGGAAATATGATTTACATAGTAACATATATAAATACATATATATACAGACATATGCATACATGTACACACATATATGTGTATGTGTGTGCATGGGTGTGTATATATACATATATATGTATATATATATATATATAACTACCTACTGTTTTCAGGAGAGGAGAGAAAGAAAAATTTGAAACTCCAATCTTGTAAAGACAAATGTATAAACATTTCTTGATATGTAATTGTTAGAAAAAAATTAAATACTACAGAAAAATAGTATCTAAAGGGAAAAAAAAAAACCTGACCAGAAATCTTCATTATACTTAAAATACTGATACCACATTTTCTTGAAATTTTCCAGTGCAAGGGAAGTGTCAGGTTTTTGCCCAGTTTGGAGTACCTAATATTATTCAGGGCTTTTTTTTCTACCAGCTTTATTTCAGAAAAGGAGAAAATAAAATAATTTTAAGTTGTAGTACAAAATTAAATCAATGTGTATTACTTCTTCCTGTGATTTGCACTTGAAATCTTTCTTATTATCTTGAAATAAAAGAAATTGTCCTCTGTTGCAAAAAATAAAAATAGAAATATTTTTAAAAATGAAAAAAGATGAGCAATGTGTCTATAAGTATGTAAAAATAACTATCCTAAAAGTGCTATAAATGATGAATTAAAAGGTTAAGATGGTGTAATAGTAATTGGTTTAGCAGGATACTTAGCACTTGGTACTAAGTGGATAGACAGTACTAAGTGCTAAGTGTGGAAGGTGCAAACTCTGTCCCATTGTTGAGAAGGCATGAACTCCCCTGTTGATGTAGAAGAAGGGGATTGGCTGAGCCCCTGTTGATGTGGAAGAAGGGGGTTGGCTGAGGTGTGTACA